>JASKON010000012.1:10000-12500 GCA_036010255.1 Myotis pilosus | reverse complement strand
TTAAAATTAAAATTAAAATTAAAAATTAAAATTAAAATTAAAATTAAAATTAAAATTAAAATTAAAATTAAAATTAAAATTAAAATTAAAAAATTAAAATTAAAATTAAAAATTAAAATTAAAATTAAAATTAAAAAATTAAAATTAAAATTAAAATTAAAATTAAAATTAAAATTAAAATTAGAAAATTAAAATTAAAATTAAAATTAAAATTAAAATTAAAATTAAAATTAAGGTAAAATTAAAATTAAAATTAAAATTAAAATTAAAATTAAAATTAAAATTAAAATTAAAAAAATTAAAATTAAAATTAAAATTAAAATTAAAATTAAAATTAAAATTAAAATTAAAATTAAAATTAAAATTAAAATTAAAATTAAAATTAAAATTAAAAATTAAAATTAAAATTAAAATTAAAATTAAAATTAAAATTAAAATTAAAAAATTAAAATTAAAATTAAAATTAAATTAAAATTAAAATTAAAATTAAAATTAAAATTAAAATTAAAATTAAAAATTAAAAATTAAAATTAAAATTAAAATTAAAAATTAAAATTAAAATTAAAATTAAAATTAAAATTAAAATTAAAATTAAAAAATTAAAATTAAAATTAAAATTAAAATTAAAATTAAAATTAAAAAATTAAAATTAAAATTAAAATTAAAATTAAAATTAAAATTAAAATTAAAAATTAAAATTAAAATTAAAATTAAAATTAAATTAAAATTAAAATTAAAATTAAAATTAAAATTAAAATTAAAATTAAAATTAAAATTAAAATTAAAATTAAAATTAAAATTTAAAATTAAAATTAAAAAATTAAAATTAAAATTAAAATTAAAATTAAAAATTAAAATTAAAATTAAAATTAAAATTAAAATTAAAATTAAAATTAAAATTAAAATTAAAATTAAAATTAAAATTAAAATTAAAATTAAAATTAAAATTAAAATTAAAATTAAAATTAAAATTAAAATTAAAATTAAATTAAAATTAAAATTAAAATTAAAATTAAAATTAAAATTAAAATTAAAATTAAAATTAAAATTAAAATTAAAATTAAAATTAAAATTAAAATTAAAATTAAAATTAAAATTAAAAATTAAAATTAAAATTAAAATTAAAATTAAAATTAAAATTAAAATTAAAAATTAAAATTAAAATTAAAATTAAAATTAAAATTAAAATTAAAATTAAAATTAAAATTAAAATTAAAATTAAAATTAAAATTAAAATTAAAATTAAAATTAAAATTAAAATTAAAATTAAAATTAAAATTAAAATTAAAAAATTAAAAATTAAAATTAAAATTAAAATTAAAATTAAAAATTAAAATTAAAATTAAAATTAAAATTAAAATTAAAATTAAAATTAAAATTAAAATTAAAATTAAAAAATTAAAATTAAAATTAAAATTAAAATTAAAATTAAAATTAAAAAATTAAAATTAAAATTAAAATTAAAATTAAAATTAAAATTAAAATTAAAATTAAAATTAAAATTAAAATTAAAATTAAAATTAAAATTAAAATTAAAAATTAAAATTAAAATTAAAATTAAAATTAAAATTAAAATTAAAATTAAAATTAAAATTAAAAAAATTAAAATTAAAATTAAAATTAAAATTAAAATTAAAATTAAAATTAAAATTAAAATTAAAATTAAAATTAAAATTAAAATTAAAATTAAAATTAAAATTAAAATTAGGTAAAAATTAAAATTAAAATTAAAATTAAAATTAAAATTAAAATTAAAGAATTAAAATTAAAATTAAAATTAAAATTAAAATTAAAATTAAAATTAAAATTAAAATTAAAATTAAAATTAAAATTAAAATTAAAATTAAAATTAAAATTAAAATTAAAAATTAAAATTAAAATTAAAATTAAAATTAAAATTAAAATTAAAATTAAAATTAAAAATTAAAATTAAAATTAAAATTAAAATTAAAATTAAAATTAAAATTAAAATTAAAATTAAAATTAAAATTAAAATTAAAATTAAAATTAAAATTAAAATTAAAATTAAAAATTAAAATTAAAATTAAAATTAAAATTAATTAAAATTAAAATTAAAAAATTAAAATTAAAATTAAAATTAAAATTAAAATTAAAATTAAAATTAAAAATTAAAATTAAAATTAAAATTAAAATTAAAATTAAAATTAAAATTAAAATTAAAATTAAAATTAAAATTAAAATTAAAATTAAAATTAAAAATTAAAAATTAAAATTAAAATTAAAATTAAAATTAAAATTAAAATTAAAATTAAAATTAAAATTAAAATTAAAATTAAAAATTAAAATTAAAATTAAAATTAAAATTAAAATTAAAATTAAAATTAAAATTAAAATTAAAATTAAAAATTAAAATTAAAATTAAAATTAAAATTAAAAATTAAAATTAAAATTAAAATTAAAATTAAAATTAAAATTAAAATTAAAATTAAAATTAAAATTAAAATTAAAATTAAAATTAAAATTAAAAAATTAAAATTAA
>JASKON010000011.1:78355000-78921684 GCA_036010255.1 Myotis pilosus | reverse complement strand
CTTAACTAAAGAGGTAAAAGACCTCTACTCAGAAAACTACAGGACGTTGAAAAAAAATATAGAGGAAGACATAAACAGATGGAAGAACATACCGTGTTCATGGATTGGTAGAATCAACATCACTAAAATGTCCACACTACCCAAATCAATCTATAAATTCAACGCACTTCCCATTAAAATACCAACGACATACTTCATAGATCTAGAACGAACTCTCCCAAAATTCATCTGGAATAAAAAAAGACCCCGAATAGCTGCAGCAATCCTGAAAAAGAACAAAGTAGGTGGGATCTCAATACCAGATATCAAGATGTATTACAAAGCCACAGTTCGCAAAACTGCCTGGTACTGGCACAAGAACAGGCATATAGATCAATGGAATAGAATAGAGAGCCCAGAAATCGGCCCAAAACAATATGCTCAATTAATATTTGACAAAGGATGCAAGACCATACAATGGAGCCACGTTAGTCTCTTAGGTAAATGGTGTTGGGAAAATTGGACAGATATATGCAACAAAATGAAACTAGATCGCCAACGTACACCATACACAATAATAAACTCAAAATGGATAAAGGACTTAAATGTACGACAGGAAACCATAAAAATTCTAGAAGAATCCAAAGGCAACAAAATCTCAGACAGATGCTGAAGCAATTTCTTCAATGATACAGCTCCTAGGGCACTTGAAACTAAAGAGAAAATGAACAAATGGGACTACATCAAAATAAAAAGCTTGTGCACAGCAAAAGAAACCATCAACAAAATAACGAGAAAACCCACTGTGTGGGAAAACATATTTGCCAATCTCATATCTGATAAGGGCCTAATCTCCAAAATTTATAGGGAACTCATACAACTTAACAAAAGGAAGATAAACAATCCAATCAAAAAATGGGCAAACGACCTAAATAGACACCTTTCAAAAGAGGACATTCAGAAAGCCAAGAGACATATGAAAACATGCTCAAAGTCACTAATCATCTGAGAGATGCAAATCAAAACAACAATGAGGTACCATCTCACACCTGTCAGACTGGCTATCATCAACAAATCAACAAACGACAAGTGCTGGAGAGGATGTGGAGAAAAAGGAACACTTGTGCACTGCTGGTGAGAATGCAGACTGGTGCAGCCCCTATGAAAGACAGTATGGAGTTTCCTCAAAAAACTGAAAATGGAACTCCCATTTGACCCTGTGACCCCACTTGTAGGAATATATCCCAAGAAACCAGAAAAACCAATCAGAAAGGATATATGCACCCCTCTGTTCATAGCATCACAATTCACCATAGCCAAGATCTGGAAACAGCCTAATTGCCCATCAGTAGATGAACGGATTAGAAAAATGTGGTACATCTACACGATGGAATACTATGCTGCTCTAAAAAGGAAGGAACTCTTACCATTTGCAACGGCATGGATGGAACTGGAGAGCATTATGCTAAGTGAAATAAGCCAGTGGATGAAGGAAAAATACCACATGATCTCACTCATTCATGGATAATAGAGACCATTATAAACTTTTGAACAATAATAGATACAGAGGCAGAGCTGCCTCAAACAGATTTTCAAACTGCAGCGGGAAGGCCGGGGAGGGTTGGGGGGCAAGAGGAAGGGGGGTAAGAGATGAACCAAAGGACTTGTATGCATGCATATAAGCATAACCTATGGACATAAGACACTGGCGGATAGGGGAGACTAGGGGACTGTCAAGGGCGTGGGGAGAAAAATGGACACAGATGTAATAACACCCTTTGTAATACTTTAAGCAATAAAAAAAAAAGAAATGACGTGGTGACACATGCTACAACATGGACAAACCTTAAACGTAGTATGCTAAGTAAAAGGAGCTAGACACAAAGAAACACATATTGTATGATTTCAGTTACATGAAATGTCCAGAATAGGCAAATCTATAAGGACAGCTATAGACTTGCAGTTGCTGAGGGATGGAGAGGGGAAATGAGGGAGGAGAAGGAGAGAAGGGAATAGGAAGTGACAGCTAATAGGAATGGGGCCATGTTTAAGGGGAATGAAAATGTTCTCAAATTAAATTATGGTGATAGTTCAAAAATTCTGCAAATATGCTAAAAATCACTAGATTGTGTACTTTTAATGAATCAATTGTATAGTATCTAAATTACATTTCAATAAAGCTATTAAAAATGTTCAAAAAAATAAAGATCTTATATGCACACTAGAGTACCCGTAGGGTCCCTCAGCCTACCTGCAGGGATCAGGTTGATACCAGCAGTGCGACTTGCCCTGAGGGGTCCTGGACTGTGAGAGGGCCCAGGCCAGGACTAGGGACTCCGCTGGTGCACGAATCCGTGCACCCAGCCTCTCGTTCTATTTAAAATTTTTTTCTTGAAATATTAATGTTGATTGCACATAACATGTAAATATATAAAAGCCTAAGCGAAAGTTGGACCGGTGCTATGATAAGCAGTGAGCACCAGGGGGCAGAGGCTCAATGCACAGGTATGGAACCATGGACCAGCCTGATGAATCTCAGAGGGAAGGGGTTGGGGGAGGGTGGGAAGAGATTCACCAAAAATCTTATATGCATACTAGAGGCCCCCGTGGGGGTCCCTCCTCTGGCCTGTGGGGCTCGGACTTCCCTGAGGGGTTCCAGATGGTGAGAGGGACAAGGGACCCCGCTGGTGCACAAATCTGGGCACCAGGCCTCTAGTTATAGGTCAAATTGTTTTTCTTGAAATCTTGTTTACTGCATGTTGTTGTCCCCAGATTTCAAAGTTCCCAAAATGCCCACCAGGGAGCCAGCGAGTCTGATGCAAAAGCAAAGAGTCCTTCATTTTGAACTAGTTCAGCTCCCCAACCACACTCACCGATGCAATGGTAAGCCCCAGTGGCCGAGAGAGAGCGAGGTGTGATGGGATTGTGGGTTTTATAGAAAGGGCAGGGGAGGGGACTGTGGGCCCCGCCGATTGGCCAGGCGAGAGTCGGGTCTTGTTACACAGGAAGTGGTCATCTCTATGGCGCGCACGTCCCTTGATTGTCCCTGGTTAGTTCAAAGAAATCCCGGGCGTGGCCAGCATGTTGAGAACCACTGGTCTAATTGCTTCATGTCCACCGACTCCTGTGAAACTGCCCTTGGTTTTCCGTAAGTTGGAGCGTCGGGGAAGGTGGATTTGTCTCCTCACCGTGACCGAGTGCTCGATCGGCGTCCGCCCCCACGCCTTCCCAGCCCCGTCACACTTCCATTCGGGTCAGCTGACTGCTTCTCCAGAACTGCTACCAGGTCCTTAGCATCAGGGACGCTTCGGTGACAGCTCAAATAGTTTGTCACCCACATACTCCTGTTTCTTTAAATCAATTCGAGGCAGTGGAATGAATACGCAGCCAGGAAAGAGGTTTCCCTGTGCGGAAACAGGCCTGGCTTCATCTCCGGGACCTCGAGTGCACGCTCACCGCTCACCGAAAGGCCCGCTTCTGTGCCGTTTTAGGAAAAGGGTCTTTAAGTACAGCTTGAGCCCGTCAGCTTCAAGATGCAGAAGGAGATGGCTACTTGAAGGCAGCAACCGAGACATGTGACCTTCAAGACGGGGGGCAGGGGGCAGACTTCCTGCAAGGGGGGGAGGCACAGTATGATCTATTGAAATAAAGGACTTAGACAACATGGGCTGGAGAGGGGGCAGAAGTGGGCGGTCCTCTTACCCCATCCTCCCCTCAGTGCTCGGCCTGCTGACAGAGCCCGACAGTGGCAGAGCTGACCTGCGGGAACTCAGTGGGCAGCCTGGACCGAACACCAGTACACCCGCCTCCCTCGTCCTGTCCCCCCACCCTCCCCTCCCATCTCACTCAGGGCCTCTCACCCGGCCCTCCCACCCCTGGCCTCACTCAGGGCCTCTCACCAGGCCCTCCCACCCCTGGCCTCACTCAGGGCCTCTCACCAGGCCCTCCCACCCCCTGGCCTCACTCAGGGCCTCTCACCAGGCCCTCCCACCCCCTGGCCTCACTCAGGGCCTCTCACCAGGCCCTCCCACCCCCTGGCCTCACTCAGGGCCTCTCACCAGGCCCTCCCACCCCCTGGCCTCACTCAGGGCCTCTCACCAGGCCCCTGCCCCTTGTTGCCCTCCAACAGCTTGTGCTGCCGGTTGGAGTAGGAACCATGAGGGCGTTGGGTGCAGAGCCCAGAGGTGCACCACCCTGGGACCCTGCCCCCGAGGCTGTTCCAGGCTGGGGGCCGAGCCCAACTGTGACCGCAGCTCTACCTTCTTCACCAAACCCGCCGGAGAAAGGAGCCAGCATTTCAGTGCCAGTGCCACAGCCAGCAGTGCCAGTGCCGCGTGAGCAGCGCCAGGCCTCCCTCACAGGCCTCGCCATGAGCTTTATCTGCAGTCACGCCCACAGGAACGGGGTCCAGGCCCAGGACGGTGTACATGGAAACCAAAGCAAACACGATTCCATTCCTCACCCGAGGGCATTTTTTTCATGGACGTTTAGAGAGAGTAGAAGGGAGGGAAGGAGAGTGGGAAGAGACACAGAGAGAGAAACATTGATGTGAGAGAGACGCATGGATTGGTCGCCTCCCAGGTGCGCTCTGACCCGGCCAGGGAGCGAACCTGAAACCCACGTACGTGCCCTTGACCAGGAATCGATCCTGAGACCCTTCGGTTGGTGGGCTGACACTCTAACTACTGAGACCACATCCAGGGCCAATTCCAGTTTTAAGAGAATCCTCTATCGGGAAAGAAACCGACGTTGTACACGTGCAGAAACCCTACTGTGCTATCCATATGCCACTCAGGCACGCAGACCAGGGTGAGATATGTTCAGGCTACAAGGCGTCACCTCCATCCCAGGAGCACGCGGCTGCGAAAGTGCTTGCTTACCAGCTGCTGGCCTTTGGGGCCCCAGCCTGTGTACTGCAGCTTCCCGTAGCTCACCTCCGGCGGGTCTAGGCTCTGAGGGTCCCTGGAAAACACGACAGAGAGCAAAATGGTGGGAAGGAATGGAGAGTTAAGGGCTGTACTTTGTTCTGCCCCGAGCCTCTGCCCCCCACCCCCCCCACACCGCGTCATGCTCTCCAGGAGCCGTCTCATCGGGACCAGGGCCCCCAGGCGTGTGAGGTGGACTCAGGTCCTCATGCTGAGCCCAAATAGCAAATATTCCCCGGGAGAGAGCCTGCGGAGGAGTCTATGAACCGATTTTTAAAAATATTCAGAACCGCCTGGGCGGGAGGGGGGGGGGGGCGGGCAGCACTGCTCTCAGCCCAAGACCTGGTTCATTGTTATTTAATGGACTGAAATCCTCAGGGGTGTGTTCATGCATGAGAGAGAGAGAGAGAGAGAGAGAGAGAGAGAGAGAGAGAGAGGATGCATTCATTTATTTTGGTGTTAGTTCATGCTCTCGCCCCATGTTTCTGTCTTTCTCTTCATTTACTCATTTGTTTTAAAGAATCCAGTCCAGGCTCCATATGAATCATGTCGGGGAAGAGACGGACTGGTAAAAAATGACTAAGGACAAATACAATGATCTGGACTTAACTCCATCCCAAAGCAATCACACAATCCCTCCTGACTTTGCGTATCTGAGCAAGAAGCAAGCAGCATACATCATGCTGACTTTTGCAGAGTACATTAGTGAATGGAAGTTTTTTAAAAATATATTTTATTGATTTTTTTACTGAGAGGAAGGGAGAGGGATAGAGAGTTAGAAACATGGATGAGAGAGAAACATCGATCAGCTGCCTCCCGCACACCCCGTACTGGGAATGTGCCCACAACCAAGGTACATGCCCTTGACCGGAATCGAACCCGGCACCCCTGAGTCCACAGGCCGACACTCTATCCACTGAGCCAAACCGGCCGGGTCATGAATGGAAGTTTACTCGTTCCTCTTCATGAGCTGGGCAAAGGGTTGAAAGCTGCCAGACAAAAGGCGCCTTTGGAAAGAGAAAAGCCAAGAACTGCTTTCCTGGCTCCTAACCCTTCAGGCTAAAAACATTTTTAAAATTAGCATTTCAGTGTCCAATAATACATGTTTTCAGAATCTTCCTCATGGTGGATAATATAAACATATAAAAGACCCTCACAGTCATAGCAGAGTGTCTGACACATTGTAGATGCTCATACAGATTAACTGGATAATGAATACAGTGAGTGGAACCTCAGTTCGCGAACCTGCTTCGTTCTGGAAGGCTGTTTGAAACCAGAATCCTGCTTTCCTTTAGAAATAATGTAAATTGAATTAATGCCTTGCAGACCCCCAAGTGACCTCCTGTTTGAATGTTTCTCATATATAACACATGTCTAATATACAGTTTAATCTATAAATAAACACCTTAAAAACAAAACGGACATGAAATGTAAATGAGAATTTGAAAAAAAGGAAATGAAATGTACAGTAAAAAAAGAAAATCTACACTAATAAAAGACAAACATGCAAATTGACCATACCTTTGCTACACCTTAAGCCACACCCACCAGCCAATCAGAGCGACTATATGCAAATTAACCCAACCAAGATGGCGGCTGGCAGCCATGGAGCTGGAGCAAGCAGGAGGCTTGCTTGCCCCAATGATGGAGGAAGGCAAGCTTCCTGAGGCCAGCTCTGAGCTCCACTCAAAGCAACAAAGTTTCAATTATAGAAGGTAAATAAATCCCAGAAAGAAAATAAAAAAGAAAAAAAGGAGAGGCTGGGAGCTTCTGTTGCCGGGGGGCTTGGCCAGCCTAGAAACGGCCATCAGCCCCTCACCCAGGCTGGCCAGGCACCCCAGTGGGGACCCCCACCCTGAAGGGGGTGTGACCAGTCTGCAAACAGCCATCAGCCCCTCATCCAGGCTGGCCAGGCACCCCAGCAGGACCCGCACCCTGATCTGGGACACCCTTCAGGGCAAACCAGCCAGCCCCGACCCATGCACCAGGCCTCTATCCTCTATAATAAAAGGGCAATGTGCAAACTGACCCTAACAGCAGAACGACTGGTAATCACTGTTCACTATGACACACACTGACCACCGGGGGGCAGACACTCAATGCAGGAGCTGCCCTCTGGTGGTCAGGGCGCTCCCACATGGGGAGCTCTGCTCAGCCACAAGCCAGGCTGATGGCTACCAGCACAGCGGTGGTGGTGGGAGCCTCTCCCGCCTCCTCAGCAGTGCTAAGGATGTCCGACTGCAGCTTAGGCCTGCTCTCCGCTGGCAAGTGGACATCCCCCGAGGGCTGCCGGGCTGCCAGAGAGATGTCTGACTGCCAGCTCGGGCCCAATCCCCCAGGGAGCAGGCCTAAGCCAGCAGGTGGACACCCTCCAAGGGGTCCCAGACTGCAAGAGCGCATAGGCTGGGCTGAGGGACCACCGCAAGTGCACAAACTTTTGTGCACTGGGCCTCTAGTGTAATAATAATGAGCAGCAACAAAAGCAAAAAACAGGAAAATTTTCGCAGCACAATTTCCTGAGATGTTAGCAACGTGAGGTTTAGCAATAAACTGACACACACTCACGAATTCTCTCCCTTGTTTGTTGCCTAAGAGACGCGTGACTGATCATACAAGGATCAGCATGAAAGGGTGTGGGTGAAAAGCATATTGTTTGAGAGCCAACGTTCCACTATAGAAGGATAAATGGATGGATGGATATATCGGATACAGTTTAGTCACCAATGGATGGTTGGTTAGGGTCAGTACAACCTTAAACTCATATAACATTGAAAGATTTGTATTATTATTTTAATATATATTTTAAATTGCACAGTAATAATCTTTTTAAAAATGTTTTTACTGATTTCAGAGAGAGGAAGCAGGAGGGAGAGAAGGATAGAAATGTCAATGATGAGAGAGAATCATTGATCAGGTGTCTCCTGTACACCCCTTACAGGGGATCAAGCCCCAACCTGAGCATATGCCCTGACTGGGAATCAAACCATGACCTCCTGGTTCATGGGTCGAGGCTCAACCACGGAGCCAGGCTGGCCAGGCCACGGTGAAATTCCTGAGGGCAGGGTCCTCGCTGGCATGACCCTTCGCCTGGCCAACATTGGGGCTGGTTAGTCGGCGCTGTCTGTGTCTGTGGGTTCAGAAGCTCTGCTTGTGAAGAAGGACTTGGGTACAACCTTAAGAAGTCCTGCCGTGGAGACTGTGGGGTTGACTCATCCTGAAACATGTGTGATGGATCCCACACCCAACTCACAGAGGCACTTCCACATACATGGTCCCACACATACGTCCTCAATAAAGTCAGGAGATTTTTTAAATAATAGGGGACACGTCGTGTCTTCCATCAGTGCACCCGTGTCTACACCAGCCCACTGCCCAGGCAGCTCCTGCTGGAGGAACCCTGGGAGGGCTGTGGGGGTGCGTCGGGGCGGGGGGAGGAGTGGTGCAAGTTCCCAAGGAAGGTTAGGAAACCTACCATTTGTGGGATTTTAAAGTTTCAGAGTATTTTCATAAACAAGGGGATTTCCTCATGGATATCTACGGGGAAAGGTTTTGTAAGGATGACTCACAATTCTGAAGCAATAACATAAGAGAGTGACACATTTGAGGACATAAACATTCTTTTTGAAAAATTACAGGACAAAACATGCAATGTTGAGCTGAAGGACACAGAGTGTTGGAGGAAGATGAAAAGTTCTGACACTGAATGGGGTGGGGCTGCCCACCTCTGGGAACACACTACAGACACTGAGCTGTACAGTCTCAATGGGTGAATCCCAGGGGGTGGAATTCTATCTCAATGAAGCCAGGACAGAGAGGAGGAGAAGGTCCCTCACGGTGCCCCCACACCTGCTCGCGCTCTCTGTAGCTTCTGCCCTGTCCCTCCAGGCCCTGGTGTGTAAGGGCGGATGTCTGGTCGACATGATAAACACCTGTATACAGCAAGCTCTCAGGGGAAAGCACACAGAGCCGTTCTGAGGATGAGAGGGGTGGCCTTGGACCCAAACGCAGGCTGGGGTCCCAACAACCTCCCTCCCAAGCTGTGTGGTCCTGGGGACTCACTAAACTTTTCTGAGCCTCCGCTTCCTTCTCTGGAATTTGGGGTCAGTCCGCTTGCGTTATTGTGAAGTTTTGTTCTGTTCTTAAATATGTGTGTGTGTGTGTGTGTGTGTGTGTGTGTGGTTAGTTCAGAGAGGAAGGGGGAGGGAGAGAGATAGAAACATCAATGATGAGCCAAAACCAGATTGGCTCAGTGGATAGAGCGTTGGCCTGCGGACTGAGAGGTCCCAGGTTCGATTCCAGTCAACGGCATGTACCTTGGTTGCGGGCACATCCCCAGTAGGAGGTGTGCAGGAGGCAGCTGATGGATGTTTCTCTCTCATTGATGTTTCTAACTCTCTATCTCTCTCTCCCATCCTCTCTGTAAAAAATCAATAAAATATATTTAAAAAAAAGGAACATCGATGATGAGAGACAATCATTGATTGGCTGCTTCCTGCACCCTACTGGGGACGGAGTCCACAATCCAGGCATGTGCCCTGATCGGGAATTGAACCATTATCTCCTGGTTTATAGATTGATGCTCAACCCCTGAGCCACACTGGCCGGTCCTGTCACGAGTGTTAAATGAGGAGATGAATGTAACAGCCCAGCCAGCGCCTGGGCCCTGGCCTGAGTCCAGAAGTGTCACTGCTCTGATGTCACTGCTACTGATGATGACGGGGCCAGGGAGGAAGAAGAGCCAGGGATCCAATTCATTTGTTCAAGTTTTCTCCAAAGTTAGATGGTCTGTCGTCTGAAGCACCTGTGATTCAGAAACCAGGCCATCTGCTGTGGGATGTGCAGTGTGATGGCCGAGGGAGTCAGTCCCAGGGGCTGTGCCTGAGGGCCCCTGAGCTGGCGCCTGGAGGCTGGCCGCCTGCACTTTGATGAGTGCATCTGTTTACTTCCTGTAGGTTTCACTTGACACCCGGCACATTCATCAGCCTGAAGAGAGAGGGTGCCAGAGACCAGCCCTGGTGGAGGAGTGTGAACAGGCTTGGGGTCTGGCCCTCTGTCACACCCTGCCCCTTGGCCACGTGTCTCACCCCGTTCCACTCCATGGAGGCTTGTCCACGCCCTGTTCTCTCCAATAGTTTTGAATGAGATGCCTATTGTGTGTGGATTTCTCTCAAGAGCTTAAATAGCTCGGTCAAGTTTTAGAATAAGTTGAGCTTCTTAACTAATGTCTCCTCAAGTTTGCAACGTTCGGCAATGAACTAAACCACAGGCAGCAGGCGGCCTCTTAACATTTCAGTGGAAGAAGCACCGAATGAAAGGATGGTGCTCGACGTGCAGGGCCTGCCCGTTCAATGACCGGTTTCACTGCCAACGCTCACGGGTCCCCAGGCCCCACTTGCTGTCACTCGCCAGTGTCTGCACAGACTGGCAGCCACGCTTCGTGTCCGTTCCTGTTATGCGTGCTTAAACCACTTGATTTCTGTCTCTTAGAGGCAGCCATCACCAATTTGCTCTTTTCTATTCAGGCATCTCTTCCAAGGAGGGTTGGGAAAGCAGCCAGCAGGGATATTCGAGGGGAAACGGTAGACAGTTTGGTGATAGGCAGTGAGAAATCAGACCATTTAAACACGGGAGTCTGGTCTCAGCCTGCATGTTTTTCTTTGAACAGCTCTACTCTCAAGCGTGCACTCCTGGGCTGGGGGCTAACTTCCCTTTTGCTTATGGAATAAGAAACCAAGGAGCGCTGGGCTTGCCTTTTTTTCTTCTTTTTCTTCTTCTGACCTAAGGGCAGCAGTGAGGGGCCCAGCGGATTAGGTGAGGCTGCCCCTAGGCGCACCTGTCCCCGGACCCGCTAGGGCACAGTGCTCCCAACCTCGGCCAAGGGGCGGGGCGCACCCCGCGGGCGCGCGCGGGAAGTGAAGTGGGCGTGTCCCTTGGGCGCGCGCGGGCGGCGGAGGGGGCGTGTCCCTTGGGCGCGCGCGGGCGGCGGAGGGGGCGTGTCCCTTGGGCGCGCGCGGGCGGCGGAGGGGGCGTGTCCCGGGTGCCCGGCGCAGCCTCCTGTGCCGGAATGTGCGGCTCCCGCGAGCTTGTGGCGCAGCACCAGAGCGAGCGCCGCCAAGGCCCCGGGCCCCAGACCTCGGCGGCGGCCGGGACAGCAGGGCGAGAGCCCGCGGCCTGAGCACCCCGCAGCCCCACTCCCGGGCCTTCGCGGGCCTCCACGGCCCCAGCGCCCAACTTTTCCACCCTCCCTCTCCCCTCCCCCGAAACTCCTGCAACAAAGAAAAGTAGTCGGAGAAGGAGCGGCGACGCCAGGTCCCCAGCCCCTCCTGGCCAAGGAAGGCCGGTAAGCGCGGCGCGGGGCCGGGGGCTCGGGGCGGGTGGGGGAGGTCCCGCCGGGCAGCGGCGGCTGCGGCGCCCGCGAGAGGGGGAGGGCGCGGAAGGACGTGGAGTGAGGCGCTGTCCAGCGCTGATTTGCAGATACTGTGGCTCCGGCGGTGGCAGCGTTGGCCGCACCGGACGGGGGCGGGCGGCGGGATCGGATCCAGTTACACCTGGATGAGCTCCTCTCTGTTCTCCAAGCCATTCTGAGTGCAGAGCACAGGAGGGAAGGCGAGAACTCCCTCCCGGAGCGTTCTCCCCATGCAGTGAGCACAGTGGCTGAGGGAACTGGGGCATCACAGCCTCCTTCTGAGATGCCTCCGCTCGCCAAGGACACCTCTTCCTCCCCCTTTCATGCGGTTCCCGGCCCCGGGTTATCTCCGTCCTACTCTCTGTACCCCTCTTTATCTCATCTTTTCTATCTACACGTTAGATGCTGACACGCTGGGCTGGCACAGCTACCCAGGGCATTGGCCAACGCACCAGCATTGCTCCCCAGGAAAAGGACTGTGAACAGGCGAGAGCAGACCTCAGGGGTGCAGGCAGGTCCTCCTCAGGGGACTGACCCTCAAGCCCGAGGAAAGGGCTCAGCGAACATGCCAATAATTTTGTGTGACTTATGAGTGGCCTGTGACTTGTAAGACCAGGCAGCACAGAATCCACAAATGCACAAATAGAAGCAGCGACCCCACCGCCAAGTCCACTAGGTGGCGCCCAAGTCTAACGCCATGGGCTGATGGGACAGAGGAGGGAGGGGACAGAAGCTGGTGGGACAGAGGAAGGAGGGGACAGAAGCTGGTGGGATAGAAGAGGGAGGGGACAGAAGCTGATGGGACAGAGGAAGGAGGGGACAGAAGCTGATGGGACAAAGGAGGGAGGGGACAGAGTCTGATGGGACAGAGGAGGGAGGGGACAGAGTCTGATGGGACAGAGGAGGGAGGGGACAGAAGCTGGTGGGATAGAAGAGGGAGGGGACAGAAGCTGATGGGACAGAGGAGGGAGGGGACAGAGTCTGATGGGACAGAGGAGGGAGGGGACAGAAGCTGGTGGGATAGAAGAGGGAGGGGACAGAAGCTGAGGGGACAGAAGCTGATGGGACAAAGGAGGGAGGGGACAGAGTCTGATGGGACAGAGGAGGGAGGGGACAGAGTCTGATGGGACAGAGGAGGGAGGGGACAGAAGCTGATGGGACAGAGGAGGGAGGGGACAGAAGCTGATGGGACAGAGGAAGGAGGGGACAGAAGCTGATGGGACAGAGGAGGGAGGGGACAGAAGCTGATGGGACAAAGGAGGGAGGGGACAGAAGCTGATGGGACAGAGGAAGGAGGGGACAGAGGCTGATGGGACAAAGGAGGGAGGGGACAGAGTCTGATGGGACAGAGGAGGGAGGGGACAGAGGCTGACTGGACAGAGGAGGGAGGGGAAGTGGCTGATGGGACAGAGGCTGAAGGGACAGAAGAAGGAGGTAACAGATGCTGATGCTATAGAGTAGGGAGGAGTCAGAGGTGGGAGGGACACAGGAGGGAGGGGCAGAGGCCAATAGGACACAGAAGCAAGGGGGCAGAGAAGGGAGGGGACAGGGAATGATGACACAGGGCAGGGAGGGGACAGAGGCTGGTGGGACAGAGGAGGAGAGAGGGGACAGAGGCTGTTGGGATAGAGAAGGGAGAAGACAGAGGCTGATGGGACAGAAGAGTGAGGAGACAGGCTGAATGGAGAAAGGCTAATGGGACAGAGGAGGAAGGGGACAGAGACTGATGGGACTGAGTTTGATGGCACAGAGGTGATAGGGGACAGAGGCTGATGGGACAGATGCTGAAAGGACAGTGGAGAGAGGGGACAGTGGCTGATGGGACAGGGGAGGGAGGGGACAGAGGCTGATGGGACAGAGGAGGTAGGAGAGAGATGATGATGGGACAGAGGATGGAGTGGACACTGGATAATGGGACAGAGAAAGGGAGGGTACAGAGGTGGATGGGACAGAGGATGCTGGGACATAGGGAGGAGGGGACAGAGGCTGATGGGACAGCGGAGGAGGAAGGGGATAGAGCAACCACAGGCAAACTATTGGCTACGGGCCGGATCCGGCCCCGTATAAATGAATAAAACTATTGAAAAAAAAGACCGTTCTCTTTTATGTAATGATGTTTACTTTGAATTTATATTAGTTCACACAAACACTCCATCCATGCTTTTGATCCGGCCCTCCAGTCCAGTTTAAGAACCCATGTGGCCCTGTAGTAAAAAAGTTTGCCCACCCGTGGGATAGAGGCTGATGGGACAGAGGAGGGTGGAGACAGAGGCTGAATGGACAGAGGCTGAAGGGACAGAGGAGGGAGGGGACAGAGGCTGATGGGACAAAGGAGGGAGGGGACAAGGTGTGAGGGGATAGAGGTGTGTTGGGACAGAGGTGTGAGGGGACAGAGGAGGGAGGGAACAGAGGATGATGGACAGAGGAGGAGGGACAGGACAGAGGATGAAGAGACAGGAAAAAGGAAACAGAGGCTGATGGAACAGAGGAGGGAGGGGACAGAAGCTGATGGGACAGAGGAGGGAGGGGACAGAGGCTGATGGGACATAGGAGGGGAGGGGACAGAGGTTGATGGGACAGAGGAGTGAGGAGACAGGCTGAATGGAGAAAGGCTAATGGGACAGAGGAGGAAGGGGACAGAGACTGATGGGACTGAGTTTGATGGCACAGAGGTGATAGGGGACAGAGGCTGATGGGACAGATGCTGAAAGGACAGTGGAGAGAGGGGACAGAGGCTGATGGGACAGGGGAGGGAGGGGACAGAGCCTGAGGGGACAGAGGCTGATGAGACAGAGGATGGAGGGGACAGAGAAGGGAGGGGACAGAGGCTAATGGGACAGAGGATTGAGGGGACAGAGGCTGTTGGGACAGAGGAAGGAGGGGACAGCGGAAGGAAGGGACAGAGATTACGTCTCAGGCCTCTTTTGAGGCTTGATCCCACAGTCACAAGCAGGAGTGCCTTTTATGAGTAGGGTCCCCCCCCTTTCAGAACCCTCAGGCCCCCATCATATCTGTGCCAGGAGAGATGACTGTGACTTTGGAGAAAAATCCACACAAACATGGTGCCTGCTGGCATCCTGCCTGCCTCTCCCGGGCCTGCTCCAGCTGCGCACTGAGGGGTGGCTGGTCCTTGGCCCAGCATCCAGACCCAGCTCCCTTCTTGCAGGACAAACGGCGTCATCACATCTGCACTCAACTGGAAACACTCCCTGTCTCTTAGGAAATGCCCTGCATCCACCCTCACATCCCACCTGCACCCATGGGGTCCCCGCTTGCGTGCACTGTGCCGTGCAGTTTTTTGTCCCAGCGTGACCGAGGGTGGCCGTGGCCCCACAGACCTGCAGCCTGACTGCCTGGTCCTGGCAGCCGCCGACCGAGCCCCGTGGAGTGGGTCTGGGAGCCAGTGACCGATCCCCGTGGAGTGGGCCTGGGAGCCGCCAACCGAGCCCCGTGGAGTGGGTCTGGGAGCCGGTGACCGATCCCTGTGGAGTGGGTCTGGGAGCCGGTGACCGAGCCCCATGGAGTGGGTCTGGGAGCCGGTGACAGATCCCCGTGGAGTGGGTCTGGGAGCCGCCGACCGAGCTACATGGAGTGGGTCTGGGAGCCGGTGACAGATCCCCGTGGAGTGGGCCTGGGAGCAGCCGACCGAGCTACATGGAGTGGGTCTGGAAGCCGTGACATATCCCCGTGTAGTGGGTCTGGGAGCTGGTGACAGATCCCCGTGGAGTGGGCCTGGGAGCGCCAACCGAGCCCCATGGAGTGGGTCTGGGAGCCGCCGACCGAGCCCCATGGAGTGGGTCTGGGAGCTGCCGACCGAGCTACATGGAGTGGGTCTGGGAGCCGCCGACAGAGCCCCGTGGAGTGGGTCTGGAAGCCCGTGACAGACACCACCAGCGCCTGGCCCCTAGGAAAGGAGCTGCAGGCACAGGCAGAGGCTCGTCCCCAGGGGGCGCCATGTGGGCGGGTGGTGAGGGTGTGCTCTGGTTGCTCTCAGCCACCCAGTTCCTGGCTGCTCCTGACCCCTGTGCCACCTCCAGATTGCACAGCATCCTCCCATCGACCGGACTACCTTGATGGGACAGGGCTGCCCGTGAACTCCAGCGCCCACACCCCACACCCTCTGGTGTTAGTGAGCGTGGGAAACGGTCGGAAACAGCCTCTGCTATCCCCCCAATGAAACGGGGAGATCTTCCCAGGCACCAGAAAGAACAACACTTGTACACAAGCATCCGGCCACCTGCGCTGCAAGGAGGTGGCACCCTGCGAAGTGACTGGGCATTAAAGCCATGTGGGTCCCGAAGAGATGAAGGCCCAAGGGTGCCTGGGAGCTAAAGGCACGCGGGTCCCTGAGCGGTAAAGGCCCGTGGGCCCGATTTCAGTTCTGCGTGGTCTCCTAGTGAGGAGAGAGGGCTGCAGGAGGAGGGAGTAGGGACTCGCTAGTTCTGAGCAAGGGGCCAGGTGCCTTGCTAACACCACACAGACCCCTGCAGGGCGGCCACATTCACGCCCAAGGGGAGGGGAGATGGGAATGGGGCAGGACAGGCTGGCTGGCGGACCTCTCTCTCCTTCGTCCTCCCCTAGCTATCCCCTGAGCAGCAGTGCTTGAGCTCAGGTACCCACACACAGGAGAGTGACCATGGCCATCCTGGGGGCTTCCGGGGGGACCTGGGAGGACCCGAGGCTCATGACGCGGTCAGCTCACAGTGCTCAGGGTGACAGACTCGAGCTAGACTTTCGAGATTCAAACTCTGGCCCAGCCACTCGCTGGCGATTGGCCTTAGGCAAGTGGCTTAGCTTCCTGGTGCCTCAGTTGCCTCATCTGTGAGATGGGGATGATGAGAGTATCGACCTCACTGGGCTGTGGTGTGAGAGCTATGAAGTCATTACACATGAACACACGCGTACCTGTGCTCCGTACATGCCGGAAACCCTCTCATCATCACGCCTGCAGGGCAGCTGGGGGTCCGCAGATCGGCAATTGGGCCGGAGGAGGAACAGAGAAGCTCATAGGAGCTTGGACCGACCGCTGTGGTGGCCAAGAGGGAGTCACTGCCCAGTGCTGCCTCCTGTCTGGTGCGCGGGGAGCCGCTAAGAGGAGAACCTCACACTCCACAGAGCCTCGCTGTCCTCACCCTCCTGGGTTTGGGAAGGTGAAGAAGAGAAACAGGGCAAATGGCCCACATTCCCTCCAGGCCCCATGGATTCCTGCCCCTTGCCCCTGAGGCACCCGGGATCAGAGCCAGGAAGCCCTGCGGTCATCGTTCATTTTGGAAAGTGTCTGCGAAAGTTCCATTTTTCCTTCTAGCAAACAGCCCAAGCAAACAGCCTGCAAACCCCCATCGCCTCCTGCCTCACAGGCCACAGCTGAGGGCAGGTGTATTGACTTAGAGAGGGAAGGGAGGGAGTGGGGGAGACATTGAGATCCGACGCACTCACACACACACACACACACACTCACTCTCTCTCTCTCTCTCTCTCACACACACACACACACACACTCACTCACACACACACACACACACACACTCACACACACACACACACACACACACACACACACACACACACGCACACACACACACACACTCACTCGCACACACACGCCCTCCCCGTCACTGGCTAAGCATCCTGTTTCAGTGTTACCTGCGTGGGGAGGTCTCGGTGCAGAACAATCAGCTCCCCAACCTGGCACCACAGAGTCAGGGTCCACACAGGGGTTACTCTGGGAAGGTCACGCCCACCTCCCAGACAGTCCCCGCTCCCTAGTTTCAATTCCCCTTCCAGCGTTCTTTCCCTTTAAAGATGATTCCTCCTGACTCAGAACAATGCTGCAATGAAACAAATTGTCCTTCTATGAAACCCACCAAGAGAGCCACCCCACCCCTACCCCGTCCTGGAGGCTCAGGCCAGGGAATCCCCAGGGACAGCAGCCTGCCTCCCCTGATCCCTGCAAACTCAGGCTCCACCGCTCTACACCCCCTCACTCCTGGCTTCCCTTTCTTTGAGTGGCACCACTACACACAGGGCGCCAGGCCCCTGGAGAGTCCACGAACTGTAACTTGGCTCAGGAGTAAAGGATTTGGGGGTGGCGTGGCCAGGAGCTGGGTCTGTTCTTGTGTGAGTCCCAGAGACTCACGATCCTCCCACCCACCGGAGCCTCCGGAACGAGGAGGTGGGAGGGCAGGACTGGGCAGCAGTGGAAGGGCGGCCACGTGCCCACCTCCGAGCCCTGGAGGGCCGGCAGAAGGCACAGGATGTTCGCAGCCTTCCTGGGTGTGTCACGTCCCCAGGGATGTGATGACTTGGGGGGGTGTTGGGGGGACAGCCACAGACTTTGTCTTCACTTTCTCCTAGTTGCACTGTGAGCCCTGCGATGGGACAGCTGTGTTAGGCCACGCCTCCCAGCCTCCCAGCCTCCCCGCTGCCACAGGCCGGAGCTGGGGGAGCCAGGACACGCGCTGCCCCTCTTGACGGGGACACATAAGGCGTGAGCTCTCGGGGCAGCTGGGTTATGCTGGCTCGGTTTTCTAATTTCCGTGTTCTCCGCCTTCATCCAGAACCCGATGCTGCCCAGTGTCTGGACTGTGCTGTGCGGCCACGCACGGGTCTGAGGAGGCGACAGGATGTGTGTAGGAGCTGCACACGGGTGGGCGGGCCTTCGGGGTGCAGGAACTTACTCGAGACGAGATTTAGAATCCGGTGATCACTGTAAACATCACACGATGCCTGACTCAGATGCAAGGCCGAAGGAACCCAATGTTCAGTCCTCCGGGCTTCAGCACCTTCGCCTGCTAACATGAGGGTCGGACTCACTGGGGTGACACCCTCTGGCTGTGGGTCAAATCCACCTCCTGTTGTACGGCCGGAGCCGACAGCAACTCCTCCCCAGCAGTGCACTTCTTGTATTTTTATTGCATTTATTGGGGTGACATTGTTAATAGAATTATATAGGTTTCAGGTGTATAAATCTATAATACATCACTTGTATGTTGTTTTGTGTGTTCTCCTCCCCCAGTCAAGTCTCCTTCCATCACCGTTTATCCCTCTTCCACCTCCCCACCTCCCTCCCCCTCTGGCAATCACCATACCGCTGTCTGTGCCTATGAATTATTTCTTTATTTACTAGAGGCCTGGTGCATGAAATTCATGCACCGGACAAGGGGGCGTCCTTCCGCCTGGCCTGTGCCCTCTCACAGTCCAGGACCTCTTGCTCCTTACCGCCCACCTGCTCACTGCTCCTTACCACTCGGCTCGCCACTGCTCTTGCAAGCCATGAGCCTGGCTTCTGGCTGAGCGTCTGCCCCCTGGTGGTCAGTGCACATCATAGTGACCTGTTGTTCTGGTCGTTTCGCCATAATGGGCACTTAGGCTTTTATTATATAGATTTTTTTTTTGTTTAATGTCTTCAGTGTATTCACATAGCCCTGCAACTCTTCTCCCCACTGACCACTGTCAGTCTGTTCTCTGCATCTGTGAATCTATTTCTATTTTGTTTGCCTGCTTTTATTATATTCCACATATAAGTGAAATCACATTGTACTTGTCTTTCTCCCAGGGGCTTATTTCATGTGATCTTGATTCACCAAGACCAAAGCCTTCCCTCACTTTCAGGCCTGGTGTTTCTTTTGATGTCTCTGTAATAAGAGGTGGGGAGTGCACACTCTGGGAGCAATTTCAGCCCCTCGCCGCGGGCCACACCCATCCCAAGCAGAGAGCTCATGAAATGCAATCAAATGCCCAGGACGACACAGTGCAGAAGATTTCACTGTTTTTACAAAACAACCCCCTTCTCACCAGCCTGATTTCTATGAGCTTCAGGCCACCCATGGCTCATGCTTCATGGGGACAGTCAATTCTGCAAATGCTCAACTAGCTGGAATTCTTCAGAGAAATGAGAACTTTCAGTTAAATAGGTTTTCTGGGTGAATTGTCTAATTAAGGAAAAGATTTTTTTCAATGTCAGCCTTTATTCAGGAAATAGTTCCTTATCTTCTACTTTCCTGATGCATTAACTATGTGGAGCCGGCAGCAGGGCGCCAGCTCTGGCAGCGAGGAGCCACCATGGCGACGGAACACATGGAAAAGTGAAAATGCCACAGCCCACCGACCACACGGCAACAAAGTAGGACTAGCAAACGCATGTACTCCTTTCCGGGTGCATGTGTGTGCGTGTATGTTGGTGAGTAAGGTAGAAAACTAGTTTTTTTTAGTAAAACTGAGGTCCAGTTTTGCAGTTTGTATCAGAAATGCTTTCCCACATCTGAGCCATGCCTTTCAGGAAATAGACCAGAGTTGATTTAACTACACCCTGTTGTTAGGAAAAAGAACCTTTTCTGTTTCTGTCACCATAAAAATGCTATTCTGTGCATCTTTGAAAATATATTTTTATTGATTTCAGAGAGGAAGGAAGCGGGAGAGAGAGAGAAACATCAATGATGAGAGAGAATCATTGATCAGCTATCTGCGGCATGCCCCACACTGGGATTAAGCCTTCAACCTGGGCACATGCCCTGACCAGGATTCGAACCGTGACCTCCTGGTTCATAGGTCCACTGAGCCATGCCGGCCGGGCCCCCTGCACATCTTTTTATACCATGGTTAACGCCAAGATTCATTGCTTGCCAAAAGCAATCTTCTGACTCCAAGGAAGTGAGTGAATTTCTCAGTACCTTCCTGAGGATGGACAAACCCACTCTCCCTGGCCCCTACCGGATGCTCATGGGCATTTCTGAATGTGGTCTAGCAGGGCAGAGATGCTGCCAGTGACCAGCATTCCTTGTTGAATCACCTGTCACACCAGGTGTTCGAGGTGTCCCAGGGTCGGCCTGAGTGTTTATTAAAGCCGAAACGCCCTTCCCAGACGGTGCCGCACATCCCAGTCCGATGCCTGGCCTGCGATGGTCGGGGTGGAGGTCTCAGAACTGCCCTTCTCCCTGGTGACGAGACAAGCAGCCACCACCTCCTCTCCAGCCGGGGCTATATTCCCTCCTGAGCAGCCATTTCCTCTGGCTCCTGTTCTCCGGAGCTGGCGGCCGCTCCTCAGCGCCTCCAGAGGGGCCCGGGAGCAGACCAGCGGCTGGGTCAGAAGTCGCACTCATGGCCCGTGTCCCTGAGACGTCACTGGCTGGGCCTGGCTGCCGGGCTGGCCCTGGACGGAAGCCCTCAGACGTGACTGCTGCTATGTCCACTCCCGCTCAGTGGCCTTCCTTTTCTGTGACTTACCCTCTAAACAACGGAAGATCAGCGGGCCAGGAATAAAGCCAGGAACTCATGGGAGAGATGTCACGGGTATTATTAGTTCATGGAAAAGAAGAGAGATCCTATTAAATGCATGTTAATCTCATCAACCCTGGGATATAATTAAGTTTATGCTGATTTAAATAACTATGCAAGGAATTCTATTAGCAACAATTTTTAATCATAGAATTACAAATATACTTTTTTAGCTGATAAAGCCCAGTGCTGGTGAGTAAGCAATAGGAATGAGAGAGTAAGGAGGTGGAAAACAATTTGTACATATGTATCAAGAACCTTGAACCACTGTTCATATATTTGACTCGGTAATTTCACATCCGGAGCATTTTAGTAAGGTCAAAGGGGTTCTGCCTCATCAATTATAATACAGAGCATTATAAATGGTCTGGGTGTCCAACAGGAAGGTGAGCTACATTTTTGAAAATCCAATCCATGAAATATTAAACGTTAAACATTTGTATCAACTGTTAACTATATATATATATATATACACACACACACATATATATCTATAATAATAAAAGCATAACATGCAAATCGACAGAACAGCTGAACAGCGGAATGACTGTCTGGACGACCTTCCAGACGAAGCCGGGCGGCTGTGAGGGCCGAAGTGGCCGGGGCGGTGAGGGCCTACCCCTGCATCAGGTCTCTAGTATATATGTATATAAAATCAGGTGTCTAATGAGAATTTGCATAAAATGCTAATTATACCATTGTAGGTAAAAAGGTTGGGTTATGAAACTGATCATTATAACTCTAGAAAGGGCCTCCTAGAACATGAATAGTAACCATCTACACACACTGGGTATGTCCGTACTATTGGAAGAGGGTTCCTTTTCTATTTTCTGTAGTTTTTTCCTTTGTACGTTCAGTATTATTTTTACAATGGGAAAGTCAATGAGAAAACCTACAGCGAGCCTGGCGCCTGAAGTGGGGATTGGGGAGAAAACACCGACTGGGCCACCGCCCTGCGGGTGAGTGGCCACGTGTCCCGGGAAGGCCCTGGGCACAGGGTGCAGCCACAGGATGGGCCTCAGGGCCGCGGGCTCCCGGCTGTGGTTCTGACCCGGGTCTCAGGACCTACCTGGGTGCTTTGCGCCCACACTGCGCCCTCCCTGTGCCTGTCGTCTCGGCACTCTCGCCTCCGCCTGAAAGCGGGTCCCTGCTCAGTGGGTGATTACTACTCCAAGCATAACCAGCTGTCCACAGACAAGGAGACAGCCACCCCAGCGCTGGGCACCCCATGCTCCTTGGTGGTGAAGGGACCCCCTGGCCTTCGACTCCCTCGTCCCTCTGTCAAGGCAGGCCCCCCGCCCTCGTCTTCCCACCCCTCCTGAGGGAGGAGGCCTGTGGGGCTGTGGGTCCGTCCTCCTCCCAGGGCTGGGCTGAAGGGAGCCTGGGGCGAGTCACAGAGCTGTGCGGGCAGCCTCGCCCTCACCTGTGCTGGGGGCCCGAGCAGCTGTGGACGCCCGGTCTGACCCTGGCCCTCGGCACAGCCCCGGCTGGGGCAGGGGGCACACGGCAGCCCTCCTGGTGGCATGTCCTGAGGCATTGGGTCACAGGCCTGTGCAGCTTTGGGCTCAGGCAGCCTAGACCTGACACCACCTCCAGGAGCCTCCTGGCGTCCTGAGACCTGCGTCCCCGTCCACCAGGTGGCACGTGTGGACCTGGCAAAGCACTGAGCCTTGAGGAGCCAGGGCCCAGGGCAGTGGTGGACAGGCACTCCACATCCACTTACCCTTTCTCCCCTAGACACTGTAACCGGAGCCTTGGGTGCCACTAACTGCAACACCCACACCACAGACTCCCCTTTTCTCTGCAGTCCTGGGGGCGGCACCTGCTGGCCTGCAGAGCTCAGGCTGCCCCTGAACCCCCCACAGCACCCAGAGCCCCCCCAGGCCCGCCCCCACCCCTGTGCAGCTGTGGGTCCTCTCTGAAGGCACAGCCAAGGGTCTTTTGTTAAATAACGTCCATACGGCCCCACAAGAGCCGGCTGTACCCTCCTGTGGCCCAGGGGGCTGCTCTGGCCCCAGGTCGGAGGAAAGCGAGGCCCAGGGAAGGTAAGTCAACAGTCCGCACCTGAGCTGGGGTTGGGAGTAGTACACTGACCGGGGATTTCATCCCCACCCCCAACCCAGGCGCTCAATTGTGCCGGGACACTGGGGACTGTCGGCCCCGGGTCTGGCTCTGACGCACGCCCAGCACCTCGGTGACTGTGTGGCTGCAGCCTCAGGGCTTTAAATCACAAACAACTCAGGGCCCAAGTCACTGAGCATCTAGACGGGGACCCAGGGACGCAGGCATCGTTAAGAGTGGCACTATTTGGATTTCCCAGGATGACAGGGGCAAACCCCGCGACCTGCTTTAGCCTAAGTCTTCCCCGCCACCCTGTGCACGACTTCCCGTTACTCCATCCCCTTGGGCCTGGGGGCCTGGGCCTGGGGGCCTGGGCCCCAGGTCGAGTTGCAGGCCAGGAGCCACCTGGGCAGAAGCTGCCTCCCATCCAGCTGATGACCCGGCTCAGAGCACACACCTGCTCCACTGGCCACATCTGCCCAACCGTTCGGATTAATGGGCGCGCCCTGCCTGGAGCACCTGGGTCATCGCCAGTCACCGGGCCTGCCCCTTCCAGTGCCTCCTCAGGCAGGTCACACAGGAGTGAAGGGCCCTCGCTCAGGGCCAGGCCAGCGACCTCCCGAAGCCTGGCAGGTGCCCCCCACTCAGTGCCCTGCTGCCCACAGCAGCAAGAGGTCCCCTGCCTCCTCTCCTCTGCCCCCAGTCTGGTCAGCAGAGACCCCGCAGACAGGAACATCAGCTGTTCTTTCTCACAGTCTGGAGGTGGGAAGTCCGGGCCCTGGTGCCAGCAGGTGGGTGTGGTGAGGCCACATCTGGGCTCACAGGGAATCGCCTGTCTAGTGTCTGCTCTTGGAAGGGCACTAATCCCATTCATGAGGGCCACACCCTCCTGACTTAATCCCTACAGGCCTGCCTCCAATGCCAGCACAGTGGGGTTGGGAATCGTCACATGACTTTGGGGGACACACACAGCCCACAGTGAGGCTTCTGTCCTGCTCTGCACAGCCCCCCGCCCCCCATCTCGCGAGGTGGCCTTCTGCAGCCACCTGTCTCGCTCTCATTCACGCAGCACCCAGTCCCGCTGTGTGATTCAGCAGGCTATTTAATCTCTGCACTGTAGCCATCACTTGGCTCATTTCCTTTGTCTTAAAAAACAGGAGATAAAACTTTAGTTTCTAAAATTCTGTAATAACCTCTTAGATTATGCCATACACCTATGTCTTGTCCAAGAATGAATCCCCTTGAGGCCATGATAATGTCTTCCCTTCGTCTTTATCTTGTGCAAACAGGCACAGCGCTGGGCGAGCACGGGCCTTGTGCTGCTAGTGCGATGCGTCTGCGTCCTTGGTTCCTGACCGGTGTCCTCACAGCCTTTCAGCTCCCGCCCCTTACCCAGCCCCTCGGAGCCGAGCAGCAGGCCCCCTTGCTCCGTGGACCGCCCGGGCCTGTGTAGCCCTCACCCGAGCCTCCTGGGAGGGATGCCGCCCACTCAGACCGCGGCCGCCAAGCAGGGAGCCCACGGCAGGGAGCTGAGCCTCTCTCAGTCCCCGTGCCTCTTCTCATTTCCAACCATTTCACCCCATCTCTCCTCAAATGTCACTGCTGGCCATGGACCCAGAGGGCTAAAGTGGCAGATCTCAGTGGTGTTATAAGCATATCAAGAGCAGATAGGAACAGGTGAGTTAATGCACTCACAAGGGGAGGTTAGGTGAGTGGTCAGGGATCACGTGTGTGCATGCGTGTGCATGTGTGTGCTTGGGGAAAGGGTGGAGACATGTTAACTGCAGATGAGGCCCAAGGACTGGGAGGCAAGGGAGGTGCCCCAGTGCCCTCCAGCGTCATCCTTGAGAGTGGAGATTATGCCTATAGGGCCCCAACTCCACATCTCTTTACACAGTACAAACATAGAAACATGGGCCTTCATGCCTGTATATGCACACATATACCCACTACTGTGACATCTGGGAGGGTGTTTTAGAAAAGTCTCTCTGTTTTTTTGCTCAGGTTTAGCCAGAACCTTCCAGAACCTTCTACACTCATAAGGAGGCACAAGACTGTGACATGTCCCATGACAGGGCGCTCTGGGGCTAGGGGGCGAGCGGGGTGCCAGGAGGTGCCCACTTATCTGATGTCACAGGTCGGGTTGTGGCACCGATGGAAAGACTTCTCTGAGGGACAGTGTGGCGCTTGGAGTGGCGCTCGGTGCGCGGCCATTTGCCACCGCGCTCTGCCTGGTTCACAAGAGGCCGGAGGCCGCGAGCCGCGCAGCCAGGCCGCCCCACCTGGACGCTGGCGGGCGGAGCGAGGATGCCATTTGCCACCAGCCATCTGCTGCGCGCTCCGCACGAGGCTCCTGAAACCAGTGCTCCCACAGTTCCAGCAAAGTGAGCATGTGCATTAATGAGGCAAAATCTCAAACGTCTTATAATGTGAGGCGGCGTCCACTCGGAATGTCACTGCCTGCCCGGAGGTGTGACCTGGAGGAGACTATGGAGAGCTGATGTGGGGGGGGGTGGCTCCTCCCAAGGGGCACTGCTCTCTCCCCGGGGACCAACTGCTGTCCCAGTGGCAACAGCTGCACAACATTCCCATGAAATTCAGAGGCTATTGCCTTTCAGAAACTGAGGAGTCAAGTGACCAGCCTTAACCCTTAAAGGAGACCTCCCGAAAGGTAGAATGCAGCCATTAGTAGAAAAACAGAGAGGAGAGATAACAGCTCTTTTTAAAAAAAATGTATTTTTTCATTTTAATATGTTTTTATTGATTTTGAGAGAGAGAGAGAGAAAGAAAGAAAGAAACACTGATCAGTTGCCTTCCATATGAACCCTGAGCAGGGATCAAACCCACACCCTGGGCATGTGCCCTGACCGGGAGCCAAACCCGTGACCTTCCTGTGCATGGGATGACGCTCCATCCACGGAGCCAGTCTTGAGTGAACGGCCCATGGGAAGAAGTGAGAGGAGGGTGCTGAGTTACTGAGCTTCAATGCTCTGAACCCTGAATTCACAAGGCAAGTGCACCTCGACTTAGAATCTGCAGCTACTCTTGAAAGCACACGCATTATAACTGGAAAGCCCAACCCCTCAGAGCCCCAGAGAAGGACCCTACGTGTCCCGGCTGACGTGGCTCGGGGTTGAGCGATGTCCCATGCACCGGAGGTCACAGGTTTGATTCCCGGTCAGGGCACATGCCAGGGTTGGGGTCCTGGTACCCAGTAGGGGGTGTGCAGGAGGCATCTCTCTCTCTAAAATAAATAAAAACATATTTAAAAAATAAAAAAGAATGACCCCATGCATCTTGCTGCTTTTCACCCCGGACCGGAGCTAAGGGACTTCCCTCCACGCACTGAACTTGTTTTCTGCACAGGAGGACAAAGCTTAGGACAAAGGCTGCGGCCGGACGAGGAAGGGACATCGACAAGAGCCGTTATTTGCTGGCAGCCGACTACGTGCCTTACACAGGCACCGCCATGTGATTGACTTGTCTGTTTCCTCAGATTCTCCGAGAACCATTCAAACTAGGTCTCCTGGCCACCCTCCTGCCAGGGACGAGGAAGCTGACCTGAAGTTTCAAGGTCAGAAGAGCTAACAGGGTTGTCTGGCTCCAAAGTCTGTTTTTCCATTTTGTCCTTTTCTCACCATTGGAGCCAGAGCTATTACACCTTGGCCCAGACTCAAGCTCTTATTCGATCTCTCCTCCCACAAAGGGAACCAACATTTACTGCATCAAGGAAGGAAGGCTGCCCAGGGGCTGTTCCAGGAGCCTCACAGCACCCCTGAGGGGGAGCCCGAGGTCAGGGGTCACTGACCTGCACAGTCCTGGGAGGGGCGGGCCGTTCTCCCGCTGGGTTGCTTCTTCCCACAGTCAGTGCTTCCCCAAGTGGTCACCCAGCAGCTGGTGCCGCTGTAATGAACTCAGTCCTCAATAGCAGGGGAGGAGAGTGGGGGTCGGGGGTGGGAATAGATGCATGCCCAGCGAGGGTGCTTGCTGTCAGTCACACCTGGGAAACAGGTCATTGGCCAGAATGGCAAATGAGTGTGGCCACTGCAATGGCAAGAAATTTGGGCTATTTGATGTCCTAGAGCAGTGGTTCTCAACCTGTGGGTTGCAACCACTTTGGCGGTTGAACGACCCTTTCACAGGGGTCGCCTGAGACCATCCCGCATATCAGATATTTACATTAAGATTCATAACAGTAGCAACATTACAGTTATGAAGTAGCAACGAAAATAATTTTATGGTTGAGTCACAACATGAAGAACTGTATTTAAAGGGCCAGAAGGTTGAGGACCACTGCACTAGACAAAGGAGTTCACTCTTGTGCTTTCGGGCCCCTTGATGCTCGGGTGAGCGCTCCTGCATTACCCTCAGGGCCCACGCCCTGGGGCCCCCACACGCAATGACTGATGGGCTGCCGCCAGCCTGATGCTGAGCTGGGCCCGGCTCCAGCGCGGAAGGCAGCTCTGGACACTGGCTTTGCGTCGAGCTCCACGGAACCCAGCTGCCCTGCTTCTAGGACTGGGCCCAGGGAGATGGGACTTGGGAAATGCAGGGTGTATTTCCACAGAAATAACACTTTCTGTCATAGCTTGTCCTCCTGGGGGGGTCCTCCAAAATGCTTATTCCAGCGGCACCCCAAGACCTCACTCCCACTAGCAAGAGGGAAAGAGCACCCGCACTTTTCTCTGGTAGCACCACCGCCTGCAGGATTTGCAGCAGAATGGAGTATCACTGCTACTTTTATTTACTTTATTTTTTTAAAAAAGATTCCCTTTAAATGTAAACAAGTGCCATTCACAAATGTTCCATTACTAGGATAAAGGGAACTCCATAGTCTCAGCAGGGAAAGGGTGGTAGGCACAAAGTGAGCAAAAACTGAACAAGACACCTTAGTACAGTGGGGCCTTGACTTATGAGTGTCTGACTAACGAGATTTTTGAGATACCAGCTGTCTCTCAGCTGATTTTTTGCATTGAGTTGATAGAGTAATTTGAGTTAACAAGCTCCTTAAGGAGCTCTGTCTTGGAACGAATTAAACTCGTAAGTCAAGGCCCCACTGAAATTCCGCCAGGTCTGCAGCCATCCTGGGCCGAGGCTGACTGCACACCCTCTGGCCAGGAAGGTGATGAGCTGGGTTAGGAGCAGGCAGAAGCCGTCTCTCGATCTGTGAGCCAACGTTTGAGAGAGAGGATATGACGGTCTAAATTACATTCCGAGGAAACCATAGGTACATTATTGGAACTTAATGAGTTTAAGCAAGACTGTTGAATAGAAAAACCAATAAAAAGTCATCTGCATCCTGGCTGGTTTCCTCAGTGGATAGAGCGTCGGCCTGTGGAATAAAGGGTCCTTAGTTTGATTTGGTCCAAGGTCACATGCCCAGGTTGTGGGCTCGATCGCCAGTAGGGGGCGTGCAGGAGGCAGCCAATCAATGGTTCTCTCTCATCATTGATGTGTCTATCTCTCTCTCCCTCTCCCTTCCTCTCTGAAATCAATAAAAGTATATTTTAAAAAGTCATCTGTGGTTCTATGTGCCAGCAAATCTACAGTAAAAAATTATATTAAAAACACACAGATAAAATAGCCCACAAAATCCACAATACCTAGGAATAAATTTAAACCAAATATTTGCAAGAAATTTATAAAGAAAATCATAAAACTTTAGTGAAAGACATGTTTTGCCAAAGTAAATAAGTTTGCAACTATGATATGTATTGGAAATGCCAGTAACTGAAGTTTATAGATTCTCCCTTACCTGATGTACACAGTTAATGCAATTATAACCAAGGTCCCCAAAGGTGCCTTTAAAGTGAGTGAACCAACTTGTTTCAAACTCTGTGTGTTTATGTACATGTGTGTATGTGCACATACACACAACGTGTGTGCAAAGTGCCGAAGACAGAAAGTCAGTCCCTATGCACACGTGGGGGCGAGCGGTCCCAATGACACGCCTGGTACAGGAGACAGCGTGCCTTTGCGAATGCCTGTCCCGCCCACCACGGCGCTGTTGTCACTGAGCATGTGTTTCTGTTTCAGAGACAGACCCAGGGGCAGTGGAGCGTGACCCAGGTCTGAAACCGAACCGGACGCCGAGCGGTAGCGACAGGCAGTGCTGAGGATCGACGGGAAAGGGGGCCCCTCCACGAAGGGCTGGGACCACTGCTGTGCCCATGAAAGGAACTGTAAGGACCCTCACACCTTGCCCAGGCCGGTCAGGGGCTAGGATGTGATTGTGAAAAATAAACCACAAAGATGTTAGAAGGGAGAGTAAGCCAGGGTCTTTATGTCATCAGGACAGGAAGGAAGTCTTTAAAAAGACACCCAAAATGCAAATAAATCTGATTTCACGGAAATCACCACCTTTTCCTATGAAAGTATATCAAAATGAGAGTGAAAAGACAAGCTATAAAAGGAAAGTATTGGCAATAATAAACTGGGCAAATAATTAGAATACCAATGTGAGGGAATGATGCATTCCAAAAAGAAAGAGACAAACCACCCTGAAGAGAAACCGGTGAGCGGCCTGAACAGGCCTTTCACAGAAGATTTCACGGGAATGGTAAATGTACTTACGAAAGGTATTAACCCCGATGGTCATCACACACATGCAAATTAAAGCCGGCAAATGTGTGCCAGGAGGTGTGAGCACAGGGGTAATGTAAGTGGACTTAAAAAGTACTAGTGCCCTGGCGGGTGTGGGTCAGTGGTTAGAGCGTCGGCCAGAGCACAGAAGGGTCTCGCTTCCATTCCCGGTCAAGAGAATGTACCTGGTTAAAGAATTGATCCCCAGCCCTGGTTGGGGCATCTCCGGGAGGGAAACAATCCCTGTATCTCTCTCACATCAATGTTTCTCTCTCCCTCTTCCCTTACCCTTCCATTCTCTCTAAAATCAATGGGAAAATATCCTCGGGTGCAGATTAACATAAAAATAAAAAATAGAAATAATAAGGTTAGGATGTTACAAAATTATTAAATATAACTAGAGGCCCAATGCACAAAATTCGTGCAAGAGTAGGCCTTCCTTCCCCTGGCTGCAGGCACTGGCTTCCCTCTGGCACCTGGGACCCAGGCTTCCCTTGCAGCCTTCATCAGGAAGGTCGTCCGGAAGGCTGTCTGAAAGGACGTCTGGTCTAATGAGCATATTATGCTTTTATTATTACAGATAGTATTCAGATGATATAATATGCATCTGAAACAAAAAAATAGGTCAGGAATCCCCTCCTGCCCCGCCCCCAACCCCACACCCACCTCTCCCCGGCTCCCTCCTGGGCTCTGACCTAAATTAAAAAAAAAAAAAATAGTTCAGTGTAAAATGAAAAGACATGCTTAGGTCACCCCTGGGGAAGGGGACCTCAGCTAAGAGGCTGTCCCTGAGCATGAGTCCTCCCCTCCCCTACTTGTGCGCAGCCTCCCGGGAGGGGCACTGTGTTTTCCCCGGGGCTCCGTGTCTTATGGGGGCTCTGACCACTGCTTTCTGGAGCCCGCAGAGAACTCAGAGGGAAGTATCCGGGCCAGCGCTCCCACTCCTTTTGGGGTGCCAGTCCCGAGAAAGACGAGGGAGCCAGATAATTACACCAGGCGCCCAGGAAGCCGCCAGCCTGTAGGTGCCGCAAGGAAAAGCTTCCTATGGGCGGCCTGGAGCACAAACACCATCATTCACAACAACACTTTCTGTTTGCAGGGCGTTTAAGAGACTTTCCCAAGACTTCTCCTAGATGAGAGCGCATTTGGTCCGGAGATAAGCTGTTCGGCCTTTCCAAGGACGGGGCTGAGCTCAGACACACTCGGCGCAGAGCAGGCGGGGCCGCGGGCTTGGGTTCCCATAGCATCGCTAGGGCGTGACCTGGGGAGAATTACTCCCATTTTTCTGAACTTTAATTTTCTCACTGCTGAATGGAGACACGGAGAACAGAAAAGGACAATATATTCGGAATGCCTAGCTTGGTGAGGGCCGCGTGGGGAGCCCTGCCTGCAGGGTGTTTGTTATCAGTTATTCTGTCCCGAGGACGCGGCACGTGGTGACGACGCCCTGACTGGAACCCAGCACCTGCTGGTTCAGGCCTTTTCCTCTGTACAGGTTTGGTTGGAGAAAATAACAGGACAGCCCACCGATGCTGCAGAGAACATCTGTGGACGTGGGCAAGGCCCCCCTCCGGGCCTCCCCGCCCCCCCCATGGCTGCAAGAAGGAGAGGACACGCAGCTTCGTGGCACCCTGACCTCAGCTGAGAGCGTGAACCCCAGGACCACCTAAGCCGGCACCTGCCATTGGCGCCTGTTGACGGAACAGGATACAACCGCCTCTGGGAAGCGACGGTTTCCCTGGAAATGTTCTAATCTCTGGCAGTTTTGTGTGTCACACAGTCCTTTTTTCTGGGCCTGCTGATTAAAAATGGACTCTCATGGGTTCCTGGCTGTGTGACGTTGGAACCGTGACCCCCAGGCTGCGATGTTAACGGCCACTTCCTTTTTCCATGGAAGGGTTATTTTATGCTTTTCTTATTCTGTGCCTTTTAGTGGGAAGATTTTGAAATCAACTAACCTGGTAACACGATGACCCAGGAAATTTGAAAGACAGAATGGGCCACACAAATCCCCCCATGAGCCTGTCCCAGGCAACTGGGCTTCCAGAGAGGAGCAGGGACTGCTCGCGTTCAGAGGACATTTCAATGACTCGCTTCCTGGTAATGGCCGCAGCTCTCAGCTGGTTTAAAGACACATGAGCTGTCAGCGATGGAGGAACTCAGGTCAATTAAGTAATGCATGGACATGCAATTACAATTTTTTTAGATCGGGGAGTTGACCGGAATTTCACGGAGCCCTCACGTGAACAGGATGTGGTGGGTGACTATGGCGTGTGGGGTGTCTCAGAGGTTAAGTCTTAAGGGAGGGCGGCACTGCCGGAGTCCATTCATTATCTTTACTAGCTGGGTTTGGACAGAGACCCCCCAGAGAAGGCTGGTGACCTTTGAGGTTCTAGTGGAGGTCAGAACTGTAAACTACCCAGTTAGTTTGAGTAGTGATGGTTGAAGCATCTCCACCTTAGTTCACTTAATTAGATCTTTGTTGATTGTTGTTGATCAGATACTCCTGGAGATCTGTTGGTGAGTTAATCAGGTATTCTGCCTATTCCTGAAGATTGTCTGCTGATGTGTGTCATTAAAACCTCTTTACCCTAAGGGCTACTCCAGATGAATAAAAGCTTGGTGAGACCTGAGCAAAGCGGGAGAAGGAAGTCTTTCCGGAGGAGGAAGTCTTTCCAGACTTGCCCGCCTGGTCCCCCGGTATTGCAAAATTATCTTGTGTCTTTTTCTTTCATTTGTTGTGCGGCTCCTCTTTCAGATACCGAACACTACTCCACGCGGGTCGTGGAAGGAATCACTCAGCACGGCACCAAGCTGCGGTTATAGTGGTAGGTCAGCTACCTTCTGTAGGAGGTGAACGTGCAGAACAACACAACACGTGAAGCTGGGCTCCTGCTTACATCAGCGGTAGCCGGCTTTCACCGAGGCCCATGTGCCTGAATGAGTTCCATCAGCCTTTAGCACCAAGTCCTGCTCACTGATGGCAGGTCTGCCGCCGGCTGGGAATGCACCGGTGACCTGAGGCGCTGCTTAGGCGCTCACAGTCCCCAGGGAAGCCGAGGAGGTGTGAGCATAACCCCACTGTGCCCAGGTGGGGAGGGCAGTGCAGGGCAGCGTGGGGCGGGGGGAGGCGGCGGGGGCCCAGGGAGGAGGGCCGTGGCAGACAAGCTGAGGGTCTCCTGCCCAGTCCTGGCCAGCAGGTGAGGACGTGGGGAACGTCCTGGGGACAGAGAAGACTCAGCCGAAATCTGCAAGGCAGGAGGCCTGGACCAGGCAGAGGGGGCTGGGGCTGGGACGGGCGGACTGAGTGTGCTCTGGATGAAGAGACAGGGAGTCCAGAGGTGCTGAGGTGACCAGGGGTCTGGGACATTCGGGTCCTCAGCCAGGGAAGATGAGCCGCCAGGAAGGGTGACTGAGTGCGGGTTCTCCCACAGCCAACAGCTGGGGAAAAGCTCACAGAGGAACACGGACAGGCCCTCAGCTGCAGAGGAAGACCATTCGGGCACATGGGTAGGTTCTGGGGGCATCGAGCAGGCAGCTGCCCAGAAACCCAGAGGTGAGGGGCTGGGGGCATGGAGAGGAGAGGACAGGTCCTCACAACCTCAAGGCCATCGGTTCCCAGGTCCGATGGTGGGTCCAGCTGGGGAGAGGAGCCCAGGATGCCAGCTTTCTGACTCGGGCACCTGCTGAGATGGCGGCATCACTAGGTAGTGGTACTTGTAGGCGGAGCCAGAGCATGCGTGGCGGGAGCAGTGGTAAGTCAGGGAGGGATAAGCCGGGTCTGGGTGCTGCTGAGGAGCGGGCGAAGGTACCAGCAGCAGGCATGGCACCTGGGGGCGGACACAGGACAGATCTGGCTGGAGGCTCAGACGGGCACCCAGCAGGCAGCGCTGAACTGGTGTCTGGCCTGGACGCGTGTGATTTACACTCTCCAATCAGGCCCAATGGAGGAAATTGTCAAACATAATTCCAGCTGTGAATGGCCATGAATCCATTATGTAAAAACAAAACCATCCAGGTAAGTGGTTAGGTTTCCAAATTGAAGAATAAACAGAAAAATCAATTCACTAATTTGCTAACTGCTCATTAGAAGCGGAAAAAACAGCTGACCTGGATTTCAGCCACGATGTACACAGATTACACACAGTCTGAAATACATAACACTGGGTCAGTATTTTTCCAGTTCATCCACTGATGCCTAAGCTCACCCGTCACGTTCTATCATGAGTGGATACCCGTGTTCCCAGGAGTCAAACATGTACAATGAAGCCTCATGGGCTATGGGAGCAGCCATGTCCCAGGGCAGAGAGACATCCAGATCGAGGAAGGTTACTTCAGAAAGGGTAGGATTATGACTTCCCAGTGTTGATAACTGAGTTGTGATCATCCACAAGGGCTAATTAAATCTACGAACGCCATGGCCAGTGTGGCCCAATGGTTGGACTGTTGGCCTTTATACTGAAGGGTCTTGGGTTCGAGTTCCCCGTCAAGGATGGGTGCCTGAGTTGCAGGAGGCAACTGGTCAACGTGTCTCTCTTGAATCCATGTTTCTCTCTCTTTCTCTCTCTCTCTCCCCCACTCTCTCTAAAAAAATATTAATCTAAAAAAATCCTGGGAGGATTAACGAAAAACAAACAAACAAACACACAAACAAACTCCCCACAAAATGCGACAAGGAGGCGTCCCGGGAAGTCTGTGAAAAGAAAAGGCTGGAAGAATCATTTGCAAATAACTGACTGGATGCGGCCTCAGTGTTTCCCCAAGTTCTAGGGAGCATCTTGTTCCCAGGGAGCTGAGTGTGTCTGCAGTTTCCCGTCTGCCTCGGCGATGTGTGCCCGCCTGCCTCGGCGATGTGTGCCCGCCTGCCTCGGCGATGTGTGCCCGCCTGCCTCGGGGATGTGTGCCCGCCTGCCTCGGCTACGTGTGCCCGCTTGCCTTGGTGACGTGTGCCTGCCTGCCTCGGCGACCTGTGCCCGCCTGCCTCGGGGATGTGTGCCCGCCTGGATACAATGGCTGAGGGCAGGGCCGTGAGGGCGGGCACAGACTGCGACTGCCTCTGAGCTCCAGGTGGGACAAGAACAGGGGTGCTTTCACCCTCTGAAATTCCCGTGGAAAACAAGGAGTCCCGGCTGTTCACCCAGAAGGCTCAGCCCAGCCCGTTCTCCCTGACATGTTTTCCCGGGAAAACTAGCATCTTCTTTTCGAGATCTTTCACAGCAGAACAAACACTAGGAAAAAGTGTCTGACTCAAACCTCCATTACTCCTTCCAGGGTGTTGCTCAGAATCTGACCTGCCAGGTTAACTAAGTACCTCAGCCACATTGGTAGTAACATTTTCTAGGTGATCACATCAAGTGTTTCCAATTTCCAGGAATTTTGGACCTTATGCCCATAAACCTGACATTTAATTCCATTTCCCCTCCCGAATAGCATCCATCTAACAAATATTTGTTGTGAACGCGTGCTAGCCTGGATACAGAGCCATGGCCGGCCAAGGACATCTAGGCGAGAAGAGACATTCCCTCCTTGACAGCTGACACTGGGTCTGAGGACTAAGTTACTCAGAGGTGAGACAGCCCAGTATTTAAAATAGAGAAGGCGCGATGACTGTTACGGCAACAGGCTGACAGCGTGATAGCAGTTTGGCAGAAGAAAAAGTCCCGGTTATTCCACGAAGATGAGGAGATGGGACCCTTCCTGGGACATTTCCTGATTGTGAAAAATTTTAGGAATCATGACGAATGGGAGACAGCACAACTCAGTCCGTAAAAGTCCGTGACGGGCAGCAAGGAGTATGCTGAGCAGCCCCCGAGGCCCCGGAAAAATCTGCAAACACACAGACGGGCTCTGGCCACGTGGGAGTGACGGGTTTGCCCCGGGCTCCAATGTAGGTGTGGCCTCCCCCTCCACCCTAATGTCGGAACAGGTTATTCTCATTTCTAACTGCTTGACAACCCCTCTATAGCTTCCATGACCTAAGGCAGTGGTCAGCAAACTCATTAGTCGACAGAGCCAAATATCAACAGTACAACGACTGAAATTTCTTTTGAGAGCCAAATTTTTTAAACTTAAATTATATAGGTAGGTACATTGTTATTAACTTAATTAGGGTACTCCGAAGGCTTAGGAAGAGCCACACTCAAGGGGCCAAAGAGCCGAATGTGGCTCGCGAGCCGCAGTTTGCCGACCATGGATAAGGGATCCATCATTAAAGGTCCTCTTTCTTAATGCAGAAGTCCGGTCCTGCTTTTAAATTGCATTCGATAGATTACCCTGAAGTTCTCCAATCTAATCTCGCCAGGCTGATGCAGGCACCCTTCGAAATTAGATTCTTCATTAGAAATAGCAGGCTGCTCCCTCACAATGGAATTATGGGTGCCCACAGCAGGGCCTCCCGGGTTCCAACCCTCCACCCTCCTTTTTCTCTCTTTGGCTTTGGCTTCCAGGTGAGTCCTAGGAAGTGTCTCCGAGGGTTTGCACACGGACGGGGAGGGGTGTGTCGACCCACCGCAGGGAAGGCGTGGTCTCCCTAAAGGGTGTGTGTGCGTGCGTGGACCCGAACCCCGTCCCACTCACGGGGCTTGAGCGCATGCTTGTTGAGTGGAATTCCTCAAACTCATGGCTGAGAACAAGTTTCTTTTTCTTTTTAAATTTTTTTGTTTTGTTTACAGCAGTTTTATTCCTAATTGCCAAAATTTGCAAGCAACCAAGATGACCTGCAATATGTGAATGGATAAGCAAGTGATGGTGCACCCAGACAATTGAATATTTAGTGCCAAAAAGGAGGGGCCTTCCAAGCTGTGAACAGGCATGGAGAAACCTTAAATGCTGTGAAAGAAGTGACTACGAAAAGGCTATGGTTTGATTCTAACTGTCTGACATCTTGGAAAAGGTGAAGCTGTGGATACAGTAAAAATGTCAGGGGGTCAGGGATTGAGGACAGGGGATGTCAAATAGGAGTGCAGGGTTTTTAGGGCAGTGAAACTAGTTCTGTATGATTCTATAATCGTGGACACATCTCTATACATTTTTCAAAACTCATAGAATGTAAAACACAAAGAGTGAACCCTAATGTTGACTATGGGCTTTCAGTGCTAATGATGGGTCAATGCAAATGCAAAAAATGCACCATCTGGTGCAGGGTGCTGATCAGAGGGCAGATGGGGGAGGGTGGAGGACAGAATTTGGGAACTCTTACTTTCTGCTCAATTTCTCCAAAAGCCTTGAAACTGCTTTAAAAATCTATTAATTAAAACAAAACCATATTGTCTGAGCTGAACACCTGAAGCTGCAGCGCAGTCGCTTTTTGGCAAACCTCCAGCACAGAATCCAACACTCACACCTGCACTCCAGGCGTCAATGTGCAGGGCGTCCAGGCAGGCACAGGGACCAGCGGGCCACAGGAAATCCATTGTGAGCTCCGCCATTTCTTCTGCACGGAGAGTGTGCACACCAGGTGACCTCTTCTTCCTCATTTTAACTAATTTCTCCATCATCCTTTTACTCCTCTCAGCACAGTCAGGGCATAACGTGGTATCTTCCAGGTCTGGCGATGGGAAAGCACAGGCGGTAAAAGCCAGAGAGAAGTCATCTTCGTGGGAGTGTCAGGCACCAGGTCTGATCTGCACGGAACTGCAGGCGAACCTGACCCTCTTGTCTGCTGAGAGACGGCTGCCACCGACCACCCCTCTGACGCTAGATGCTTGCAGCAGAAAAGCCTCAACAGAACAGGAATGCTGTATGGACTGCAGCCTTCCACAGCGAGGTCCTGCCACGCCACCAACAGGGCATCACGAGCTAAAGTCATCACTTCAACTGTCTTGTCTACTTCAGCTGACCTGGCCCCTTCAGCTGTCCTGGCCCCTTCATCTGTATGAGTCTTCCTCTTTTGCTCATCTGATGACTTTCCTTACTCCTTGCTCCTTTGGTCAGTTTCCCGACCGTGGCTGCAGTGTGGTCTCTTCTGGTGTTTCAGCAACGCTCTGCACACTGCATCCATGCTTCCCACTCCTCGCTGTTTCCAAAATAAGCATGTTCCCTGAGACTCAGACACACTCTGTCTTCCTACCATCAGAATGCAAATCCCGTTGTTGGCACCTGTTCTGCAGCGTCGTGACCACTTCATTAAATCATGGCCAGGTGGTCGGCAGGGGAAGGGCTGGTTTGGGAAATCTCTGACTTGCTCGTTCATCGGAGGAAGGTTAACTTCGTGGCTTGTCCTAGGCATGGTCAGGTTGCTGTCTGAGGTTGTAGAAACACGTGGTTCCCTTGGGTGTTCACTATGCTCCTCGCTTATCGGAACCAACATGAGTGTCACATTTTCTTCTTCTAATCCATCCTTTCCGCTTCTTGCGTTTGCCGTTTCCAGGAACAGAGGAAGGCCATGCCGCAGTGTTGAGGGTACATGCAGCTTACTCTATTTAACCACCCTTCCTTTTTAATTTTTAACGGATATATCATATTGCTGTATTCAAGACACTTCAAGGTGGGTAAAACGCCCATAGTCTGACCAGTCCAACTTAGTGATCTTTGCCGTATGCCAGCGCACACCAAACCGCTTAGTTTTAGCCCTAATATGCTTGCCCAGGTCAGCAGTCGCCAACCGTGGTCCATGAGGTCCAAAAGGCTGACCGCTGCCTGGATCATGTCTTCGCACGTGCTTCTGGAGCCCGGGCTGTTCTGATTGTTGTGGTAGCTCAGCTGTGAATGTGTGATGCTTCACCCATCACTCCTAGATGCCAAGGTGGACGCTTTCCTCATAAGACAGCTGTCTTTGCTGACGTGGCGTGTCATCTCTCGAAAGGGATCTGTGTGCTATCGGCTGGGACTGGTTTAGGACTCTTCCTACATCTCTCTCTAAAAGCCTATGTCACCAAACGACCAGTCGACTGGTCGCTATGATGCACAATGACCACCAGGGGGCAGACGCTCAACAAAGGAGCTGCACCCGGGTGGTCAGTGCGCTCCCACAGCCGGAGTGCTGCTCGGCTGACCAATGGGCACCAGACTCAGGGCCACCGCAGCCCAGAGACTGCAGTGGAGCATTAGTGAGCTTACAGAGCAGTGGCGGCGGCAGGTGTAGTGGGGCCTGGATGAGCAGGAATGGCAGGCGGTGTTGGACACCGGTTTCGGCCGATCCCCGCAGGCTACGCCAAGGGACCCCACCAGTGCACGAATCCGTGTATCCGGCCTCTAGTATTTTCATAATGTTTTAGGAATGAATTTTCTCTCATGCCACTGCCCTGTATTCAGACAACATGACAACATTTTGTTATTCTCCACTGACTAAATAAATAATTTAAAAAACTTTAAAAATCTCCACTGAATCCAATTGACAACTGGCCTGGTTTCCCTCGCTTCCTCTATGGTCCCACAATTATGAAGCCTCTTTTGCGTTTTGAAATCCCTGATCTTCAGCGAGCCGGAGTGGGGAAGGAGAAGGCCCATAACCTGCCTAGTTCTCCTCACTCCCAGCCCAGGGACCTGCTGGACACCCAGCTGGCTCACCTGAGAGCAGGTGGATATTAAAGCTACTGATTCCCGCGGGGCCACAAAATGACACCCCGGGGAATCGGGCGACTCACTCACCACACCAGCTCCGTCCACTACTCCATGGAATTAATTTCTTGCTACTGTCATGGGCTTCAGGGCCCCATGAGGAATGTTTTTACAACGAATGCCAAATTAACGGGACTGATTAGAGCTTTCCCAAGTTATTAATGGTGTGTCACCTCCGCCTGGTCCTCTCTGTGGAGGCAACATTTCATGGAATAACCTCTTTTTGCTGGAAAGATCAATCTCCCTCCCTCATCGGCCTTGTGAATGCCGAGGAGGTGCTGCCTGCCCCTGTGGCCCCCAGGACGGGGTGAGCAGCAGTGCCCTTGGGGACGCGTGACGAGGGGTGGCAGCTCCCTCCCTGCTGGCTTTCAGGGAGGGGCAGGCACCACTGGCCAGCCAGGGACCACAGGCTGGGAGGAGGAAGCAGAGCCATGAGCTTTTCCTGTACCCCCAGTTTTAGTGAGAGGAAACCCACAGGGCAGTGAGAAGTTGAAGGCTTCCCCAGTGATGAGCTAGGAGCTCAGCTAACTGCTCCCTCCCTACATAGTCACTGTCTCCTAAGCCTGACAGGGGAAGGCAAGTTCTGCAGATTCACTTGCATGTGGAGTCTAAATAGCCAACTGGCAGGAGGGGAGTGGGATGTAGTCACGGGGCTGGGGAGGGGTTGGGAGGTAGAGGTTGAAGGGCACATGCTTCCCGTTAGAACTGCGGTTCTCAACCTGTGGGTCGCGACCCCTTTGGTGGTCAAAGGACCCTTTCACAGGGGTCGCCTAAGACCATCCTGCATATCGATATTTACATGACGATTCATAACAGTAGCAACATGACAGTTATGAAGGAGCAACGAAAATAATTTTATGGTTGGGTCACAACATGAGGAAGTGTATTTAAAGGGCCAGAAGGTTGAGAACCACTGCGTTAGAAGATGAGTAAGTTCTGGGATGGAATGCCCGGTGTTTTATAAGAAACATATTCTCTATCCAAGGGGTGGTTTTGCGGGGGGGGGGGGGGGGGATGGGGAGGGCGGCAGGGCAGGGGGGTCTGCTACACCCCAGGCAGGCCTTTTCCAGACAGACAGACGCTTGCAAACCTACCCAGGGCTGAAGGCGCAGAACAGGACTTGGAGGTTTGCTTTCTGAACAGCACCCCTGCCCCCTGAGAACTGGGAGAGACTCCTCGGGCACCCCCAGGCCCTGCGCCATGTCCTGCAGTCCTGGCTTCCCGAGGGCAGCCAGTGTTGGCTGACCATGGACTCTCATCTCATACAATTCTCTTCTCTTTCTCCACGCTTTGGGTTAGCCAAGGAATAGCCCTAATGCAGCAACAACGGAGCCACCCTTTTATCAAGCACTTTCCTCACTAGTAAAGGAGGCTTTGTGTGACGTCTCTACACAGTTCCCGTAACTCACACAAGGCCCCAGACTCGTTGACAGCCTCCTCTCAGTGACAGCAGGCCTTAGTGAGCGCCAGAGCCAAGATCTCAGGCCTGCCTTTGGGATCTGAGACCTGCGATGTGGCTGGGAGGTACAGTGGCCTCTCTGGACGATGCCTCTAGATTCCAAGTCAGGCTGGTCAGTGTGTCTGTGGTCCCCTCCCAGCACGGCCCCCCTCCCCCCGCCCCACTGCCACCACACCAACCTAGGGCTGGCTCGGTGCTGCAGGGTGTGTGCACCCCCTGGCCCTGCTGTGTGTACTCTGCGGTACCCTGGAGCTGACAGTCCCCCAGGGCTATGACCTTTTCCCGATGCCACGCCTAGGGCATACCCCCTCCTCAGACCCGGGGCCCTCTGCCCTTTGTCCCACTGAGCAAAGCGTTTTGGAGCTTGAATAAGGATCCTTTCATCTCGAATCTCACACTGAATTATTGACATTTGGGCAGCATGAATTTTTCACATTAACGGACTATTTTAACAACATTTTTCTTTAAAGCAGAAACTTGAGTGCTTTAAAGAAAAAGCCTTTCTCTTTTCTTTTAAGTGACCCAGTGTGAGTAGAGAAAACCTCCAGCTCCGAGTTTTCTTCATCCTTCATGATGCCTAACAACCAGGTCAGCACCTTGTCCTGGTGCCTGTGCTATGCTGGGGGGTGGCATGCTAGAAAGAAGCCACCTCCTTCGGTAAACGGGGCTGTGCCATGATGGGGGGGTGGCGTGCAAGAGAGGAAACCACCTCATGCGGTAAAGGGGGCTGTGCCATGATGGGGGGTAGGGGTGGCGTGCTAGAGAGAAGCCACCTCCTTCGGTGAACGGGGCTGTGCCATGATGGGGGGGTGGCGTGCTAGAGAGGAAACCACCTCATGCGGTAAACGGGGCTGTGCCATGATGGGGGTGTTGCATGCTAGAGAGGAAACCACCTCCTTCGGTGAATGGGGCTGTGCCATTATGGAGGGTGGCATGCTAGAGAGGAAACCACCTCCTAGGGTGAACAGGGCTGTGCCGTTATGGAGGGTGGCGTGCCAGAGAGGAAACAACCTCCTTCGGTGAACTGGGCTGTGCCATTATGGGGGGGGGGGGCGGCGTGCTAGAGAGAAGCCACCTCCTTCGGTTAACGGGGCTGTGCAGGAGGCGGAAACACGCTGAGGCTAAAAGTTCATAAGAATCTGGTTTGTGAAGTTTAGTTTCCAGAGATGGACTCAGTCCTTTCAGAGCCTCAGCTGTTACATCCCAGGCCCGAAACATACCCCACAGAGGAGAGGCCGGTCCAGGACCCTAAGAAGGGTGCCCATGACTGGGAGCCAGAGAGCACAGGTGTGGACGGTTTGGGTATGAACTTTGGAGGCTGTGTGGGAGGGGGCCTGGTGAACTTGGGGGGCGGGATAGGAGGGGCCCTGGTGAACTTGGGGGGCTGGGTGGGAGGGAGCCTGATGGACTTGGGCTGTAAAGGTTCACTGATGACAACAGGTAACCTGGTGAGTCCCCGAAGGAGCCAGCCTTGAGGGTCCGGGCTGGGTTCTCTGCTGAGAGCTGACCTCCTGAGGGAGCATCGGGGAGCGGGGTGAACCTTGAGACTGTGTCCTGGTGGTGGGTTCAGTTCTGGGTGTAATTTTGTCAAGATTGGAGGACGCACAAGTGTTGTTTAAAAACAGGAGCACACTCAGGCCAATGCCCGCCTCCTCACCCCGCTGTGCTGGACAGGAGGTGTGGGCAGGGGACGTCCCTGAGGGTGAGCGGAACCTGAGGTGCCTGAGGAAGCTCTGCATGCAGGCAGGTCCAGGCAGTGGGAACGGAGCCGTCCTACACAGAGAGGACGTCTGGAACAGCGTCTGTTCCGTGGGAGTCCCTGTTGCACTGACTCCTTCCAGGTGGAGAGGGAGGGGCGGGCGGCATCCCTTCGCCAGTTCCCATGTATTTCGTCATGAAACCCCGTTTCATCGGCCAAACCACCTCCTATTCTAGGCTCAGTAGATATCATCTGATTCTGGAACCTGGAGACCCATTCTGAATACCTGAGACCACAGACCAGCACCATCGAGGGGGGTCGAGGCTCCATGTGTCCAAGTTCCTCCTCCTTCCCCTCCAACAGCACACGGAGGCCGGGCAGCACCGCTGACCCAGGTGACCCAACAGCACACGAAGGCCAGGCAGCACCGCTGACCCAGGTGACCCAACAGCGCATGGAGGCCGGGAAGCACCGCCAACCCAGGTGACCCAACAGCACACGGAGGCTGGGAGGCACCTCTGACCCAGATGACCCAACAGCACACGAAGGCCAGGCAGCACCGCCAACCCAGGTGACCCAACAGCGCACAGAGGCCGGGAGGCACCGCCGACCCAGGTTACCCAACAGCACACGGAGGCCAGGCAGCACCGCTGACCCAGGTGACCCAACAGCGCACGGAGGCCGGGGGGGACCACCAACACAGGTGACCCAACACCGCATGGAGGCTGGGCAGCACCACCGACCCAGGGTGTGATCTGAAGGCCCAACAAAATCTGCTCTGAATGTCAGACACTCATCAGAGGCCACGCTACGGCCAGGAGCAGCTGCCTCTGACCCCCTGGTGCCGAGCGCCTTCCTCCTGTGGTGATGGGCCCGAGCCCCAGGCATCGAGGAGTCACTCTGCACAAGGAGGGTCAGTGGGTGGAGCCCGTGGTAGACTCTCACACAGCTGCTCTCTGCTCCGGGGGACACCCTCAGGCCAGGGGGCCTCGCTATAACTAGGTCCATTTCAAGGTTCCCAAAAAGCCCACCAGGGAGCCAGCGAGTCTGATGCAAAAGCAAAGAGTCCATCATTTCGAACTAGTTCGGCTCCCCAACCACACTCACCAATGCAACGGTAAGCCCCAGTGGCCGAGAGAGAGCGAGGCCTGATGGGATTGTGGGTTTCATAGTAAAAACCTTATATGCATACTAGAGGCCCCCGTGGGTGTCACTCCTGTGGCCTGTGGGGCTCGGACATGTCCTGAGGGGTCCCGGATGGTGAGGGGGACAAGGGACCCCACTGGTGCACAGATCTGGGCACCAGGCCTCTAGTTATAGGTCAAATTGTTTTTCTTGAAATCTTGTTTACTGCATGTAACATATTTTAAATTGTTTTTCAAGAAAAAGAGCAAGAAAATGCCAAAGAAATAAAAAATGAAAATAAATAAAATAGAGCTTAGTAGAGCCTTTCAAAGGAGCAATAGCTTTCATGTGGCTGGAGTTCCTGGAGCACCTGCAGTGATTCCGAGGGGACGTGCACACAGCTCTGCAGGCCTGCTGTCTGATGGACCCAGGAGCCCAGAGCAGCTCGGGGCGGCCCACGGGCTCGGGACAGAGTCTGGGCCCCACGAGGACGCCCCTGTCGCCACAGGCCGGAGCTGAAGGCCGTCCCTGAGCGCGTCATGGCCGGTGTCCGTCCTGCCGGGAGGAAGGCTGCAGCGCCAAGTGCACAGTGACCTCCTGGGCCGCGTCCCGTGGACGCTGGACCGGCAGCGGGAGGTCGGGGTCCGTGGCTCTCACTCCCCATTGGGACCTTCTGTCTGAGCCGAACCCTGTGGCTGAGGAGGTTGTGGGTCGGACACCGCAGGCCTTGGGCCCAGGAAGCCCTGGAGCAGAGCCCTGAGCGGGGCCACACAGGGCAGGGCCAGGGCCGGGTCCAGCGCCCTCTGCAGGGAGGAGGGCGGCCTGGCCGGTGAGGGGGCGTCTTCCTCAGACACAAACCCGGACTAGGAAGGGGCCTCCCTCCTGGAGCCACTGGTGCGGGCAGAGCGGGGTCCGATGCCTGGAGGACCCGGGGCCTGAGCAGGGTGGTCCTCAGCCCGCGCCCCAGGGCCCCGCGGCCCCCACTCGCCATCTTCCCTGCAGAAGCCTCCAGGCTGCCCTGGCCGCGCGCTGCCAGCAGCCACACAGGTCAGACAGGCCCCACACCTCCCTGCTGTTGGCTCCACAGGCGCCTGGCTGACTTCCGGGAGGGGCGGGACTTCCGCGCAGTGGGCGGTACCTGCGAGGCCCGTTGTGCGCCACCTCGTGGCGGGAGGCGGCAGCACAGGGAAGTGTCAGCACCAGGTGCCTCCTGGGGGAACTCTGTGCTCTGAGCAGGGGCAGCAGGGGCTGCTCTGGCTCCCACAGGAAAGCCCTGCAGGTCCCTGTGCAGAGGCCTCTGCCTGCCCCGCCACGGAGGGGCCCTGCTGGTCGCAGGCATCACGTCGGCACACGTGGGCGCAGGGACCTGGAGAACATGCCCACAGGGAATGTGCCCCTGGCCTGGGCGCCTATTGGCCAGAATTGACGGGAAATTTCTACTCAGCTTGCTGTTTCCACTCAACCCCGGGCCTCGTGCCTCCGTGTGCCGTGTGGGGCCTCTTCTGGGGTGTGTTCTGTGCCCCAGGTCCATGCAGATGGGACAGAGTGGCCGTGGCCTTGCTGGGAACAGGGCCTTGGCCGGTGGACTCCAGGTCAGAGGGGTCTCAGGGTCTGGGGTCGGTGGGCCTCCCTGAGTGACAGGTTTCCTGGTGGAGGGAAATGAGACTCGCTGGCAGAGAGAAGGTCATGTAACTTGGGCACAGAGATGGGTGGGCGGATGGGGCTCCCAGCCCAGGACCCGAGGACAGCTGGCTCCACCCGAAACTGGGAGAGGTTTTCCCTGCAGCCCCAGGAGGACCAGCCTTGCCCTCTCCCTGATCCCGGGGCTGAGAGTCTCACAAGCAGCGTGGAGAGCTCCGGTCCCTGCCCACCCGCCCGGTCACTGCCTCCTGGGCTCCTGGAGAGAAGCCACAGGAGAGGAAGGGGCTCCAGGCTGGGGCTGAGGAGCAGGAGGAGGGGTGCCTGGGGCGCTGGCTCATCCCTGATGCCCTGGGCACCTCCCATCCTGTGACCTGACCTGTGGACCTGGGTTTATATCTGCCCAGAGGGCCTAAGGACCAGGGCGCAGGGCTGTGCAAGGGAGACTCAAGAGCAGGCGTGACAAAGCTCCTCTTAGGTCTGAGCCCACCTCCTCTAGTGCTGCCTGTACTCAGCACCCTCACTACCCCCACCCAAGTCTCTACAGCGTCTCCCTTCTGTCTTACACCCTGGAGCCCATACCTCTTTTTCATGCAATGGTTTCTCTGGTGCTAATTGGGAAGAGGGAGTCAGTCGCCCCCTTTCACAGGAACCACATGAAGTGAATCCATTTATTCCCACGGAGTGTTGACAAGGGCTCTGGCACAGAGGAGCTGCTCAGTGAATGAATGCCAGCGCCCTCCGCAGGCACTCAGGGCAGATGGTGGACAGGAAGTTCTGTTTCTCTGCTCCTGGTGAAAGGCCTGGTCGCAAACATAAGACAGTTCAAGAATGACACGGAGGCTGACAGGCGAGTGCGAGGGACAGGGTGCTGGTGTGCACGCATGTGTGCATGAGAGAGAGAGATGGAGGGACAGAGAGAGAGAGAGAGAGAGAGAGAGAGAGAGCGTGGGTGTGTGGGTGTGTGTGTGTTTGCAGGACATGAAGTGTTTCCTAGGCTGTCATCCTAGAAATAGCTTAGGGAAAATGCATGAATCTATTTTAATGAAAAGGTAAGTGCAAATGTCCAAGCTCCTTCTGTGCCAGCTCACACTCAAATGGAGAGTGAGCGCCTGTTCGCCACACCGCCTCCTTCATTGACCCCTTCCTGGATTTTCACCTTTGCCCATCTGGTAGGTGGAAGGTCAGCATAGAGAGACCATGTGAGAAGGGAAGGGATACGGGGGCACCCTAGGCTGCAAGGTCACCCAACCCTCTTCTTCAGCTCCCTCCAGCCAGCAACCCAGCCACACCCAGCTGTTTTCCCCAGCCCTTAGCCCCCTGAGCCTGGGGAGAACATTGGGGCAGACCCTGGGAGCCGCCCAGTCTCTTCTCCCATCCTTGTGACCATGGTCCTGCAGCCCCTCTTGCGGGTCCTCTGGAGCACGCGCTGGCAGAGGGCTCACTCTCACCCTCGCAGGCCCCTGCCTTTCAGCCCACCCTACCAAGCAGTGGGCCTGGCTGAGCTGGAGCAGCCTGTGCTGCTGCTGAGAGCCCATGGGTGTGTCCAGGGGCTTCAGAGGCCACGTGATATACACAAACATGGCTAACAATGAACTTATGTGAACTTGGGATTCAATAAATTATATTAAAAGCAAAGGTGGTAACCCTGGCCGGTGTCGCTCAGGTGGTTGGGCATTGATTGTCCTGTGCTCCCAAAGGTCACCGGTTCCATTCCCAGTCAGGGTTCAGGCCCAGGTTGCATGTTCAGTCCATGGTAGGGGTGTGGGCGGAGGCAACTGGTCAATGTCTCTCTCTCTCTCTTTCTCTCCCTAATCCTCTTTCTAAAATCAATAAAAACATAATAAGAAAAAAAGGTTATAAATACTGAAATTTTGCCCCTTGGCCTAATTGGCGTGTCTCAGTGGTTGAGCAGAAACCAATGAAACAGGAGGTCACGGTTCAATTCCCAGTCAAGGGCACATGCCTGGATTGCAGGCTTGATCCCCAGTGGGGGGTGTACAGGAGGCAGCCGATATATGATTTTCTCATCATTGATGTTTCTCTTCTCTCTCTCTCTCTCTCTCTCTTTCTCTCCCTTCCTTTCTGAAATCAATAAAAATAGATTTAAAAAAAGAAAAAACCCAAAACTGGTTACTTGGAATTTTTTCCCTGTTACCCATACTCTTGGGGTTATTCAGACCTATCGTACCTGCGTGGAGGTGACATTATAGAGCAGGGTGGACCATACATCTATTCCCATGTTCGTGGTCAGGACACCTTGTCAGCAGCCTGAAATCACCTCTGGTGAAAATATTTGCACCCTAGGAATTGGCCAGTGTTACCAAATCAGGACTTGATTTGTTTTCTTCTGTGCCTGTGGTCTCTAGACTTGAGAAAGTGATGAAGAAAATGTTAATAGTGAAGATGAAACCTAAAAGTGTGCCCTGGGTGAATATTATGACACGTAAATTGTCTCTCTGGTTTTTAAAAAGACCTCTGTAGGCCTTGCAGTGCCCACACATTTTAAGAATTGAGGGACTGGGCTGGCATTCAGAAAAGCACTACCTGACTGAGTAGTCACTCACATCATGAACAAAAGAGTGAGGATCTCATAGGCACCTCCAGTTTGTCTTACTTGCTAACATAACAGCAAGCATCACCCAACATTCTCATTGGAATGACAGTTATCCGTCAGTTGAGAGCAAGCATAGGGTAGGTATAAATTCACCCGTTTGGCAAAAATCAAGAAGAGCTTTTGAAGGGAGTCAATGGGCTGTTTATCTACATGTTTATATACTGGTGTGTGTGTGTGTGTGTGTGTGTGTGTGTGTGTGTGTCTGTGTGTGTTTATGTGTGTGTCTCTCTGTGTGTGTCTCTGTGTGTGTGTGTGTTTATGTGTGTGTCTCTCTGTGTGTATCTCTGTGCGTGTGTGTGTGTTTGTGTGTGTGTGTGTGTGTGTGTGTACATATAAAAACACTCCCTCCTCTTCCTCTGGTTGGTTGATAAACATGTGGCTGGATGCTTCTTTCCCGAGGTGTGTCTGACCTTTTCCCATTTTCTCACTTTCCTGCCCTCCCCAGGGGGAGCCCCTCTGGTGCACAGGTGACCCCGCCCTCTCTGCAGGCAGACTTCAGCCCTGAGTGGTCACATGGATGTTTACCACCTCCCCAGAGCCGCAGCTCCCAGCCAGTGCAGAGAGATGGAGCCCTGGAGCTCAGGAGGGCCTGGTTTGGGTGCTCCCTCAGCAACAGGACCCCGTGGCACCGCCCCGGGGGGACCACCCCCTGGGTTGGGTGGTATGTGAGTGAGAAGTCAGAGTTGGGAGCAACTGGGGGAGTGAGGGATAAGACACGGGGAAGGGAGGGCGATGCCCAGCATGGTCTGGGGGAAGGGGACAGAGGGGATGAGAGGAGGAGCACAGAGGCTTTGGTGGGGGAGGAGCATGAACGGTGTGCTGAGCATTGTGGGGTGGAGGTGTCTTTGGGACCTCCAAGCTGGGAACAGATCTGGGGTTCCCCAGGAGAGGCCTGGGCTAGTGGTGCTGGGAGCCTTTTGGGAAGATGGCAGTGAAAGCTGTGGGTACGACCAGCTTGTCTGGGGCTGGAGGGGAGTGAGAGCGGGTGGGGTGCACCCCGCGGTGAGTCACATGGAACACATAGTCCGCAGAAGGACAGGTGTAGCTGGTGTGGAGGCTGAGGGAGGGAGGTTCACAAAGGTAGATCAGCGGGGTGGATGCCAGAGGTGCCAGGGGGCTGAGAAGTTGTGGGAGGCAGGCAGACCAGTTGGCCAGGCCCTGCCAAGACCCAGGGACAGGGGTGTCAGGGGACCTGAGATGAGAACAGTCAGCTAAGAGGGGTAGGCATGTTCCAGATCTATTCCAGACCCAGGTTCAGGGGAGCGACCACCTGTAGGAAGTGGAGAGGGTAGGGGTCCAGCCCGCACCCCAGGTTTTGGCTTGTGTGATTGACAGCTGGTGGCCTTGAATAAGCAGGGAGCCCAGAGGAGTCAGGGACAGTGGAGAAACCTGCAGCCCGGGCAGGGGGTCTAAGGCAGCGACCTGAGGCCTGAAGCTCAGGAGAGGTCATTGCTGGGGAGCAGGTGGCTCAGCCCTGCAGAGAGGCAGGGAGGGGGCTGGCTCCACAGTGGAACCCAGGAGGGAGCACACAGGGAACTTCAATGAATGTTTGTGGAAAGGATGAGGGGGGACCCAGGGACCGGCCAATGTGCACCCTGAAGAGCTGTCCCAGATGTGAGAGAATCAGAGGACAGAGGCTGAGAGCTCCCAGGGGTGACCGGTCATGTTAAGACCCTGCAACAGGCAATGGCGGAGGGGAGGCGGCCTGCAGGGGTCCACATGCTCAGTTTGGCTCCCATCTTTGGGGAGGGCAGCTCGCAGAGGGGGCGGCTCCCCCAGGGGCAGGGCCTTGGAAAGAAGGGGAAAGGAGGCCACAGGAAGCACCTTACAGAAGAGGCTGGTGAGGGAGGAGGGACACGCAGGCAGCAGCTGGACGGGCCGCCATGAGGTCAGGTCAGGGGGGATCTTCACCTGCCGTCCTCCTCCCTCCTCGGCCTCTTCCTAGTTGAGTGGCCTTGGGAAACCCAAGGATCATTTTAAGCTGAGCTCCTGCTGTGATAGAAATCCCAAATCAAAATGGGATTCCACTTAGAGGGACTTAAAATACACCAAGACCTGGGAAGAGCGGCTGCCTGGGAAACAGGAAACCTGGCTTCCCCTTCTCTGGCCTCCTGGCCGAGGGAGGTCTGCATTCCAGGGGCCCAGGACCCGGGGGCGGACGCGGGGAACCCAGAGCCCGGGCATCGCTGCCAGTGATGAGCGGTGAGGAAATCCAGGACTCAATTCTACTCCAACACATTTTATTACAAACCCATCCTTGTGTTCCAGAGTCAGTGGCTAATTAGTACAGGTCACAGCACTCAGAGACAGAATACATTTGCACACCCAGCTCTTTGTCAGCACATTAACTCCAAAGGAAAACCTCTTTATAGAGCCCCGGTCCCCAGGCCATGCCCATCCCAGGAGAGCACATAAGTAAACCGAAACCATGTGTCAGGAAACCGGCCATATACACACTAGAGGTGCGACTCCCAAGGCAAAAGATAGATGCCAACTGATGTCAATATAGGCTGTCCCCCAAAAAGGTAAAGAGAGGTCAGGCTGTTGATGGACAATGAGTCCCCATTGAATGTAAATATGGGCTTTCCCCCAAAAAGGGAAAGAGAAGTCAGGCTGCTGATGGACAATGAGTCCCCATTGAATGTAAATATGGGCTGTCCCCCAAAACAGGTACAAAGAGGTCAGACAAGTGATGGAAAATTCTCTCCATTGAATGTACATGTAGTATCCCCCCAAAATGTAGACACATTAATAGCTGATAACGCACTAAATTTTCACTTCTTTTCGGTTTGAACAGATTTGAAGAAATCGGTGAAGACGGTAAGATTTGAATCAAGACCATGTCTCCACGAGGCTTTTTATGGGGACACAGAAAAGATAAAGTTGAGGGGACCCAACACCCAGCAGTCGAGGAATCGAGGGCAGCTATTATGAGAGATGCTTACAAACACCGAACCGAAGGAACGATTCTTGATGTTTGCGACTCCGTGGCTGTGTCCGTTCTGGTCCAGGCGCTGCTGCTGCTGCTGAAGCAATGGAACCGCAAACACCGAGAATCGCTGCGTTCGGTGTTTCTGCGCATCCTCTTTCCACAGCGGCTCTGGATGCCTGGACTGGGGCCCGTTCGGGACCAGACACTTCATCCTGTATGTGTCCCCATCACAAAGTCCAGAGGATACATCTTCTTGGTTCCAAGCTGAGTCTGGCTTCACCCATTACGTCAAATCCGCTCACCCTGAAAAGGAGGGAAAACTGAGTTCTCAGCTGTTAAAGTGCGTGTACATTTGGTGGACAGCCTGTGGTCCATCCATTTGGGGGAAACCTCAAAACACATATATTTCATGAGTGCCTACATGGGTATGGAATGTAGTAAATTGGGTTTCTATCCCGAGGAGTGACTCAGAAACAAAGTCTCAAAGTGTCATCCTCGATGGCGGAAACCGGAGGCTACACCTGCGTTACCGATCAGTCTGCACCCGCCTCTCGCACATGCTCCCCTCTGCACACTGTGGCCTCTGCCCGGAGGGGGCGGGCAGGGCTTCTCTGCGCCAGGCGGAGCAGAGCCCATGATGGTAGAAAAGTGAACCTGGGGGCAGGTCCAGGGCCCAGGGGCCAGCTGGAGAGAGGCACAGCCTGAGGCCACCTGCCTGGACAGCCGCTTGCCCCAGGCTCAGGAGTCTGGGGCCCAGGCCTGGCTCGGCAACACTCTGGGGTAACAGTGAGCCCGACTCCAAGGTCCACCCAGGGCTGCGAGGTCTTGGTTGTCTGGCCTGTCTGGGCTTCCCCGTTCCAAAGTCGCTCCCGGCCCCTCAGGCCAATGGGAGAGGGGGCCCTGGTGGTCAGAAGGGGCATCAGGAGTTTGAAGGCTCAGGGGCTGCGGGTCCAAGAGACAAGTCACCCACGGCCAGGCTCATACTCTGAGCTCCTCCTGCTGGTCCCACTCAGCTGTGGCGCCGCCCGCTTACTCTCTAAGTTATTCCCATGACTGACGTTCTCAGGGCCCGTTGGCGTGGGAGCCATGTCGGGTGACTTGCGTGGGCTCTTGGCAGGGAGCCCCTCTCTGTGGTCCTGCCCTGGACCCGTCGGGCTCTGAGAAGCTGACACTGCCAGGACAGGGGCCACGGTGGCCACTTGCCCTGAATGTCCGGGGCTGAGGCCTTGTTCTGGCAGCCAGGGCTGCAGTCACTGCCGTGGTTCTAGGGCTGGAGCTGCTGCGGCCGCCTGCTCCCGTGGCCATTGCGGGGCCGTGGCAGAGGCTGCAGGGGAGCCAGCCTCTCCTCCTTTGGGGGAGCCAGTGAGAAGCGCCTCCTGTCCAGTGGTTGGCATGGGGACCCTGGCGGTGAAGGAGCTGAGGCAGAGGGTGTGGCTGGCTGTTTCTGTCCATCAAGTCCTCAGAACCCCCGCCATCAGGTGACTCCTGTTGGCCGGCCTGTGGCCTGCGGTCCCAAGCAGCTGGGCTGAGGCTACGCTGACCGCCCTATTAAGGAAAGGCATCAGCGGGCAGCTGTGTGGGAGGTGGCGGGGCAAGGGGGGAATGGGGTGGCCTGGCTCTGCACGGAGAAAGGCTCTGGGGAGGCAGGGCTGCCTCAGGGTACACTGGGTGGGCCTTGGTCTCAGCAGGTCTCAAGTTGGGCTTCACATACCGCCCCGCTTTCAGCAGCTTCCCCCGCAGGGGCTGACAGTCCTCCTGCGGGCACAGAGCTGGAGGGCATCCTCCCTGTGCTCCTGGCAGGTGTGCCTGCCTGGCCCCTGGTGCTCTGGAGATGAAGGTGTTTCTGAGCAGGTCCCTTGGCAGGTCATCGGGCACCTGGGAGTGTCCTACAGAGAAGAGAGGAAGGATAGAGAGGACGGAGTGAGTGCAGGAGGGTTCTCGGAGAGCCCTCCTCTCTGAGGCCTTCCCCTGCACAGGCCACAGGGCCAGGACAAAGTTTCCGCTCCTGCTTGGACTGTTCACAGCCTAGCGTCGCCCCAGCTCCCACAGCACCCTTGGTCAGGACGCCAGGCCTGGGTGCTGGGTCAGCAGAGGCATCTGAGTGGTCAAGGCTGCCTCCGTGGAGGGCCACTCCCTTCAGTATCGGGTCCCCAGGGCCTGGGGCAGAGAAGGACGTCCAGAAATGGGGCTGCAACAACCCATGCCAAGGTGGGGGCGACCACACGGAGGCCTAGCAGCAGAGGCAGCAGGGCCCACGGAGCTCAGGGACAGAGGTGGGGCTGTGCCTCACGGGCTGTGGTCTGATTGAGAGGCCCTGGCCGCAGGCCTGAGCAGAGGCCTCCACTCTACCCATCGCTCACAGGGCGGGCCCTGAGCAGCTGGGAGAACTTGGGAGACCAACTCACGAGGCTGCATCAAATGCTGGCACAAGGCCAACACATAACTCCTGGGCACACCTGCTGTGAGACACTGTTTCCTCAGATCCCTGATTTCAAAGCACCCTGACCCGATTCTGCCTAGGATCACTCCACACCTGGTCCGGGCCCTCACGGTCCAGGAGGACACCCTTAGGATTTGAGAACCAAGTCGGTTGCCAACCTAACAACCGTCTGTTTAAGAAGTCCTCCTCTCTGCATGGTGACTTTGACTGCACCATGAGTTTACCTGGTATTTTGTGCTTTCTGCAATCTCTCAATTTTCTACTATGAACGTATACTCTTGTCATAGCTAAACAGAATCCTAATTTAAAAAAACATGATGGCAAAACCCCTAAAAGACCTGCAACTACCTTATCGTGGGACAGGCTCTCCAATCCCAGTGGCACAGGCATGCAGTGGAGCTCTGGGAGCATGAGGACAGGCTGTTTGCACAACGTTGGGCTCCAGGCAGCCTGGGTCTGTTGGCCCAGAGCCACACCCACTGTGGAGCTTGGGGGCCCCTCATCACTCTCCCAGGACCTGCCCCCCTGCCCTTTAGCCACTCAATGTCACACCCACCGTGAAGTCTGAAGCACCCAAATCTTACCACTTGACATCAGGCCTCCACTGAGTGACGTCACCAGGAGGAGCAGATCGGAGGACACAGCCCAGCCAGAGAGACCTCGGGTTTCCAACTGCGCCCACGGGAGATAGGCCGAGGGAGGACCAGGCCGTGCCAGCCCAGGAGTTAGAACTGGTGCAAGAGGCCAAGTAGTGGACACATCAAGCCACTAAGTCAGGGCAATGGTGACTCCTGCTTTGGCATGGCCTTGTTGTCATGGCGACTGAGGTTTCCATTAGGTTCAGGATTTTTCTTTTTCCAAGCGAACTGGTTTTCTTTGGGCTTTGTTGTTGTTGTTGTTAGAGTTTTTTTGTTCTTTTAAAAGAAACTTAAAACATTTTCAGAGAGGCCAACCCCAGAACACTGCCACCCAGAGGCTGAGCCACAAACTGACTCTTTGCTAAACACATAATAAGGCAGTCTGGGAAACAAATATGGCCTGCTTTAAACTAAGGACTATGGTTTACAACACAGAGGAACAGTGTATTGCAGTGAAACTCAACACTCTCCTGAATACCTGGCAGGAATAAAGGCGAGCCAGACTGAGGAATAGAAGAACCGAAGGACCTTCACTACTGCAATTTTTTTTTTCTTTTTTCACCTTTTAACTAAGAAACCAATTTTTTCCCTTTTTTTCCTTTCTTTTCTCCTTTTTCCATCACCTGATTTTACCCTTTTAATTACTACCTTCTTATTTTTAACCAGTATTATTACTGCTACCATTTTACCATCTTTTAAAGTGACATTTTATTTTCTCTTTATTTTATTTTGGGATTAGTGTTCTCCATTCTATTTTCATCGTTATATTATTGGTTGTTTCTAGTTTGCATCCATCTCCAGGGAGCTGTTGCTGGAATTTGCTGGGATTAGTGGCGGTTCTATAGGAGTATTCTCCTCATATAAAAAGTCTCTTACTCTCTTCCACTTCCTTCTCTCTTTTTGCTTTTTGTTTTCTTTTGTTTTATTGCTTTTATTTCCCCCCTTCTTTTTCCCAATTTCATGTTTGCACTCCTTTTTTTGGTCCCTACTTTTCTTTCCTTTTTTCTCTTTTATCTTTTTCTCTTCCTTCTTCCTTATCCCTAATTTTCTTAATTCGGGTGGTCACCTTTATTTGGGGTTATTAATATCGTGAATATATTTGTGTTTAGTGCCTGGTACGTGGTGCCTTGTTGTGTTGTATTTTGTGCCCTTAAATCAACGCAGCAGATCCAAGCAACAGCAGCCTCCTGAGCACCACACCCTCTGCTAAGGAACAGCAGCTCTACGTGAAACTGCCCCCCACCAGCCAGAAGAGCCACCACAGCTGTGAACAGCACCCACCAGAGGAGCTGCTGCCAACTGAAGAGCAGCAGCTACCGCAACCGCCCGAAGAGCAACCACAGACTGAGGAATCACTTTCACCCAGGGAGCAGCCACTGAATGACTCAACGTCTAGATATGTCAGTGAGATCAGATATGGGTAGACAAAGAAACCCCGAAAGGAAAGAGAAGGAGGACTCTCCAGAAAAGACAGCTAAGTAATACAGAGGAATGCAACATGAAAGAAATAGAATTCAGAATAAGGGTCCTAGAGTGCAGAAACCGGATGGAGGAAAAAATCAACAACCTCTGCAAGAAGCAAGAAGAAACAGATGAAAAAGTCAACTACCTCTGCAAGAAGCAAGAAGAAACAGATGAAAAAATTAATAACATATGGAAGAAGCTAGAACAAACAGATGAAAAAATCAACAACTTAAGTAACACCCAAGAAGAAATAAAGAGTGATATAGCTGCAATAAAAAACACCACTGATACTATCAACAGTGGACTAGGAGAAGCGGAGGACCGAATTAGTGAATTAGAAGACAAGGAAGCAAAACACACTCAAAATGTACTGCAATTGGAGACAAAAATTAAAAGACAGGAGGAGAGCCTAAGGGAGCTTTGGGACAACATGAAACAAAACATCATGCGAATAATAGGGGTACCAAAACAACAGAAAGATTTACAAGGGTTAGAAAACCTATTCGAAGAAATAATATCAGAAAGCTTCCCTGAGGTGGGGAAGAAAAAATCACACAAGCCCAGAGAGTCCCAAACAAGGTGAACCCGAAATGACCCACACCAAGACACATCATAATTACCATGGCAAATGTTCAGGACAAAGAGAAAATCTCACAGGCTGCAAGAGAGAGACGGAAAGTCACATACAAGGGATCTCCCATTAGATTATCAAATGATTTCTCAACAGAAACACATCACGCCAGAAAAGAATGGTTGGAAATTTACAAAGTGATGCAAAGCAAAGGACTGAATCCAAGAATACTCTATCCAGCAAGGCTATCATTCAAACTTGAAGGGGAAATAAGAAGCTTCACAGACAAAAAAAGGCTAAGGGAGTTTATCACCACCAAGCCAGCAATGCAAGGAATGCTAAAGGGTCTGGTAAAAAAGAAGAAATAAAAAGCTCAGAAAGAAAACAGCCACACAAAAAAAGAAATGGCTACAAACAAGTTCCTTTGAATAATAACTTTAAACATAAACGGACTAAATGCTCCAACCAGAAGACATCGAGTGGCTGAATGGATAAAAAAACATGACCCATACATCTGCTGTCTACAGGAAACCCACCTCATTAGAAGGGACTCACAGGGACTGAAAGTGAAAGGATGGAAAAATATCTTTCAGGCAAATGGAAAGGAAAAGAAAACTGGGGAAGCAATACTTATATCAGACAAAATAGACCTCCAAGTGAAGGCCATAGCAAGAGATAAGGAAGGCCACTTCATAATACTAAATGGATCAATACAACAAGAAGATATTACCCTGGTAAACATATATGCACCCAATGCAGGAGCACCCAAATTCATTAAAAAAAACTCCTGGAAGATATCAATGGAGAGATCGGCAACTATACAATCATAGTAGGGGACTTTAATACACCACTGACAGCACTGGATAAGTCCTATAGACAAACAATCAGCAAACATACAGCAATCCTAAATGACTCACTAGATCAGATGGACTTAATAGACATCTTCAGAACACTTCACCCCAAACCCAGGGAATATACGTTCTTCTCAAGTGCTCATGGGACATCTTCAAAAATAGACCACATATTGGGTCACAAGCAAAGTCTCCCCAAATTCAAGAAGATTGAAATCATAAAAAGCATCTTCGCAGACCACGATGGCATAATATTAGAAATAAACTACAGCAAAAACAACCCAAAATACTCAAACACCTGGAAGCTGAATAGCATGCTATTAAATATTGATTGGGTTACCAATGAGATCAAAGAAGAAATTAAAAACATCCTGGAAACTAATGACAATGAAAACACAACAATCCAAAACCTATGGGACACAATGAAAGCAGTCCTGAGAGGGAAGTTTATAGCTCTACAGGCCTATCTCAAAAAACAAGAAAAAATGGTAGTAAATCATCTAACTCTACAACTCAAAGAATTAGAAAGAGAGCAACAAGCAAACCTCACAGTGAGCAGAAGGAAGGAGATAATAAAGTTGAGAGCAGAAATAAAGACATAGAGACCAAAAACAAACAAACAAACAAACAATACAGAAAATCAATGAAACCAAGAGCTGGTTCTTTAAATGATAAGCCAGATTGACAATCTTCTAGACAGGCTCACCAAGAAGCAAAGAGAGAGGACCCAAATAAACAAAATCAGAAACGATAGAGGCAAAATAACAACAGACCCCATAGAAGTACAAATGATTGTTAAAAAATACTATGGACAGCTCTACTCCAACAAACAAGGCAACCTGAAGGAAATGGACAAATTCCTAGATAAATAGATCATTTCAAGACTCAATCAGGAAGAATCTAAAAATCTCAACAGGCCAATAACTATGGAAGAAATTGAAGTAGTCATCAAAAAGCTTCCATCAAACAAAAGCCCAGGACCAGACGGCTTCACAGGGGAGTTTTACCAAACATTCAAGGAAGAACTAAAACCTATCCTCCTCAGACTACTACAAAAAATTCAAGAGGAAGGAATACTTCCAAGCTCATTCTATGAAGCCAGCATCACCCTAATACCAAAACCAGGTAAAGACAACACAATGAAAGAGAATTACAGGCCAATATCCCTCATGAACATAGATGCCAAAATCCTCAACCAAATCTTAGCAAATCGGATCCAGCAGTATATCAGGAAGATCATACACCATGACCAAGTAGGATTTATCCCAGGGATGCAAGGATGGTACAATATCCGCAAATCAATAAACGTGATACATCACATAAACAAATTGAAAGAAAAAAACCACATGGGTATATCAATTGATGCAGAAAGAGCATTTGACAAAATTCAACACCCATTTTTGATAAAACTCTCAGTAAAGCGGGAGTAGAAGGATTAAACCTCAACATAATAAAAGCCATTTATGACAGGCCCACAGCCAGCATCGTAATCAATTTACAAAAACTAACAACATTTCCCCTAAGAACAGGAACAAGGCAGGGATGCCCCCTCTCACCACTCCTGTTCAACATAGTACTGGAAGTGTTAGCCATTGCAATTAGGCAAGAAGAAGAAATAAAAGGCATCCAAATTGGAAAAGAGGAAGTAAAACTGTCCTTATTTGCAGACGACATGATATTATACATACAAAACCCTAGAGACTCCATCAAAAAGCTACTAGACTTAATACATGAATTTGGCAATGTAGCAGGATACAAAATTAACCCCAAGAAATCTGAGGCATTTCTATACACTAATAGTGAACTTTCAGAAGGAGAGATTATAAAAACAATCCCGTTTACCATCGCACCAAAAAAATTAACCTACCTAGGAGTAAACTTAACTAAAGAGGTAAAAGACCTCTACTCAGAAAACTACAGGACGTTCAAAAAAAAATATAGAGGAAGACATAAACAGATGGAAGAACATACCGTGTTCATGGATTGGTAGAATCAGCATCATTAAAATGTCCATACCACCCAAAGCAATCTATAAATTCAACGCACTTCCCATTAAAATACCAACAACATACTTCATAGATCTAGAACGAACTCTCCACAAATTCATCTGGAATAAAAAAAGACCCCAAATAGCTGCAGCAATCCTGAAAAAAAACAAAGTAGGTGGGATCTCAATACCAGATATCAAGATGTATTACAAAGCCACTGTTCTCAAAACTGCCTGGTACTGCCACAAGGATAGGCATATAGATCACTGGAATAGAATAGAGAGCCCAGAAATCGGCCCAAACCAATATACTCAATTAATATTTGACAAAGGAGGCAAGAACATACAATGGAGCCAAGATAGTCTCTTCAATAAATGGTGCTGGGAAAATTGGACAGATATATGCAAGAAAATGAAACTAGACCACCAACTTACACCATACACAAAAATAAACTCAAAATGGATAAAGGACTTAAATGTACGACAGGAAATCATAGAAATTCTAGAAGAGTCCAAAGGCAACAAAATCTCAGACATATGCCTAAGCAATTTCTTCACTGATACAGCTCCTAGGACACTTGAAACTAAAGAGAAAATGAACAAATGGGACTACATCAAAATAAAAAGCTTCTGCACAGCAAAGGAAACCATCAACGAAACAACGAGAAAACCCACTGTGTGGGAAAACATATTTGCCAATGTCATATCTGATAAGGGCCTAATCTCCAAAATTTATAGGGAACTCATACAACTTAACAAAAGGAAGATAAACAATCCAATCAAAAAATGGGCAAACGACCTAAATAGACACTTTCAAAAGAGGACATTCAGAAAGCCAAGAGACATATGAAAACATGCTCAAAGTCACTAATCATCCAAGAGATGCAAATCAAAACAACAATGAGGTACCCTCTCACACCTGTCAAACTGGCTATCATCAACAAATCAACAAACGACAAGTGCTGGAGAGGATGTGGAGAAAAAGGAACACTTGTGCACTGCTGGTGAGAATGCAGACTGGTGCAGCCACTATGGAAGACAGTATGGAGTTTCCTCAAAAAACTGGAAATGGAACTCCCATTTGACCCTGTGATTCCACTTCTAGGAATATATCCCAAGAAACCAGAAACACCAATCAGAAAGGATATATACACCCCTCTGTTCATAGCAGCACAATTCACCATAGCTAAGATCTGGAAACAGCCTAAGTGCTCATCAGTAGATGAATGGATTAGAAAACTGTGGTACATCTACACGATGGAATACTATGGTGCTCTAAAAAGGAAGGAACTCTTACCATTTGCAACGGCATGGATGGAACTGGAGAGCATTATGCTAAGTGAAATAAGCCAGTCAATGAAGGAAAAATACCACATGATCTCACTCATTCATGGATAATAGAGATCATTATAAACTTCTGAACAATAATATATACAGAGGCAGAGCTGCCTCAAACAGATTGTCAAACTGCAGCGGGAAGGCCGGGGCCGGGTGGGGGGCAGGAAGTAGGGGGGTAAGAGATCAACCAAAGGACTTGTATGCATGCATATAAGCATAACCAATGGACATAAGACACTGGGGGATAGGGGAGGCTAGGGGACTGTCTAGGGCGGGGGGAAAAGTGGACACATATGTAATACCCTGTGTAATACTTTAAGCAATAATAAAAAAAAAAGAATAACGAGTGTGTTGTAAAAGTTATATGCTTTGGTTTAAAAAATGAGAAAAATTGTGTGGATCCAAAACTTTACCAATTTTATCCATTTTTAAATAAACTACAGATATTCAAACCACTAAAAATAAAATTTACTTATTAAAAAAAAGAAATAAAGGGTATATGATGAAGACAGGGATAAAGGGAAAGAATTATAAATCTTCGTGGTCGGAAAAAAGGGAGAGGCAAGTTAGGGAGGAGAGGGTGGGTGCATTAAATGCAGCATTTCATGACATTAGACCAAGCAGAGCTGGCCACTGGAGGCTTGTCTTTGACCTCGACACGTTTCTTTCTGCTCCAAAAGGCACTCTTTCGTTGTTCCGTCGCTAAATTGTCATCCCGGATAACCAAGGGAGGAAGGATAAAAACACAGAAAACAGCAAGTAAATGAACTGAATAATGGACAAATGACGCTACATTCGCGAAATGTACTTGGGAAGTCAGAATCCAGTCCAGCCCGGGAGAGACGGCAACATTCCCCCCAGCACAACCAGCATCAGGGCCCGATGAACCCTTTCTGCTCGGACTCCAGTCAAGTGTTGGAGTGGCAGCTGGAGCCAGGGCTCCACGTAGCACGAGAGGAGCATTCTGTACTGCTCAAGGAGTCGATGTCTTAGACTGCTTTTCCATTTCCATGGGTTACATTATTAAGCAAGGGTGTTTATTGATGTAGGGGGCAGCTTTCCTTACTCATCCGCTTTTTTGTCCAATGTGTTTTTATTGATTTTCAGAGAGGGGGAGGGAGAGGGAGATAGAAACATCAATGGCGAGAAAGATGGATCGGCTGTCTTCTGCAGGCCCATACTAGTGTGCCCTGACCGGGAATCAGAAGGTGATCTCCTGGTTCATGGGACGATGCTCACCCAACTGAGCCACACCAGCTGCGATTACTCATCCATTTTAATGACAGGCTCCCTGACATCCTGTCTCACACACAACTAAACCCTGCTCCTCTCCAAACACTTATTGGCATGTTTCTGGCCTGCTGCATGCAGTGAAACAGTCCACCTGGACTCCTCAGTCATAATACTTCTTTTTAAAAAGTCCTCACGGGAGGATTTCTTTCCATTGGTCTTTAGAGAGAGAGTGGATGGGAGGACGTAGGTGAAGGGAGGGAGAGAGCAAGAGAGGGAAACATCGATGGGAGAGAGATACATCCACTGGTTGCCTCGCTCACAAACCCCAACCGCGGCCAGGATCAACCCTGCAACCGAGGTATGTGCGCTTGACTGGAAATCTCAGTTGCGCCCCTTTGGTCCTTCGATGCTCTAACCACTGAGACAAACGGGCAGGCTCACTAAGAATTCTGGTACCTCTCACAGCCTCTGATGGCAGGATGACTTTGCACATCATGAAAATACCTACCACCACTATCTGATACCAAACACCCTCAAACTCAAGCATTATTCCAGTGTAGATCGCGCCGCATCCTCTCCTCTTGGTTTAGCCCTCACAGCCTTTAAGTTCTAGTCTTATGAGAGCAGACAATTGGTCTAGTGACTTCCTCAACACCTCAATCTATGAACAGAAGGGGTTTCTCCAGTTCTGATGGAGGATTCAAGTGCCCAGCTGCACTTCTGCTATTTCTTCCCCCACAGCGCCACCTGCTGACAAAGCTCACACCTCAGAGAAGGGACCCACTCCTCAGTGCTGGGGCCCCAAGTTGGTTGAGCATCTTCAGGGACCAAAGCAGCTTGAAGGGCAGGCAGTGCTCACAGCGGTTAAGAGTTCGGGCCCCGGAACCTGTCAGGCACGGGTTCGGGTCCCAGCTCCAACACTGATTCTCTGGGCCAGTGCTGACCCTGGTCAAGCATTCCTGAGCTCTCCTCCCAGCTCTGAACGGGGGACAGGAATGGAGCCGACCTCCCACGGCAGCTAGAACTCAAGGATTCGGACAAAGTGGGTCAACTACCGAAAGGCTGCTGAGCCCAGAAAGCCCCCTCGCACGGCTGCGGTTACTAACTGCAGCCCCTGACCTGCTCACTCACGGATCCAAACCACAGCGGGGATCTGTCAAGCAGTTTTTTCTCAGAAGGTTTTGCCTACTCAATTGGGCTGATATAGCTCATTCATCAACTTAGCCAATCACACAAGTGGACGTGATACATGTCCAAAAGTGTGAGGAGCCAGTATGAAAACCCGAGGCCACAGAACCCTCTGGAGAAAACCAATGCTAACAAGGCAGTAAGCTTCATGATCATTTACCTGCACGTGAGCGTTTCCCCGACTTCACCTCCTGTGAGACCGGGAACGCAAGCAGCAGCCCCCAGACTGTGTGTCCGTGTGCACACACTTCATTTCTGCATCTCGAGTGACACAGCAGGACTTGCAGTGGTGACTGCCTCCCGGAACGGCTGGTGCACCCGTCACAGCCACAGGGTGCCTTGTCATGGCCCCGGGTCCTGTCAGGTCCTGTCACCCCAGCCCCTGGGGGCCCACGAGTCTCGGGCCTGGCCCCGTCTTCAGAAAGTCCTAGTGTCCTTCATCAAATTGTTAACTTTCTCAGGGGGCATGTTTGGCAGGTTTATAGGCAAATAATAATAAAATGATATTTCAAAGTGAATGTGAAAACTAAACCACCTTTCAGTCGATGGCTTTGTTTAATTGGTTCTAAGAGGACCCCCGGCCCCCTCGCCCAACCTTCGATCTCTGAAATCAGGGTGCAGCTTGGAGCATCCCTCCCAGTCACTGTGGGCTGGTGGCGATTCTGACAAAACCCTCACTGCCACCACCCGATCACTTTCTTTCTAGGAGCACAAAATCGGGCAGCTGACAGCTGACAGCCTCTTAGATCCCAGGAAACACAGGCAGCACATGCAGCTACAAATCCACTGTGGACCCAATGGCTCACTCCCATCACAGCCCTCAATGAGCAGGTCCAGCGCCCCCTGGTGGGAGGACTCAGGGCCAGGTCAGGTGGGAGAAGAGGACCACACCTGCTTTTCAGAGCCACAGCAAGAGCAGAGCCCGAGCCTGGCTGAAGGCCTGGCAGATGTCCACGACGGGTTACATGGGGGCTCCCCTGACAGAAATGGCTAATCCGAGGCCTGGCAGAGACAAGGAGCCCCAAACACATCCTCTCCTGAGCGTGTCTCCGCGGTAACTGTCTGGAGATCCGCTCTGGATATTCGAGGACCCACCACAGTGTACGTGATGGGGAGGCTCCTCATGCTGAAGGAACTAAATGGTTCTGGATGAAACTGCTGCCACAGTGACGTGGGCTTACATGTTCTACTTGGGTGTTCACACACCTGAGGGGGCAGACGGGGGCGTGCGGAGCCCCCTTCAGGCTCCAAGCACACGTGTGCGCACCCAACTCGCATCTCGTCAGTTCTGCCCTGACCTCGAGGAAGGCCTGAGATCCTCCCCTTCACTGCCCTCCTGCAGCCAGGCCAGCCCCTCCTACCTTTTGGTGCAGGCCCACTGCGGGCGTCTCCCTTCTCCTCCCAGTATGAGCACGATGGGGTGGCCTCCAGGGGCCCAGGACGGCCGTCTGCGGGTGACTTGGCTTGTCCTTGTGAGCAGTCTCTCTTGCGTTGGAACAATTTCAGGAAGGCTCTGGCTCGACTCCAGCGCTTTTTCCTATTAGGAGTAGAGGGTTAGGACACTGCCAACCCCCACTGCCCCTCCAGCTGGGGAAGCGGCCCTTCACTTGGGGTTCAGCACCAGGTTCCCCACGAATCTGCATCGCCAGCACCAGGATCATCGCATGTGGCCTCAGGGCGTGGAGCACCATTGGCAGTTCATTCGCACAGACCCAGGGACGACGGGAGAAGCGTTCCTTGTGGCAGAAACCCGCACTAGCCTCTCGGGAAACAGAACCTCACATGCAGCCTCCAGTCTGCGTCACCGGGAGGCACCGGGAGAGGTGCTGTGCTCATCTAGGTGTGCTGGCAATTGTGCATCCCAGGGCCATGTCAGGGAGAGTCAGGGCCTCCTCATTTCCTGCTGGAGCTCCCAATAGGTGAGACAGGTGGGCAGTCTTAGCCCCTTCCGGGCACTAAGGAATCTGGGTGAGGGGGGAAGAGGGTGGGCCCAGTGGGCCATGTGGATGAAAAAGAGTGGACACTGGCTGGTGTTCCCCAGGGGTTAAAGCAGTGGCCCAAGCACTGAAGGGTCAAGGGTTTGATTCTGGGTCAAGGGCTTGTACCTGGGTTGCAGTTTTATCCCTCGGCCCACTGGGGGCGTGTGCTGGATGGCCACCAATCAATGTGTCTCTCATATTGATGTCTCTCTCATTGATGTCTCTCTTTCTTCCCCCCAACCCTTTGTTCCCCTCTACTCTCTCCAAAAATCAATGAAAAAAAAATCCTCAGGTGAGGATTAAGCACAATTAAAATAGCCCTAGCCGGTTGGGCTCAGTGGGTAGAGCATCACTCTATGGACTGAAGGGTCCTGGGCTCCATTCTGGTCAAGGGCACATACCCGGGTTACAGACTCAATTCCCGGTGGGGGGTGTGCAGGAAGCAGCCAATTAATGACTCTCTTTCATCCCTGATGTTTCTCTCTCTCACCCTCAGCCTTCTTCTCTGAATTCAGTTAAAATATACTAATATATATACATATACGTATATATGTATACATATGTATATATATATATATATAGTCAAATAAAAACGAATCAATGAAAACAGTGAACTTAAAGGGTAATACAGTGCAGCTAACCGGAAATGGAGGCATTCTAATGTCACAAGAAGAACCGCAGCTGGTTCTAATCCTGGCTCTGCCACAGAGCGACACCGTGCTGACTCAATTCGAGTACTTTCCTCATCGAGGCCTCAATGTCCCTGCCAACACAAGGGACAGGAGGCGGGTGGGAAATTATTTGGTTTTGTGATGTCAACAGAGAGCCCTTGCAGGATTCATGGTGATTTGCCCTCAAGGCTGGGCTGGGGCAGGACAATCTGAAGGCCCAGCTCCTGGGGCTCAGGCCCGGACGCAGGGGAAGGCCTGCTGGACGGAAGCCCGCAGCCTTGGGGACCGAGCCGCCCACCACCGGGGCTGCTGCTCTGCAGAAGGGAACGTGTTTGAGAACCACCCTGGGGTCCAGAGACTCCAGAGGAATGTAGGGAAGACCAAGAGGTTCCTGTGACTGAAGACCATGGGTGCTGGCCCAGGTGTCCGGCCCACGCTTCCTCTCAAAACAGAAACATGGCTTTCTAGGTCCTGAAACCTGGAGACACGGCCTGAGAGTCCTGCTTCAGGGGCTCTAATCCAGACTCTCTGCCCCTTCAACAGGACATGGCAGCTGGCATTCGCCATCCCTCAGAGGATAACCCCGAGGAAGGCCGGAAAGAAACTCTCAATTCTTTCAGAGCTGGAAGGGAGGTGCGCACAGGGGACCTGCCATAGAGGGGAAGGTGTGCGCCCCACACACTGGTCACTGCTCCACATGGCTTTCCCCACTCGTGAAAGAGCAGCTTCTTGTTCTGAGTTGAAGTTCCTGCTGCTGAAATCAACTCACTTCCTAGGAGCAGGACACTGAGCCTCCTTTGGATCCCCCATTCTGTCCTCTTCCGCCTCTCCTGTAGGCATAGTCTGCCGGGTGTCGCTGGAAACAGAGGAGAAAGAAAGAACAGTCTGGTTTTCTATAAAATGTGTCAATGGACTCATCGGCCCTGGCTGGGACCTGGCCCAGAAGGGCCGGCATTTTCCTGGGACTCGGACATCACGGTGCTCATGACCGTCAAGCTTGCCGAGGCGGGAAGATGGGGAGGGCATCTTGTGGCGTGGGTCCGGGAACTCTAACACGTGAGGAGACCTGCTGCAGCACCAAGGAGCAGGCTGGACCATATCTCAGGAGAGCAAGCCCCGAACCATGTGCAACTCAGGATGGCAAACCCTTGGGCCTTGACGGCAGAGACCCTGGTTTCCTTGCTTGAACATGAGTCCCCTAAATCGAGGCAGCAGCTCAGGCTCCTTTGGCCATGAGGCTGCCGAGGTCCCACCTAAGACGCGGGCTTTTCTGAGACTTCGCAGTAAAGTGAGCAGCTGTGAAAAGGGATGACTCGCACACTGCTGGGCCCAGGACCACCGACCCTGACCTGCTCCCAGCGGCCTTGGCTCGGCATCTGTTCTTCTAGTCTGTGTTCCTCTCTTCCCTCAGCCGTGCTGCTGGGCCTTATGCTAGCGTGTTTTCCTGTCTGGCTCAGACCGACCCCCACCACTAGGCGCACAAATTCACACAAGACAGGCCCCCAACCTGCCCCGGGCTGGGAAGACTCCACTCGGAGCAGCTCAGGAAGCCTGCCCACTCCCTGGCCTCCTGCACACACTGTCTAATGCAAAACCATCAGATCATCCCCCTGGGCACCAGGCTCCGATGCTTCTAGTTGGCACCTACCCAACCTCTGCTGGTCATTGGGACCCATTGCGCTGTAGAGAGCCAACTCAGGCCACGGTCATTTCCACCCCAAACTACAGTGTGGCTTTCCCTTTAAACCATCCTGGGTAGGTGGCGAGCCAACTGTAGATGAGCAGAAGAATCTGGGAGAAAAGTGCAGCAGCACCATGACCCCATGGGGCTGGGTCAGTGCCCCTGTGGCCACTGTGACCATGTCCCTCTGTCCCCCATGGCCAGCCACTCCCCATCACAAGGAAGGACAGTCCCATAGCTCAGCACCGAGGGGTGAAGACCACCCTGGGCCCACAAGATGCATCTCGGGTCACTTGACTTCCAACCCCAAGGTTTCCAGCACCAAGCCGCTTCCTCCTGCCTCCTCTCTGGCAGCTCCCTTGGCCCTTAGACCAGCCTCCCATAAACACTCACTCCCAGGGAATCTGACTCCTTAGCCAGGCATGGAGGCCTTCCCCATGTGAGTGCCCCCTGCTCCAGCCTTCCCTCCTGCCACTGCCTGCACCTTCCCTGCACCCCGACTACCCGTGCTCCACCTTCACGTCCCACCAACTCCCGCCCCCCCAGCTAGCCCTGTCCCCATCCAGGTCAGCTGCAGAACCCCAACTCCCACACCACGCTTCCTTCTCTGCCTCCTTGGAGCTCCTCAACATCTGTCTGCTGGGCACACAGCTCTGCTCACACGCCATCACCCCTGCCTGTGCGTGGCCAGCAGGTCACTGGTTCTGTGCACCTCGCAGGGCCTCCGCCACAGCCAGGTCCGTGTCGTGTCAGCAGAGGGAGGACATCCGCGGCGCACCCACAACCCTCTCTCCAGCCCCTCAAGCGGAAATCAGACAGAGAACGGGCTCAACCCGCGACTTGGATGGCTTCCCTAGGTACCTCTCTGTACCTCTGTCATCATTTTTAAACTGAGCTTAATTCCAAAAGCAGATTAAGAAGCGGCTGGCAGTGGGCCATGTTGTTGAAGCCAGCAAAATCCAACCACCGCTCCTTGCAGAATTCTAGAGCCATTCCGGGGAAAGGAGAGCAGGGTGCACTGGGAAGATGGTCTGTTCCCTTGCCCTGGGGACACCAGTTCGCCAGCGGCCTCTCTGCCCAGAATGTGGAGGCCTGGGCGTGGAGCTGGAAGCCCGCAGCCCTGTGAGGACAGGTGTTGGTCACCCCTCCCCCTTACACATGCTCAGTGCAGTGCTCGTCACAGGCGTCCAGGAGGCTCTGGTTCAGCTCTTTCAAGGTGTCGATCTCCCTCCTCAGGCGAGCTTTCTCCTCTTGCCAGTCCTTCTTCGCACGGGTGAGCGACTGAAACACAGATCAACAATGTCCTCAACACCACGGGCCCCTGTGACTCCACTGCTGGGAAACTGCTCCCAAAAGGAGAAAAGGGCCACGTGCATGAGCATGGCCATTTGGGCATGAGCTTCACCAGTCGCAAGGACCAACACAGCCAATGACATGGGGATGGCCGTGTGCACCGGCCAGTCGTGCAGCCCTGCCCACGTGTGGCCACTGAGCACTGAAAACACAGCCAGTCTGAGCAGAGAGGCGCCATCAGTGCAAAATGTACAAGAGGCTCTGAGGACTTGACAGCCATTTTTAAAAAGGAAGCAGCACAAAGCGTGTGGCTCAGGTGGTGGAGCGGCCCCCCATGCACCAGGAGTTCACAAAAGAGATCCCTGGTCCAGGAACACGCCCAGGATGAGGGGTCGATCCCCAGTAGGGGGCGTGCAGGAGGCAGCCCATCAGAGGTTCTCTCTCATCATTCAAGTTCCCATCCCTTGCTCCCTCTCCCTTCCTCTCTCTGACATCAGAAAAATAAATGCCGGGCTGGATAGGAATTCGGGGCTGAGGTTGCTCAACTCTCCACCCAGAACATCATTGGGCTGGAGTGGCGGGAAAGCCCAAGCTTTGGCTTCAAACAAACTGAGTTCAGACCCAACCTCAGAGGATGAGGATGGGTGCCAGCTCACAAAAGCATTGTGAGAATTCAGTGAGATGACACGGGGAGCACAGAGCAAAGAGCTCAGCCGCAAGGACAGAATGAAAACAGCACTTAGCTGCTTCCATGCTTGCCCCCCGGCCCTGCGAACAGGAAAGGTCAGGCCCTAACCAGTTATCACAGTGGAGGGAGCATCGGACTGCGAACTAAAGGTCCCAGGTTCGAATCTAGTCAAGGACACATGCCCAAATTGTGGGCTGTGACCCCGCGGGGGTGGTGCAGGAGGCAGCGGAACCACGATTCTTTGTCCTCATAGATGTTTCTATCTCTCTCTCCGTCTCCCTTGTTCTCTCAAATCAAGAAAAATAGATTTAAAAAGTACAAAAGCAAAGGTTGGTGAGAGATCTTTTCTAACACATCCCCACCAGCCAAGGTGCTTGTCCCCGTTAAATGCCTCTGGCTTCCTCTCGGCCTCTGGGTGACATTCCCACACAGTCTTTGGGCACAGATGCCAATGAGGACCCACTCAGACCTGGCTGAGCCCCTGGCTGTCAGCCCAGGGCTCAGGCCCAGTGTCCTGAGGCCCACCAACCCCCGGCCTCACCTCACACTGCATGCTCAGCTTGGTGAGCAAGATTTCCTTGGGAAGTTGCTCCGCCTTCAGGTCTCGGTACTCGGCCTCCCAGATCCGCATCTTCCGCTGCACCTCCTCTAGGGAGGCCTGCAGCTCCTGGCTGCCGGTGCGGATCTCCTCCTGCACTGCCTGAAGCAGCTCGGTCCAGGAAGTGAGCCTGGGGGTGGAGAGCCACAGGGCCCAGGGCTCAGGAGCACTTCCAGCCTCTGTCCCATGTACACCTCAATCACACCCCCATCCTCTCTGGGCCTCAGGTTTTCCCCTGTGGAAATGAGGGCTGAGCACATTCAGAGGTTCTTAAACTGTGTCCGTTGGGGTTCTATGCGGCCACCCCAGCTGCCACACTCTGGGCTGGGACACAGGACAGGCAGGCTCGGACACAATTCAACAGAGCAGCCTGTGAAAAATCCTTCCCATGGAAGGCTTTGCATGTCTGCCTCCTTGGAAAAAGGGTTCTTCGACTGAAACACTTTTGAAAAACATGGAACCAGAACATCTTTGCTCTGAAACTCTGCCTTTGCCCAGCTCTTCTCCCCAATTCCAAGTCCCTTTCTGATCCCAACTCCTGACACAAATGAGAGATTCTGGAGCATTATGTAAAGCCACTGACATCATCATCATCATTATCATTGGCATAATTACCCGACTGGCTTTCCAGGGGTAAGGGTTCTACCTGAAATCTCAACGACCAGAGGCTCATGGGCTCCACGTGAACACAATTGGGCACTGTGAGCCCACACAGTCTCCGTGATTTAATTTAAAGTTATTATTTATTCAATATTTCTAAATATGTTCCGTTTCACATCAACATTCAGCTACCGAGATTCTGGGAGGGTGGGGTGAAAGCATCAAACAAAGGCCCTGGCAGGGGCAGCTCAGCAGTGATAGCATCAGCCTGTGTCCGGAATGGTCACAGGTTGGATTCCCAGTGGCATGTCCCTGGGCTGTGGGATTGCTCCCCGGCATAGAGGGGTGTGTGCTGTAGGCATCCAATAGATGTGTCTCTCCCATCGCTGTTTCTCTCTCCCCCTCCCTCCTCCTTCCCTCCCTCCCTCCCTCCCTCCCTCCCTCCCTCCCTCCCTCCTTCCCTCTCTCTCAGAAGGGCAATGGAAAAAGTATCCTGGGATGAGGATTAAATAATAAGAAGAATAAAAATGTAGAAACCAAAGGATGGCCTGGCAGCCCGGGTCCGCCCCGCAGCTGACCACCTTCAGAGGGTGTGTATTCTCCATGAGGGCCTGCCCTGCTGCTGACACTCCCTCCCCACCTGCTGGACCTGCCTGGCACCGCAGGCACCTGACTTTGTAGCCTCAAACATATTAAAACAAGGCTGTGCGAAGGAAGGCTTCACGTGGTCAGGCCACTGGGCTGAGACAAGACTTGGATTTGAGTCCTGACTGGGCCACTACACTCAGGACTGGCCCAAACAAGTTATTGAATCTCTCTGAGCCTCTTTCCTCATCTGTTTGAAAAGAAGGATAAAAACGCAGTCAATTCTCAGGATTCGTGGTATAATGCCCTATGGAGCCCCCGCGAGCACTGAGCAGTGTAGACTGCAACTGTCCCCACCAGTTCCTATGAGTCTCTGGCCACATTTCTGTCAACCAATCAAGACATAAGGACGCTTTGTGCCATATGCTCACTGGGACAGCCAACAGCACCAGACCTCGGGCCTGAACGACCCTCATGTGCCACTCGGATATTTTCCCTGAGGCCCAGCTCAGCGTGCACCTGGGACACTAGACAGCACTGCAGCACTGCATCTGGGGGCCGTTTCAAACAGCGAAATCGCCACCAAAAAGCAAGAGAAGAGGACTCCATGGCACTCAATGGACCACAGAAGGGACGCTCGTGTGCAGTGTGAGAGCTGAAACAGGCAGGAGTCAGAGGCCTTGTTCAACCGCAGCTGAAAATGTGCACATCAGGCGATTCCAGGATCTCGCCCTATGGACAGGCCCCTGACAGGCCATGGGGACCAATGGGGGTGACAAGCGCATCTCAGCGAGAAGGTGAGTTCGCCAACAGGGAACGCGGGAATGATGTGGAGCAAGCATATGTCCTTCTGGAATGGCTGGTGAGAAAGGATGAAGATGCCCGTGCCCGACACAGTCATCACCATCATCCATGTGGGAGGGGCGGTCCCCCACACCTGGACGATGCTCCATCCCAGCCACCAGCTGGAGGCCCTTCCCTCCTGACCATCAGCTGTGACCGTGACAGGGCGGGTGAAAGGGCACCATGACCAGGGCACTCACCTGAGCTGAGCTCAGCGGGAGCTGAGGGAGTTGGTGTGAATGAAACTCAGCAGATGCCGCTGCAGGGGCGGGCAGTTACCTTTCATTCTCTGGCCGCAGCCTCTCATTGTTCTCTCCGGCGGCGGCGGCAAGGGCCTTGGCCTCCTGCTCCTGATTCAGGGCCTCCTGGACTTCGGGCAGCTGCTTCTCCTGCTCCCCCGGCTCCTCCAGCTCCCTCTCCTCGGCCCCCTGTTGGTTCTGGGGGCCCAGATTAGAAGGATCCTCCTGCACAGAGGCAAAAGGTGAGGATGCCTCACTGGGTGCAGGCCCCGGGGAGCAACAGACCCCGTATCCCTGCACCCCCACACGCAGTGAGGGACCAAGAGCAGGGCAAGTGAAGACCACAAAAGAGCAGGGACCCTCGGGGCAGGCAGCACCAGCCGTGCTGAGTGCGGTTCTCCCAGCACTGAAGGAACTGCGCTGGCCGGGCCCAAATGGTGCTACGGGAGCCCTGCGCCCTCTCCACACTCGGGACCTTTAGGGGCACAGGATGCCCGCTCTCTGGATCAGCTCCTTGGCTGCCCTCTGTGACCACGTGTAAAAGCCTATTTTTTTAAAAGTACATAGAGATCAACCAAAGGACTTATATGCAAGCATATAGGCCTAACCAATGGACACTGACAACACGGGGCTGAGAGCATGAGTTCCCTCCCCCCACCAATAGGGGGTAATGTGGGGATATGGACACATATGTAATAACTTAATCGACTGTGGTGGCTGGTAAGCAAGGAGGCATGGAGGAGTGCGCTTGCCTCTGCGGCTTGGGCTCTTCGCGGGGCTGTGGGTGTCCTCAGGCGTGTCAGGGCCCAGCTGAGACAGCAAAGGCTGAGGGCAAGCAGTGTCCTCAGAAGCGCCAGCGCCCGGCTGAGAAGGCAGCGACCGAGGGCAAGCTGGCCCCGGCAGAAAAGCACCTCGAGGCGGACACCGCAGCGGGTTGCTGGGCGGGGAGTGGAAGAATCGAGAGCCCCAGGCCGCCCTGGCACTGCTCGCTGCAGGACCTGCTGGTGGAGATGCTGGTGGTTATCTTCGCCTCGCTCCCCGTCACTGACCTGGGCAGCCTGGCCCAGGTCTGCACCAAATTCCGCCGCATCCTGCACATCGACAACATCTGGAGATGGCGTTGCCGGGAGGAGTTTGGTGTTTGTGAAAACCTGCAGAATCTGGAGGCGGTAGGTAAGTCTTAACGAGAAGTCTATGCGAAGCTGTTCCACCCATACAGACACATTTTGGGTTTGTGTGGGCGAGATATTGAGCTCTATAAAACACTGCTGTATGTAGCGGTGGACGGCTTAGGCATCACTGGTTGGACGTACAAGCCTTGTCTTAACACCCATGTGGACGGCCCAATGCAATTCAAGCCCGCGTTCCGAATCCGCCTGATGGAGCGGAAATCAGCCGCGGTGGAGTGCACGGAAGGCCGCCACCGCAGGCCACACAGCCGCCACCTGCAGATTCAGAAGGACAGGCTCACCAGCCAGTGCAACAAGAGAGACCACCGAAGGGATTCACCGATGCGGCTTAGGGAGAAATTCGGGATGGCGCTGATATGGAATGTCACAGTGCGGCATCACTGCTGGACCTACCGCCCCCTCTACCTCCCGCCCACCCACCCAGATGACCTCATCAGGCCAGGCCTCTCCCAAGGCAAATGCGATCGCTTGGGCCTCATGATTTTCATGCTCAGCTTCCACGGGAAGTGTGCCAGGCTCACGCACATCACGGGAATCGCATTCCACATATTAGAGATCCACCTCACGCGCCGCATCCAGCTGCGAGATGGCGAGATCTTCCCCGACTTCCACGAGCTCTCCCGTGTGGTCTGGGAGATGGAGGAGCAGGTGCTCCGGGAGCAGCAGCAGCAGCAGCAAGAAGACGGGACCGAGGAAAGCGAGGGCCATGGCTGGCAGAGCCCTGCCCAGCCCAGCGTCGGGGAGTCCGGGGCTGCAGCTACAGAGGAGCAGCCTGTCCCCTTTGTTCTGCCTGTGGGCATGAGCCCAAGGGACCAGAACTACCCCTGGACCTGCAGGATGTGTTTCTATGGCGTGGAAACTGTTCCCGTATGTCCCTCAAACTGGCGCTACCCTGGAGTCGTCATCCTTTTCGATGAGAACCACTTGGGGTTCATCGATCTGGAGGAGAAATCCTTCATCCTGTTTGGCAGAGTCCAGAACCCCTTCCAGAATGTGGAGGCAGCATCCCCGCAGGCCTTCCTGGAGATGCTCAAGAACATTCACCCCCGACCACGTTTACCACACGAGAGGATATTTGATGTTTAGAGAGAGTGGGGGAGAGAGGGAAAGAAAGAAAGAATCTATGTGAGAGAAACACATCAGTTGGTTGCCTCCTGCCCAAGCCCGGAACAGGGCCAGGCTAGGTAGGGGCCAGCAATTGAGGTCGAAATAAACCTTAAACCAGTGGTTCTCAACCTTCCTAAGGCTGCGACCCTTTAATACAGTGCCTCATGTTGTGGTGACCCCCAATTTCATTGTTACAAATTGAATATAATAAAAGCATAGTGATTAATCACAAAAAAATAATAACTTAATCAATAAAAATATTTTAAAAATAAAAGAAAAAGTACATAGAACATCAGACAGGATACAGAATATCTGAACAACACTAGCAGCCAACTGACCCTGATATTTACGGAACAACATTCGAGTGGGCACAGCCAGCAGCACTGCCCTCCTCCTCCCCTCAGTCCTGTCAACCAACACCAAGATGGCCCGTGTCCCTGGGAGGCAACCCCTGCCCCCGCGGCCAGCAGCGGCTGAGAATTGCTGGTCATAGCTGCAGCTGAGTGAAGGAACTGGTCACCCAGGAATCACTGATGAATGACCAGGACACGGCTGTGATCCTGGAGGCTCCCTCGGGCAGGCGGGAGCGCCAGGGGGACATTCGCTCTGGAGGGCCTACCTGCATGGCCCTGGAGGGCCTCACGATGTTGGTGATATTAGACTGGAGTTCTCCCTCCAGCTCTTCATTTTGGCTGTTGGCCTTGTCCTGGGTGAGTTGGGTCCCCAACTCTTCCAGCTGCAGAGCCAAAGACCCCGCCCGTGCCACAGTCAGGTCACAGAGTGAACTTGGCTTGAGAGCAAACCCCAAACCTGTCACCCCCCGGGACACCTGGCCACCGGCTTGCCCGTCTATTCCGGACACCGCCTGCTGTTACCTCTTTCCGGAGCTGCTGGTTCTCCTCCTGCAGCGTCTTTACTGTGCCCTGGAGGGCCTGGGTATTCTCCTCCAAATCGCTGATCCGCGTGCAGGCTGAAGAGCAAAGTGGAGTCAGAGCCCAGCTTCCAGGGCACCCACTTCCCCTCTCTGACTCTGGCCCCGAGAGGACCATCCCCCCAGACGGCCACCCCCCACCCCGAGGCCAAGGTGTGAGGGCCAGGGATGGTCAGCTGGGTGTCGTTCACGAGGTGCTGCCGCTGTTGGTTGTGGCCCCTGTGCTGGCTCAGCTGGGGTCCAGTAGGGGAGCCATCCAGAGCTTAAGAAGAAGGCAGGTGACCATGGGGAGGCCAAAGCAGAAGTTCAAGATGGTGGAACTGCTGGAACCACTTTTTACCAAGTTCTAACCTGACTGTCAAGTCAAGGATTTCAGAGACTCACAGAGACGGCAAAGACATGGCATGGTCCGGGCCAGCTGTCAGAGTGGGGGGGTCTGGGTGGCTCAGCTGGGGAGTGGGAGGCACGGTAATTGACCAGTATGCCTGAGGGGGGTAGCGGATCCGGGGCACGTGTGTCGAGGACTTGCCACCCGTGGGTGAGATCCTTCGGGAGGAGAGGTCACTGAGCAGCCCCTGCCCAAGGAGACAGAGAGAAGACTGCACCCATCTGCCCGAGGAGGACATGAACGGAGGAAATCAGCCCAGGCCTCTGTTATAATGCAGGTGAGTGAGCACTGGGGAAGCTCCTGCCATCCAGGGCTTTCAATCCCCCACGGTCAGATCTAAGACAGCTTCTGGGGTCAGCATGCTGTCATCTGGAAGCTCCTGGGACTGTCCACACGGGCGCTGAGAAATCTGGCAACACTTACTTGTAGTTCATGTTCTGACTTCGAGGCTGCCAGGACCCTTAGGTTCCCCTTGGGGAGAATGGCAATGAAACGGTCCCAAATGGCCCCTGAATCACACCCTACTGACTTGGGCTGAGGGTGGGCTGACCCAGGAGATTCACAGCCAAGGGCTCAGCTCCCTGGGTGAGGGAGAAGCCACAGCCAGGCTGGCTCCCTGGCGCCAGGGGCTGCTGCCTACCTTCTATCTGCAGCTCCAGCTCCCAGCTCAGGTGGGCGGGCTGGTTCCTCCTCTGGACCTGTTCAGCCTCGAGGGCCATGATGTCCCCCAGCAGCTCCTCAAGGAACTGCTGGGGGATGTGTCCACGATCCTAGTGCAGAAAGAGGGGTGGGGTGAGGATGCACACCATGGAACCCGCTGGCCTGCCCCGCCCCAGTGCAGCTACCCTCATCCCCAGGATGAAGGGCCTCCATGCACCTGCTCACTTCCTAGAGCACAGCTGCACAGAAGGGACTCCAACACAGGGTCCTGCTGGGAGACCTACAGCCACTAAAAGACATGCTGACCCAGTGGTAGGTGATGAAGACCCATGAGGCCTCAGTGGTGTCTGAGCAAAGTGACGCACAGCACAGGGCTGTAAAGCAGGTGACAGGAGGACGGGCGGCTCTCAGGCCCCTTAGCTGGGTTACCATGTCTTGGAAAGGCCGTAGGGACTCCCAAATCACAACTCCGCCCACATCCTAGTTGCCAGCAGAGACCCTTATTGCCAGTCACCCACCTCCATCCATCCTTACAGAAAGCAACACAGCAGTCAGGCCCTATCCGTTTGTTTGGGTTTTTTTTTAACATCCTATAGAATAAAAGCCTAATATGCTAAGTGTCCGTTCATCCATTCAACCAATGAAAGCATAATACACGAATGATATGCTAAGGCCACTCAACAGCTTGCTATGAGGTGCACTGACCACTTGGGGGCAGACGCTGCAACTGGCAGGTTGGCTTGCTGCTGGGGTCTGGCTGAGGGGCTGAACTAGACAGGCCTGACATGTCCTGGGGCCCTCCCAGGGTCCATTCCCACTAGCCAACCTCCTGTGTCCTTCCCCGCCCTCATCATACACCAAAGGAGTTCCACTGCCTCGCCTATGCCCTCTCGCAATCCGGGACTCCTCAGGGGCTGTCAGAGAGCCAGTTTCAGCCGAATTCCCATAGGCCAGGCCAAGGAACCCCAATGGTGCACGAATTTGTGCATTGGGACGCTAGTATATATATATATATATATATATATATATATATATATATATATATATATATATATATATATATTTCTTTTAAATATACTTTTATTGATCTCAGAGAGGAAAGGAGAGGGAGAGATAGGCACATCAATGATGAGAGAGAATCATTGATCACCTGCTTCCCACAAGCCACCCCTGGGCATGGAGCCCACGACCTGGGCATTGGCCCGGCCAGGCATGCCCTGTCTCTTTTGAGGGCCTTCACTGCTGCCCACTTAAGCCACTGAGCTTAGCATATGACTCTTCACTGGTAGAAGGTCACTGTGTCGGCAGCAGCCCCCGCCCAGTAGCAGAAAATCAGAGAAGGGCACCACATAAACCTACAGCTGCCCCCATCTGTTGTACACAGGATGGGAGAGTGTCTGACATGTATAGCCTCGTCTGGTTAGACAAGCGCACCTGCTCACAGGTGCTGGACTTCCCTGAGCCTGTTTCCCTAACTAGGAAGGGGTGGGGCTAAGATCTACCCCGGGGGTGAGGGCTGAGCCTCGGCCTCTCAATTCCACGGTCACTCCACTGTTTTGGGAGCTCGAAATAAATGGCTGTTCCGGTGAGATTTTGTTCAACACCCAGTTCCTATGTGAACAGGTCACACACAACCTCTTGGGAAACCAACAGCTCTGGGCAGTTTCCCGGAAATGAGGGCTAAGGCACAGCAAACGGTATTATGGGCCCTTGGGTGTCAAGCACATGCTGGGTGTGAGACGCCATGTCTGGTCCCCCGCAGGCCCCCTCAGGGGAGGAGTCCGCGGGGCCTACTCCGGTCCCAAGGCCCAGCACACACGGGGAGCCGGTCAGCTCTTTCCCCTCATCTCTGCTCCCGCCCAGGAGCCCTCCCAGAACCACTGGGCTGAGTGTCCCCCGAGTGCCTTCACAGTTTGGGAACACGCATGCACCCGACGTGTCCCTTGCTCTCGGTTGCAGTTTCCCAAGGCTGGCCCCACACACGGTTCCAACAACTGGGAGTGGGTGGTAGCTCCTGCTTTTCCATCTCGTGTCCACTTTCCCGCACCGGCCAGAACCCAAGGTTCTTGGTAGAAGGGAAACCGTGGACCTGCCGCCAGTGGACATGGTTCTGGTCAAAGCCTGGCAGCGGGAAGGGTTTGCTCACAGACTCGGGAGTCACCTGGTCACTGTCTCTCTGCCCATCCCCGGCCCTGCGCCAGGGGCCCACGGTCCTTGCACATTCACTCCTCACAAGAGCCCTGAGGGGGTGGCAGGGACAGTCCCTTCTCACACAGGAAGAGGCTCTGCACTCACCAACTCTACGACCACCGACTCTTCTTACTCCAACTCTTCACACCGACTCTTCACACACTGACAATTCACACCGACTCCGCACCACCAACTCCGCACCACCAACTCCGCACCCACCGACTCCACACCTAACATTCCACTGTCTCCATGGCCCCCCAACCAAACTGCTCTAGGCCCAGCATTCTAAACGGCTCTGCCAGAGGCTCATGCCCCATGCTAACTGCTTTCGGAATACACAAAAATTAGGACACTCTCCCCATGAATATTAAGATCTATCTGGCACATAAAATATAAAGAAACATAAAGGTTATTTTTATAGATCCTATACCATTATAAATGGAAATTAACCATTTCATTCTGATATGTCTGTCTATGTTTCAAAAAATTATTTTTTTACCATCAGCCACATTACAGAAATTTGATTCGTTCCTTTCAGGGAACAACTCAATCATTTTATTTTGTGAAGTCTTACCAACAGAGCCCAGCTCGGAAATTCTCCCCATCGACTGTCAATAGTTCATACATAAGCCCCTCAAGTCCAACAGTCAATTGCCTAAAAAACAATTTGACAGACCACTCACTAATGTGTAGTTTATAAGAAAAATGAACAAAGTAAAGCTATATATTTGAGAAATATTTTATATACATATATATTTTTAAAAATATATATTTTACTGATTTTTTTACACAGAGGAAGGGAGAGGGATAGAGAGTTAGAATCATTGATGAGAGAGAAGTATTGATCAGCTGCCTCCTGCACACTCCCCACTGGGGATGTGCCCACATCCAAGGTACATGCTCTTGACCAGAATCAAACCTGGGTCCCTTCAATCCCCAGGTCAGCCCTCTATCCAGTGAGCCAAACTGGCTAGGGCTATACTTTATATATTTTTAAAAAATATATCTTTATTGAGTTCCGAGGGGAAAGGAGAGATAGAGAGAGAGAAACATCAATGATGAGAGAGAAGCATTGATCAATTGCCTCCTGCACGCCCTATTATGGGGATCAAGCCCCCAACCAGGGCATATGCCCTGACTGGGTATCTAATGGTGACCTCCTGGTCGTAGTGATACACTCAATCACTGAGCCATGCCGGCCAGACTGGAAAATATTTTAACAAAAGGACTTTGTATATAGCTTTCTGTGCAAGAAGTACTAAATTAGCACATGCAAGAAAGACATTTAGATAACAAATATGCAGGCACCCTCAGAACAGAATTTAAACATTTAGGCTGCCAATCAATTATTTCTAAACTAGTAATGGTTTACTTGGGTTAATTAAAAAACTCATTCTTAATTTAAGATAAATTTAAATTGTTGAAAGTAGATGAAATCTTTGGACTTAGATTGGGGGTGGGGGGAGAGTACTGATTAGCATTTCGATTCATTATCCAGCTCCAATGACTGTTATAAAATTACTGAAATTGAATCTGGACAAGCAATGGGTCCGGGCTGCTGGTCACTCCTTGAGCCAATGAAACAGAGACAGGGTTGAAATCATTTATTCCATGAATGCAGCAGAAGGAGAGAGCAGCAGGTCACCCACAAACGTCTGCTCTACCCCCTGTCCCCCACCCCCGATAAGCCAGCTGCTTATCTTGGGTCGAAGGACAAAGATCCCACGGGAGAGCAGACATTTCAGGCCTGGGAAAGTAGGAAGGTATAGTGGTTACAGGTTACAGGCAACTCGGGCTGGGGGTTGGCAGAGGCCGGGTGGCTCCGGGACCAGATTACAGGCAACCAGGTTGCTGATCTAGGCCTTTCTCAGAAAGGAGGGTGGCCTGCATTCCCTTGTTAGCTCCCATGTCCCAGGGCGGACAACTCTCCACCAGATCAGAACGTGCTTTCCCTCATTAGAACAGAACAATCATGGTTAACGGGGCACCATTAATATTCCTTGTAATCATAGGGAGTCCCCAACAGTCTATTCCTGCCCCGAACAAAAGAACAAAACTGAAAAAAATCCCACCTAAAGTGGTTACTTTTTCATAACTATCTCAATCAGTTCCTCATACAGAAGCTATTCCATAAATCTAACCACCTTCATTTGTGGGCAGCATGATGAGATTTCAATTAATGTCCAACGAAATGTGATCTAACCTGGAAACAAATTTATAGATGCAGTGACCTGAAGTGAGAACACAGCAAATAACATATACTTTAAGGAATCTTGAGATAATGAAAATTATTTATCATTATGCAAACCAAGATTTCAAGAACAGTTGAATTGATGAGCTTATGCCAAAGGGATATAAACTGGATGATAAAATTTCAAACTCTCTGCTCCCAGTTTTCAGGGCCAACATTTTAGAGAAACGATGCAAAATTTATGAACCTAGCGCTATTTTTAAGGAAAACACATAAGAATGAGACAGAATATAGGATGAGGCTGAGTGAAACCACAAAAGAGTGAGAACAAGCCTGGCACAGTGATGAGCACATTGCACACATTGCATCTCATTCAATCAAATCACAGTCATCAAGGTGTTCCATGAACTCCCATGGACTGAGCTGTATTTTGGACCACGGATATGCACAAAGGTTAGGAGTCACAGAAAGTTTTCTTTCCTAAAAATTGGACCACGACATGCCGGTGTGGATCAGTTTGCTGGAGCATCATTCTCTACACAGAAAGGTTGTGGGTTCAATTCCCGGTCAGGGCACATACCTAGGTTGGGGGTTCAGTCTCCAGTGGGAGTGTGTATGAGAGGCAACCAATTGATGCTTTTCTCTCACATCAATGATTCTCTCTCTCGAATCAATAAGCACATCCTTGCCATAGGATTTAAAGAAAAAATGGGTTCCATTAGGTCGTAGAAAGTCATTCTCAAATTTTCAGTTATCAATTCTTAGCAACTTCTCCAATAGTTTCAAAGAATACCTTGAAGCTAACTAAACCAGCAATACCATTCTTTTCTTTATACAAGCAGGTTTACCGGCACCCGAGCCTGGTCGGCCTGGTTCAGTGGTTGAGTGTCAACCTATGAACCAGAACCAGGCAGTTATGGTTGGCTTCCAGGTTGGGGCCCATGTCCCAGTTGTGGCTTCCATCCCCAATGCGGAGTGTCCAGGAGAGAGCCAATCAATGGTTCTCATCATTGGCGTTTCTCTTTCGCGCTCCGTCTCCAGTTTTCTGTGAAGTCAATAAAAGTATATATAAAATAAGAATTCTCCTCAAAAAAATGAATAAAGAAGTAAGGGTAGAGGACGCCCTGACTGGAGAGGGCGGTGGGTCTCTGCTGTGGCCCCACGTAAAAATACCTGGGGAGGTTCCATAGACAAGCCCCTCTCCTGCTGGGCTAACACCTCCGGTCTTGGTGGGCCCTCTTCCAAAGTGATCAGAAGGTCTATGGTGATTCTGCTGCACAGCCGAGTCCAGCACCACTGGCTAAGTGTGGGGGATGCTGATCTCACAGGGACTCACTGCACACGGGCCCCTCACAGGGTCTCACCGCAGAAACACAGCTGCCATTCGATCCCTCGCAACTCTTGCTGACCAGGCCGGGCCCCCGACTCGCGGCTCCAACTACCTCCCACCCTTCCACGGTGGGTCCACTTCCACAGGGAACTCACTTCCCCTCGTAGCAATTTCCTCAGTTTCTCCACAGGCTCAGGCTCACTGCCCAGAATCCTCTGCACATCACTGTTCTTCAGAACCAACATCGTTTCCAGCACACAGCGAACCTTAAAAACATAAAGAAAAGAAAGAGAGAGCCATCCATTTCAAATGGTCATCACTTCAACTTGGGAAGAAACAAAACAACTCTACACGTGGCCACCACTGCTGATAAAGCCGATGGTCGCAGGCAGACCATCCCCACTCCAGCCTCTGCAGCCTTTTAACATGACCCGGCACCGGACCCCCGCCAGACCTCCACCGAGGCCTGGACCACTACCCACAGAGCTCCCCTTCCCTCTCCTGCTCCCTTCCACCCCTCTCCTCCCACTGATTCTCCCCCCACCCTGCACTCCTCCCTCCTGGCCCTGGGCTCTGAGCCACCCCTCCTCTCCACGACATTGGTCATTCCTTCCCCACCCCTGGCCTGTACACTCTTTAACTTTTCAACTGGAAAGAATGTCACACTGAGAGAAAAGTCACAAGAACAGTTCAGAGACCTCCCAGAGAGCCCTGTCTGAGATTTCTCCAAGTATTCACTTTTCAGTGAGAGCATTCACACAGCATCACACCCACCAATTCACCATGTCCACTGCGTATGTTAAGGGCCGTGCGTCCTCAGAGGGCTCAGACCACAGCACATCCCAGTGAGCATTTCGGGTTTCAGGATGGTCCCGTCCTCCCTTTTGAGCCTGTGTCTCCTGCATGTAGTGCTGTCCACTAAAGGCCCAGCTGAGAACAGGCGCTGACCCCGCCTTCCCTCCCACCCATTCTCCACCTGGTCAGTTCCAACTCCCACACCCTCTCCCACACCCACATCCACTACCACAGAGCTAATCCTCCCACCACCGTCTCTGACCCCTGAAGGGGGTCTTCCTGCCTGACCACCTCTGTCTTCTACGTTGTAGCCAAGGTGACCGTTAGCACGAACCCTTCCCAGGCCATTTTCCCACTCAGAAGCCTCCAGGTGCCTCCAGGATCAAAGCCCAAGTCCTTGGAACGGCCTCTGCCCTGCTCCCCTGTGGGCCCCACACGCACCCTCTCCCTGTTCCTCACACATCCCTCGGGGCTCCCCTGCCCTCCCCTATCTCTGATCTGCACAAAAGGAAAAGAGGCAGAAGCTCTGCTCAGCCCTGTGTTCTACAAAGGGAAACTGCGGCTTAGAAGACTCAGGTCACATTGCTGTCCACTGCTGAGCCAGAAGTCCAAGTCGCTGACACCTGAGCCCCGAGCCACATGACCTTCCTCAGTGAACATTTGTTGAACAGATGAGTGTGAATTAAATCGATTCTTAACTCACAAAATACCCGAGTTTTAGTAAAGGAATAAGGCTTGCTCACACACTCACGATAAAAACATCTTCATCCCAGGAGCAGATGATAACAGATGGCTAGGGCATTGCACACAGCATTTCCCCACTTATTTCACCTGTTGCTCAGCATCTGCGCACTTAGGCACTTATGAGGCAGGTCGAGGGACCCACCGTCTCTGGTCTGGTCCCGGAACGTGCCGCCTGCCCAGCTGGCTTTGCCCTGGTCTCTCTGATCATTGCCAGGGACATAGCATCGTGTTTTCTCAATGAAAATCCCCATTTCTCAGCCTGAACAGGATCAGTTCCTTATTTTCTCTGTGAAAGTTCCAGTCAGTTTTTCCAACATGCAGGAGATGCGGAGAGACTGTACCAGGTGGAAGTCATACAAAAGGGCAAGGATGGTGAGCTGGCTGCCACCCTCTGTGCCTCCGCTTCCCTTTCTATAGACCTCATCGAACTTCCTCAGCGAGGCCTCCAGACAGGGTGCTCTGACCTGCAGGAGTGAAGCAGACCCAGCGTCATCGCACACACCTGACCATCGTGGCAGCGCGCTCCTCTCAGGGACCCTTCTGGTCAGCCAGCTGAGGCATTTATGCTGAAAGAGTCAGTCCTTTTAAAACCAGCGCATCAACGCACACCTGGTAGGACAATCATAGCCATGGGACATACCCTGTAAGACCCGGTCTGAGTGTGCAGGGTTGGCACAGGGCCAAGCGGACTGCTGGCTGCAGCACAGAGCAACCTGCCACAGCACTGGGACCTGCCTGTGAGCCACCCTCTCACCTTCTCAGTCCAGGGGGACCGCCTCGGCCAGCAGCTGTCTAGCTCCTTGAAAACAGAGCACCGCACATCTGTCTGCAGCGCTGCACATCCCACAGCCCTCATTCTGCAGCGCAGCTGAGCCCGGAGGAGGAGGCCGGAACAGCACCAGGTGGGGGCATGGAAACCTGTGGAAGGGGCAGTCCGAAGGGAGGCCTGCCAAATGCACTCCTGCGGGATCTGGGAAAGAAGACCCAGAGACCCAACAGCTGTGACCTGCCACACAGCCGCTAGATGGAAAAGATCCGACTCTGAGGAACAGGAGCTGGAAGAGGAAACCTCGGGGGGAAGAGCAGGTTATGGGGGGCGCCTTCAATTGTGGGTGCAGGTGAACTCGCCCGACAGGTCAGAGTGTCGTAAACATGTGTCGCTGCTGAAGGAAAACACTAAATGCTAGAAGCCTCCAGGAGGGGTGCAGATGGGCAGGAGGGAACCATGCCTTCACAGAGGCCAGCGCCCATAGACCGGGGCTACTCCTAATTGAATAAATAGTAAATTTAACCTGTAAACTCCCCATTGGAGCCTTTTCACTAAACATCAACCTGGAGAGCAAGCCATGACCACGACATTATGTTCAAATGGAACTTAAAAAAGAGAAATTAGCCAAGCCGGCATGACTCAGCGGTGGAGTGTCAACCTAGGAAGCAGAATGTCGCGGTTGAATTCCTGCTCAGGGCACACGCCCAGTCAATCCCCACTGTGGGGTGTGCAGGAGGCAGGTGGTCAATGATTCTCTCTCATCATTGATGTTTCTATCTCTCCCTCTCCCTTCTTCTCCTAAATCAACAGAAATAGATTTTTAAAAAGAGAAATTAGAATTCTGCAGATATAAAAATTATGTATAAAATGGAATGATTGAATGGTTGAATATTTTCAACACATAATTTCATTATTTAACTACATCAAATTTTCTCAAAGTTTGAATTTATTTGAAGTCTTTAAAATACAGTATAGCAATATCTTGACCCATGCAGCTCCTTGGCCAATGGAAACTAAGGAGAAAAGAAACAAACGGGACTACATCAAAAGAAAAAGCATCAGCCAAAAGAACAGGAAAGGAAGGAGATAATAAAGATTAGAGCAGAAATAGATGACATAGAGACCAAAAAACAAACAAACAAACAATACAGAAAATCAATGAAACCAAGAGCTGGTTCTTTGAAAGGATAAACAAGATTGACAAACCTCTAGCCAGGCTCACCAAGAAGCAAAGAGAGAGGAACCAAATAAACAAAATCAGAAACGATAGAGGCAAAATAACAACAGACGCCACAGAAATACAAATGATTGTTAAAAAAACACTATGGACAGCTTTACTTCAACAAACTAGACAACCTGGAGGAAATGGACAAATTCCTAGAAAAATACAAGATTCCAACACTCAATCAGGAAGAATCCAAAAATCTCAATAGGCCTATAACTATGGAAGAAATTGAAACAGTCATCAAAACACTGCCATCAAACCAAAGCCCAGGACCAGACGACTTCACAGGGGAGTTTTACCAAACATTCAAGGAAGAACTAAAACCTATCCTCCTCAGACTACTACAAAAAATTCAAGAGGAAGGAACACTTGCAATCTCATTCTATGAAGCCAGCATCACTCTAATACCAAAACCAGGTAAAGACAACACAATGAAAGAGAATTACAGGCCAATATCCCTCATGAACATAGATGCCAAAATCCTCAACCAAATCTTAGCAAATCGGATCCAGCAATACATCAGAAAGATCATACACCATGACCAAGTAGGATTTATCCCAGGGATGCAAGGATGGCACAATATCCAAAAATCAATAAACGTGATACATCACATAAACAAACTGAAACAAAAAAACCATATGGTCATATCAATTGATGCAGAAAAAGCATTTGACAAAATCCAACACCCATTTTTGATAAAAACTCTCAGCAAGGTGGGAGTAGAAGGATCATACCTCAACATAATAAAAGCCATATATGACAGGCCCACAGCCAACATCATACTCAATGGACAAAAACGAACACCATTTCCCCTAAGGACAGGAACAAGACTAGGATGCCCACTTTCACCACTCCTGTTCAACATAGTACTGGAAGTATTAGCCATTGCAATTAGACAAGAAGAAGAAATAAATGTCATCCAAATTGGAAAAGAGAAAGTAAAACTGTTCTTATTTGCAGATGACATGATATTATACATACAAAACCCTAGAGATTCCATCAAAAATGTACTAGACTTAATACACGAATTTGGCAATGCAGCAGGACACAAAATTAACCCCAAGAAATCTGAAGCATTTCTATACACCAATAGTGAACTTTCAGAAAGAGAAACTAAAAAAACAATCCCATTTACCATCGCACCAAAAATTAAGCTACCTAGGAATAAACTTAACTAAAGAGGTAAAAGACCTCTACTCAGAAAACTACAGGACGTTGAAAAAAGAATTAGAGGAAGACATAAACAGATGGAAGAACATACCATGTTCATGGATTGGTAGAATCAACATTATTAAAATGTCCATAGCACCCAAAGCAATCTATAAATTCAACGCACTTCCCATTAAAATATGAACGACATACTTCACAGATCTAGAACGAACTCTCCAAAAATTCATCTGGAATAAAAAAAGACCCCGAATAGCTGCAGCAATCCTGAGAAAGAACAAAGTAGGTGGGATCGCAATACCAGATATCAAGATGTATTACAAAGCCACTGTTCTCAAAAGTGCCTGGTACTGGCACAAAAACAGGCATATAGATCAACGGAATAGAACAGAGAGCCCAGAAATTGGCCCGAACCAATATGCTCAATTAATATTTAACAAAGGAGGCAAAAACATACAACGGAGTCAAGATAGTCTCTTCAATAAATGGTGTTGGGAAAATTGGACAGATATATGCAAGAAAATGAAACTAGACCACCAACTTACACCATACACAATAATAAACTCAAAATGGGAAAAGGATTTAAATGTACGACGGGAAACCATAAAAATTCTAGAAGAATCCAAAGGCAATAAAATCTCAGACATATGCGGAAGCAATTTCTTCACTGATACAGCTCCTAGGGCACTTGAAACTAAAGAGAAAATGAACAAATGGGACTACATCAAAATAAAAAGCTTCTGCACAGCAAAAGAAGCCATCAACAAAATAACAAGAAAACCCACTGTGTGGGAAAACATATTTGCCAATGTCATATCTGATAAGGGCCTAATCTCCAAAATTCATAGGGAACTCATACAACTTAATAACAGGAAGATAAACAATCCAATCAAAAATTGGGCAAAGGACCTAAATAGACTCCTTTCAAAAGAGGATATTCAGAAAGCCAAGAGACATGAAAACATGCTCAAAGTCACTAATCATCCAAGAGATGCAAATCAAAACAGCAATGAGGTAACATCTCACACCTGTCAGACTGGCTATCATCAACAATTCAACAAACAAGAAGTGCTGGAGAGGATGTGGAGAAAAAGGAACACTCGTGCAGTGCTGTTGGGAATGCAGACTGGTGCAGTCACTATGGAAGGCAGTATGGAATTTCCTCAAAAAACTAAAAATGGAACTTTCATTTGACCCTGTGATCCCACTTCTAGGAATATATCCCAAGAAACCAGAAACACCAATCAGAAAGGATATATGTACCCCTCTGTTCATAGCATCACAATTCACCATAGCTAAGATCTGGAAACAGCCTAAGTGCCCATCAGTAGATGAATGGATTAGAAAACTGTGGTACATCTACACGATGGAATACTATGCTGCTCTCAAAAGGAAGGAACTCTTACCATTTGCAACGGCATGGATGGAACTGGAGAGCATTATGCTAAGTGAAATAAGCCAGTCGATGAAGGAAAAATACCACATGACCTCACTCATTCATGGATAATAGAGACCATTATAATCTTTTGAACAATAATAGATACAGAGGCAGAGCAGCCTCAAACAGATTGTTCAACTGCAGCGGGAAGGCCGGGGAGGGTTGGGGGGCAGGAGGGAGTAGGGTAAGAGATCAACCGAAGGACTTGTATGCATGCATATAAGCATAACCAATGGACACAAGGCACTGGGGGGTACGGGAGGCCAGGGGATTGTCAAGGGCAGGGGTAAAAAAGGGACACATATGTAATACCGTGTGTAATATTGTAAGAAATAAAAAAAATAAAAATAAAAAAACACTAAAAATGGAATTCCCATTTGACCCTGTGATCCCACTTCTAGGAAGATATCCCAAGAAACCAGAAACACCAATCAGAAAGGATATATGCACCCCTCTGTTCATAGCAGCACAATTCACCATAGCTAAGATCTGGAAACAGCCTAAGTGCCCATCAGTAGATGAATGGATTAGAAAACTGTGGTACATCTACACGATGGAATACTATGCTGCTCTAAAAAGGAAGGAACTCTTACCATTTGCAACAGCATGGATGGAACTGGAGAGCATTATGCTAAGTGAAATAAGCCAGTCAATGAAGGAAAAATACCACATGCCCTCACTCATTCATGGATAATAGAGACCATTATAAACTTATGAACAATAATAGATACAGAGGCAGAGCAGCCTCAACAGATTGTCAAACTGCAGCGGGAAGGCCGGAAACGGTTGGGGGGCAGGAGGGAGTGGGGTAAGAGATCAGCTGAAGGACTTGTATGCATGCATTTAAGCATAACCAATGGACATAAGACACTGGGGCGTAGGGGAGGACGGGGGATTATCAAGGGCAGGTTGAAAAAAAAAGGACACTTATGTTATACCATTTGTAATACTTTAAGCAATAAAACTTAAAAAAATAAAAAAAACTATAAAAAAAGGAAAGAAAGAGGACACACAGAAGGCCAAGAGACATATGAAAACATAGTCAAAGCCACTAATCGTCCAAGAGATGGCTTCACAGAGGAGTTTTACTGAACATTCAAAGAAGAACTAACACCTACTAGTATACTCCTCAGACTGTTTCAGAAAATCCACCAATAATGAACTCACACAGAGAGAAACTAATAAAACAATCCCACCTACCCCTGCACCCAAAAAATTTAGATACCTAGGAATAAACTTAACTCAGGAGGTAAAGCACCTGTACTCGGAAAACTACAGGATGTTGAAAAAAGAGATAGAGGAAGACATAAACAAATGGAAGGATATACCGTGTTCATGGATTGGTAGAATCAACATCATTAAGATGTCCAAACCACTGACAGCAATCTATAGGTTCAGTGAAAATCCCATTAAGATACAAACGGAATATTTCACAGACCTACAACAAACTCTTCAAAAATTCATATGGAATTTTAAAAGACCCGGAATAGCCACAGCAATTGAGACAGAACAACAAGGTTGGAGGGCTCACAATACCAGATATGAAGCCGTATTACGAAGCCTCAGTTCTCAACACTGCCTGGTACTGGCACAAGAACAGACGTGTAGACCAATGAAATCATACAGAGAATCCAGAAATCAACCCAGGCCATTAACTCAATTCATATTTGACAAAGGAGACAAGAGTATACAATGGAGTCAAGATAGTCTCTTCAATAAATGGTGTTGGGAAAATTGGATGGATACAAGCAAAAAAATGGAAGAAAGAAACTAGACCCCCAACTTACACCAAACACAAAAAGAAACTCAAAATGGATAAAGGATTTAAACATAAGGCGGGAAACCATAAAAATCTTAGAAGAATCCATAGGCAGCAAAATATCAGACATATATCCATAGGCAGAAGAATCCATAGGCAGCAAAATATCAGACAATCATCATCAGAGAGATGCAAATCAAAAGGACACCAACATACCATCTCACACCTGTCAGAATGCTTATCATCAACAAACACAAGTGCTGGTGAGGATGGGGAGAAAAAGGAACCCTCGTGCACTGCTGTGGGAATGCAGGCTGGTGCAGCCACTGTGGAAGGCAGTGTGGAGTATCCTCAAAAAATTAAAAATGGAACTCCAGGTGTCCGCCTTTTGCTTTGCTTTCTGTGCGCGGTTTTGTTTTTTTCTTTTCTCTGCGCTGCTCCCCAGCAGAAGCCCTGAGGCTTGGAGGCAGCAGCTCTCACCCCAGGTGAGGTGGGAGTGCTCCAGCCTGAGCACCTGAGTGAGGGCTGCAGGGAAGGGGGTTCGCCGCTGAGATGCCCGAGTTCCTGGAAGACCCCTTAGTCCTGAGGAAGGAGATGTTGAAGAGTGAGTTGGTGGCCAACAAGGGGACGCTCCCGGCGGGGGAGCAGAGCAAAGACTTGTAGGTGCAGCTCTACCTGCAGCTCCTCCAGGCGCGCAACTGGCTGCCGCTCCCGCCAGAGGCAACAGTAAAGGGCCCTGGACTTCTCCAGGGAGGAGTAGCGCGAGCCCACCCAGGTCCTCGCCCCTGCGGGCCGCGCCGCCATCGGCAGGGTAAGGGCGCCCAGCTTGGGCCACAAAGGTGGCTGTTTGGCAGTTGTCGCTCCCCGCCGCGCGCGCTCGCGGTCCTCCCTCCTCAGCCCCCCCTCGGGCCTCTGTGGTGGCGGGGCTGGATGCAGGCCCTGCGCCGCATGGGCTTGCAGGCCATGGGAGGGGAGGGCGCTGGAGAGGAGAGCCCTGGAGTATGGCCACATGGCTGGTGTTTCTTTGCTGAGTGTGCCTGGGAGGCGTGAAGTTCGCGTGTGCGTGGGTGCGGCAGGCGCGCGGGGGCTCGGAGTTGCTGGACTGGCCTCCGAGATGGTCTTCGGCTGGGGACTGCCCAGCTCTTTTGGAAAGCGCTTCGGGGGGGTCAGCCCGAAAGTGCTCCTGTGAGAAGGGAAGGGATAGGGTGGGTGGGACCCTAGGCTGCAAGGTCACCCAACCCTCTTCTTCAGCTCCCTCCAGCCAGCAACCCAGCCACACCCAGCTGTTTTCCCCAGCCCTTAGCCCCCTGAGCCTGGGGAGAACATTGGGGCAGACCCTGGGAGCCACCCAGTCTCTTCTCCCATCCTTGTGACCATGGTTCTGCAGCCCCTCCTGCAGGTCCTCTGGAGTACTCGCTGGCAGAGGGCTCACTCTCACCCTGCAGGCCCCGGCCTTTCAGCCCACCCTACCAGGCAGTGGCCCTGGCTGAGCTGGAGCAGCCTGTGCTGCTGCTGAGAGCCCATGGGTGTGTCCAGGGGCTTCAGAGGCCACGAGATACACACAGACATGGCTAACAATGAACTTATGTGAACTTGGGATTCAATAAATTATATTAAAAGCAAAGGTGGTAACCCTGGCCGGTGTCGCTCAGGTGGTTGGACATTGATTGTCCTGTGCTCCCAAAGGTCACCGGTTCCATTCCCAGTCAGGGTTCAGGCCAAGGTTGCATGTTCAGTCCATGGTAGGGGTGTGGGCGGAGGCAACTGGTCAATATCTCTATCTCTTTCTTTCTCTACCTAATCCTCTTTCTAAAATCAATAAAAACATAATAAGAAAAAAAGGTTATAAATACTCAAAATTTGCCCCTTGGCCTAATTGGCGTGGCTCAGTGGTTTAGCAGAAACCAATGAAACAGGAGGTCACGGTTCAATTCCCAGTCAAGGGCACATGCCTGGATTGCAGGCTTGATCCCCAGTGGGGGGTGTACAGGAGGCAGCCGATGTATGATTTTCTCATCATTGATGTTTCTCTTCTCTCCTCTCTCTCTCTCTCTCTCCCTTCCTTTCTGAAATCAATAAAAATAGATTAAAAAAAAACAACCCAAAACTGGTTACTTGGAATTTTTTCCCTGTTACCCATACTCTTGGGGTTATTCAGACCTATCGTACCTGCGTGGAGGTGATATTATAGAGCAGGGTGGACCATACATCTATTCCCATGTTCGTGGTCGGGACACTATGTCAGCAACCTGAAATCACCTCTGGTGAAAATATTTGCACACTAGGAATTGGCCAGTGTTACCAAATCAGGACTTGATTTGTTTTCTTCTGTGCCTGTGGTCTCTAGACTTGAGAAAGTGATGAAGAAAATGTTAATAATGAAGATTAAACCTAAAAGTGTGCCCTGGGTGAATATTATGACACGTAAATTGTCTCTCTGGTTTTTAAAAAGACCTCTGTAGGCCTTGCAGTGCCCACACATTTTAAGAATTGAGGGACTGGGCTGGCATTCAGAAAAGCACTACCTGACTGAGTAGTCACTCACATCATGAACAAAAGAGTGAGGATCCCATAGGCACCTCCAGTTTGTCTTACTTGCTAACATAACAGCAAGCATCACCCAACATTCTCATTGGAATGACACTCATCTGTCAGTAGAGGGCAAGCATAGGGTAGGTATAAATTCACCTGTTTGGCAAAAATCAAGAAGAGCTTTCGAAGGGAGTCAGTGGGCTGTGTATCTACATGTTTACATACTCGTGGGTGTGTGTGTCTGTGTGTGTTTATGTGTGTCTGTGTGTGTGTGTGTGTACATATAAAAACACTCCCTCCTCTTCCTCTGGTTGGTTGATAAACATGTGGCTGGATGCTTCTTTCCCGAGGTGTGTCTGACCTTTTCTCATTTTCTCACTTTCCTGCTCTCCCCAGGGGGAGCCCCTCTGGTGCCACAGGTGACCCCGCCCTCTCTGAAGGTAGACTTCAGCCCTGAGCGGTCACATGGATGTTTACCACCTCCCCAGAGCACGCAGCTCCCAGCCAGTGCAGAGAGGTGGGGTCCTGGAGCTCAGGAGGGCCTGGTTTGGGTGCTCCTTCAGCAACAGGACCCCCTGGCACCGCCCCGGGGGAACCACCCCCTGGGTTGGGTGGTATGTGAGTGAGAAGTCAGAGTTGGGAGCAACTGGAGGAGTGAGGGATAGGACACGGGGAAGGGAGGGTGATGCCCAGCATGGTCTGGGGGAAGGGGACAGAGGGGATGAGAGGAGGAGCACAGAGGCTTTGGTGGGGGAGGAGCATGAACGGTGTGCTGAGCATTGTGGGGTAGATGTGTCTTTGGGACCTCCAAGCTGGGAACAGATCTGGGGGTTCCCAGGAGAGGCCTGGGCTAGTGGTGCTGGGAGCCTTCTTGGAAGATGGCAGTGAAAGCTGTGGGTACGACCAGCTTGTCTGGGGCTGGAAGGGGGTGAGAGCGGGTGGGGTGCACCCCGCGGTGAGTCACATGGAACACATAGTCCGCAGAAGGACAGGTGTAGCTGGTGTGGAGGCTGAGGGAGGGAGGTTCACAAAGGTAGGTCAGCGGGGTGGATGCCAGAGGTGCCAGGGGGCTGAGAAGTTGTGGGAGGCAGGCAGACCAGTTGGCCAGGCCCTGCCAAGACCCAGGGACAGGGGTGTTCAGGGGACCTGGAATGAGAACAGTCAGCTAAGAGGGGTGGGCACATTCCAGATCCATTCCAGACCCAGGTTCAGGGGAGCGACCACCTGTGGGAAGTGGAGAGAGGAGGGGTCCAGCCCGCACCCTAGGTTTTGGCTTGTGTGATTGACAGCTGGTGGCCTTGAATAAGCAGGGAGCCCAGAGGAGTCAGGGACAGTGGAGAAGCCTGCAGCCCGGGCAGGGCGTCTAAGGCAGCGACCTCAGGCCTAAAGCTCAGGAGCAGTCAGTGCTGGGGAGCAGGTGGCTCAGGCCTGCAAAGGGGCAGGGAGGGGCCTGCCTCCACAGTGGAACCCGGGATCGAGCACACAGGGAACTTCAATGAGTGTTTGTGGAAAGGATTAGGGGGGACCCAGGGACCCGCCAGTGTGCGCCCTGAAGAGCTGTCCAGGACGGGAGAGAATCCGGGGACAGAGGCTGAGAGCTCCCAGGGGTGACCGGTCAGGTTAAGACCCTGCAACAGGCAATGGCGGAGGGGAGGCGGCCTGCAGGGGTCCACAGGCTCAGTTTGACTCCCATCTTTGGGGAGGGCAGCTCGAAGAGGGGGCGGCTCCCCCAGGGGCAGGGCCTTGGAAAGAAGGGGAAAGGAGGCCACAGGAAGCACCTTACAGAAGAGGCTGGTGAGGGAGGAGGGACACGCAGGCGGCAGCTGGACGGGCCACCATGAGGTCAGGTCAGGGGGGATCTTCACCTGCCGTCCTCCTCCCTCCTCGGCCTCTTCCTAGTTGAGTGGCCTTGGAAAACCCAAGGATCATTTTAAGCTGAGCTCCTGCTGTGATAGAAATCCCAAATCAAAATGGGATTCCACTTAGAGGGACTTAAAATACACCAAGGCCTGGGAAGAGCAGCTGCCTGGGAAACAGAAAACCTGGCTTCCCCTTCTCTGGCCTCCTGGCCGAGGGAGGTCTGCATTCCAGGGGCCCAGGACCCGGGGGCGGACGCGGGGAGCCCAGAGCCCGGGCATCGCTGCCAGTGACGAGTGGTGAGGAAATCCAGGACTCAATTCTACTCCAACACATTTTATTACAAACCCATCCTTGTGTTCCAGAGTCAATGGCTAATTAGTACAGGTCACAGCACTCAGAGACAGAACACATTTGCACACCCAGTTCTTTGTCAGCACATTAACTCCAAAGGAAAACCTCTTTATAGAGCCCCGGTCCCCAGGCCAAGCCCATCCCAGGAGAGCACATTAGTAAACTGAAATCATGTGTCAGGAAACCGGCCATATACACACTAGAGGTGCGACTCCCAAGGCAAAAGATAGATGCCAACTGATGTCAATATAGGCTGTCCCCCACATAGGTAAAGAGAGGTCAGGCTGTTGATGGACAATGACTCCTCATTAAATGTAAATATGGGCTGTCCCCCAAAAAGGTAAAGAGAGGTCAGGCTGCTGACGGATGATGAGTCCCCATTGAATGTAAATATGGGCTTTCCCCCAAAAAGGGAAAGAGAGGTCAGGCTGCTGATGGACAATGAGTCCCCATTGAATATAAATATGGGCTGTCCCACAAAACAGGTAGAAAGAGGTCAGACAAGTGATGGAAAATTCTCTCCATTGAATGTACATGTAGTATCCCCCCAAAATGTAGACACATTAACAGCTGATAACGCACTAAATTTTCACTTCTTTTCAGTTTGAACAGATTTGAAGAAATCGGTGAAGACGGTAAGATTTGAACCAAGACCATGTCTCCACGAGGCTTTTTATGGGGACACAGAAAAGATAAAGTTGAGGGGACCCAACACCCAGCAGTGGAGGAATCAAGGGCAGCTATTATGAGAGATGCGTACAAACACCGAACCGAAGGACCGATTCTTGATGTTTGCGACTCCGTGGCTGTGTCCGTTCTGGTCCAGGCGCTGCTGCTGCTGCTGAAGCAATGGAACCGCAAACACCGAGAATCGCTGCGTTCGGTGTTTCTGTGCATCCTCTTTCCACAGCGGCCCTGGATGCCTGGACTGGGGCCAGTTCGGGACCAGACACTTCATCCTGTATGTGTCCCCATCACAAAGTCCAGAGGATACATCTTCTTGGTTCCAAGCTGAGTCTGGCTTCACCCATTACTTCAAATCCACTCACCCTGAAAAGGAGGGAAAACTGAGTTCTCATCTCCCGGTGCTCAGGAGATGAAGGTGTTTCTGAGCCGGTCCCTTGGCAGGTCATCGGGCACCTGGGAGTGTCCTACAGAGAAGAGAGGAAGGATAGAGAGGACAGAGTGAGGGCAGGAGGGTTCTCAGAGAGCCCTCCTCTCCCAGGGCTTCCCCTGCACCGGCCGCAGGGCCAGGACCAAAGTTTCCGATCCTGCTCGGCCTGTTCACAGCCTAGCGTCGTCGCTCCAGCTCCCACAGCACCCTTGGTCAGGATGCCAGGCCTGGGTGCTGGGTCAGCAGAGGCATCTGAGTGATCAAGGCTGCCTCCGTGGAGGGCCACTCCCTTCAGTATCGGGTCCCCAGGGACTTGGGCAGAGAAGGACGTCCAGAAATGGGGCTGCATCAACCCATGCCAAGGTGGGGGTGACCACACGGAGGCCTAGCAGCAGAGGTAGCGGGGCCCACGGAGCTCAGGGACAGAGGTGGGGCTGTGCCTCACGGGCTGTGGTCTGATTGAGAGGCCCTGGCCGCAGGCCTGAGCAGAGACCTCCACTCTCCCCATCGCTCACAGGGCGGGCCCTGAGCAGCTGGGAGAACTTGTTGGACCAACTCACGAGGCTGCATCAAATGCTGGCACAAGGCCAACACATAACTCCTGGGCACACCTGCTGTGAGACACTGTTTCCTCAGATCCCTGATTTCAAAGCAACCTGACCCGATTCTGCCTAGGATCACTCAACAACTGTGGTCCGGGCCCTCACGGTCCAGGAGGACACCCTTAGGATTTGAGAACCAAGTCGGTTGCCAACCTAACAACCGTCTGTTTAAGAAGTCCTCCTCTCTGCATGGTGACTTTGACTGCACCATGAGTTTACCTGGTATTTTGTGCTTTCTGCAATCTCTCAATTTTCTACCATGAATGTATACTCTTGTCAAAGCTAAACAGAATCCTAATTTAAAAAAACATGACGGCAAAACCCCTAAAAGACCTGCAACTACCTTATCGTGGGACAGGCTCTCCAATCCCAGTGGCACAGGTGTGCGGTAGAGCTCTGGGAGCATGAGAACAGGCTGTTTGCACAGCGTTGGGCTCCAGGCAGCCCCGGGTCTGTGGGCCCGGAGGCACACTGTGGGGCTTGCGGGCGCCTCCTCTCTCTCCCAGGACCTGCCCCCTGCCCTTTAGCCACTCAATGTCACACCCACCATGAAGTCTGAAGCACCCAAATCTTACCACTTGACATCAGGCCTCCACTGTGTGACGTCACCAGGAGGAGCAGAGCGGTGGACAAAGCCCAGCCAGAGAGACCTCGGGTTTCCAACTGCGCCCACGGGAGATAGGCCGAGGGAGGACCAGGCCGTGTCAGCCCAGGAGTTAGAGCCGGTGCAAGAGGCCAAGTAGTGGACACATCAAGCCACTAAGTCAGGGCGATGGTGACTCCTGCTTTGGCATGGCCTTGTTGTCATGGCGACTGAGGTTTCCATTAGGTTCAGGATTTTTCTTTATCCAAGCGAACTGGTTTTCTTTGGGTTTTGTAGTTGTTGTTATTTGAGTTTTTTTTTTCTTTTAAAAGAAACTTAAAACATTTTCAGAGAGTCCAACCCCAGAACACTGCCACCCAGAGGCTGAGCCACAAACTGACTCTTTGCTAAATACATAATAAGGCAGTCTGGGAAACAAATATGGCCTGCTTTAAACTAAGGACTATGGTTTACAACACAGAGGAACACTGTATCGCAGGGAAACTCAACACTCTCCTGAATACCTGGCAGGACTAAAGGCGAGCCAGGCTGAGGAATAGAAGAACCGAAGGACCTTCACTACTGCAATTTTTTTTTTCTTTTTTCACCTTTTAACTAAGAAACCAATTTTTTTCCCTTTTTTTCCTTTTTTTTCTCCTTTTTCCATCACCTGATTTTACCCTTTTAATTACTACCTTCTTATTTTTAACCAGTATTATTACTGCTACCATTTTACCATCTTTTAAAGTGCCATTTTATTTTCTCTTTATTTTATTTTGGGATTAGTGTTCTCCATTCTATTTTCATCGTTATATTATTGGTTGTTTCTAGTTTGCATCCATCTCCAGGGAGCTATTGCTGGAATTTGCTGGGATTAGTGGCGGTTCTATAGGAGTATTCTCCGCATATAAAAAGTCTTTTCCCCTCTTCCACTTCCTTCTCTCTTTTTGCTTTTTGTTTTCTTTTGTTTTATTGCTTTAATTTCCCCCCTTCTTTTTCCCAATTTCATGTTTGCACTCCTTTTTTTGGTCCCTACTTTTCTTTCCTTTTTTCTCTTTTATCTTTTTCTCTTCCTTCTTCCTTATCCCTAATTCTCTTAATTCGGGTGGTCACCTTTATTTGGGGTTATTAATATCGTGAATATATTTGTGTTTAGTGCCTGGTACGTGGTGCCTTGTTGTGTTGTATTTTGTGCCCTTAAATCAACGCAGCAGATCCAAGCAACAGCAGCCTCCTGAGCACCACACCCTCTGCTAAGGAACAGCAGCTCTACGTGAAACTGCCCCCCACCAGCCAGAAGAGCCACCACAGCTGTGAACAGCACCCACCAGAGGAGCTGCTGCCAACTGAAGAGCAGCGGCTACCGCAACCGCCCGAAGAGCAACCACAGACTGAGGAATCACTTTCACCCAGGGAGCAGCCACTGAATGACTCAACGTCTAGATATGTCAGTGAGATCAGACATGGGTAGACAAAGAAACCCCGAAAGGAAAGAGAAGGAGGACTCTCCAGAAAAGACAGCTAAGTAATACAGAGGAATGCAACATGAAAGAAATAGAATTCAGAATAAGGGTCCTAGAGTGCATAAACTGGATGGAGGAAAAAATCAACAACCTCTGCAAGAAGCAAGAAGAAACAGATGAAAAAATCAATAACATATGGAAGATGCTAGAAGAAACACATGAAAAAATCAACAACTTAAGTAACACCCAAGAAGAAATAAGGAGTGATATAGCTGCAATAAAAAACACCATTGAAAGTATCAACAGTGGACTAGGAGAAGCGGAGGACCGAATTAGTGAATTAGAAGACAAGGAAGCAAAACACACTCAAAATGTACTGCAATTGGAGACAAAAATTAAAAGACAGGAGGAGAGCCTAAGGGAGCTTTGGGACAACATGAAACGAAACATCATGATAATAATAGGGGTACCAAAACAACAGAAAGATTTACAAGGGTTAGAAAACCTATTTGAAGAAATAATATCAGAAAGCTTCCCTGAGGTGGGGAAGAAAAAAGTCACACAAGCCCAGAGAGTCCCAAACAAGGTGAACCCGAAATGACCCACACCAAGACACATTATAATTACCATGGCAAATGTTCAGGACAAAGAGAAAATCTCACAGGCTGCAAGGAGGAGACGGAAAGTCACATACAAGGGATCTCCCATTAGATTATCAAATGATTTCTCAACAGAAACACATCAGGCCAGAAAATAATGGATGGAAATTTACAAAGTGATGCAAAGCAAAGGACTGAATCCAAGAATACTCTATCCAGCAAGGCTATCATTCAAACTTGAAGGGGAAATAAGAAGCTTCACAGACAAAAAAAGGCTAAGGGAGTTTATCACTACCAAGCCAGCAATGCAAGGAATGCTAAAGGGTCTGGTATAAAAAGAAGAAATAAAAAGCTCAGAAAGAAAACAGCCACACAAAAAAAAGAAATGGCTACAAACAAGTTCCTTTGAATAATAACTTTAAACATAAACGGACTAAATGCTCCAACCAGAAGACATCGAGTGGCTGAATGGATAAAAAAACATGACCCATACATCTGCTGTCTACAGGAAACCCACCTCATTAGAAGGGACTCACACGGACTGAAAGTGAAAGGATGGAAAAATATCTTTCAGGCAAATGGAAAGGAAAAGAAAACTGGGGAAGCAATACTTATATCAGACAAAATAGACCTCCAAGTGAAGGCCATAACAAGAGATAAGGAAGGCCACTTCATAATACTAAATGGATCAATACAACAAGAAGATATTACCCTGGTAAACATATATTCACCCAATGCAGGAGCACCAAAATTCATTAAAAAAAAAACTCCTGGAAGATATCAAAGGAGAGATCGGCAACAATACAATCATAGTAGGGGACTTTAATACACCACTGACAAAACTGGATAAGTCCTATAGACAAACAATCAGCAAACAAACAGCAATCCTAAATGACTCACTAGATCAGATGGACTTAATAGACATCTTCAGAACACTTCACCCCAAACCCAGGGAATATACGTTCTTCTCAAGTGCTCATGGGACATCTTCAAAAATAGACCACATGTTGGGTCACAAGCAAAGTCTCCCCAAATTCAAGAAGATTGAAATCATAAAAAGCATCTTCGCAGACCACGATGGCATAATATTAGAAATAAACTACAGCAAAAACAACCCAAAATACTCAAACACCTGGAAGCTGAATAGCATGCTATTAAATATTGATTGGGTTACCAATGAGATCAAAGAAGAAATTAAAAACATCCTGGAAACTAATGACAATGAAAACACAACAATCCAAAACCTATGGGACACAATGAAAGCAGTCCTGAGAGGGAAGTTTATAGCTCTACAGGCCTATCTCAAAAAACAAGAAAAAATGGTAGTAAATCATCTAACTCTACAACTCAAAGAATTAGAAAGAGAGCAACAAGAAAACCTCACAGTGAGCAGAAGGAAGGAGATAATAAAGTTGAGAGCAGAAATAAAGACATAGAGACCAAAAACAAACAAACAAACAAACAATACAGAAAATCAATGAAACCAAGAGCTGGTTCTTTAAATGATAAACAAGATTGACAAACCTCTAGCCAGACTCACCAAGAAGCAAAGAGAGAGGACCCAAATAAACAAAATCAGAAACGATAGAGGCAAAATAACAACAGACCCCACAGGAATACAAATGATTGTTAAAAAATACTATGGACAGCTCTACTCCAACAAACAAGACAACCTGGAGGAAATGGACAAATTCCTACATAAATAGATCATTTCAAGACTCAATCAGGAAGAATCTAAAAATCTCAACAGGCCAATAACTATGGAAGAAATTGAAGTAGTCATCAAAAACTTCCATCAAACAAAAGCCCAGGATCAGACGGCTTCACAGGGGAGTTTTACCAAACATTCAAGGAAGAACTAAAACCTATCCTCCTCAGACTACGACAAAAAATTCAAGAGGAAGGAATACTTCCAAGCTCATTCTATGAAGCCAGCATCACCCTAATACCAAAACCAGGTAAAGACAACACAATGAAAGAGAATTACAGGCCAATATCCCTCATGAACATAGATGCCAAAATCCTCAACAAAATCTTAGCAAATCGGATCCAGCAGTACATCAGAAAGATCATACACCATAACCAAGTAGGATTTATCCCAGGGATGCAAGGATGGTACAATATCCGCAATTCAATAAACGTGATACATCACTTAAACAAATTGAAAGAAAAAAACCACATGGGTATATCAATTGATGCAGAAAAAGCATTTGACAAAATTCAACACCCATTTTTGATAAAAACTCTCAGTAAAGTGGGAGTAGAAGGATTAAACCTCAACATAATAAAAGCCATTTATAACAGGCCCACAGCCAGCATCGTAATCAATTTACAAAAACTAACACCATTTCCCCTAAGAACAGGAACAAGGCAGGGATGCCCCCTCTCACCACTCCTGTTCAACATAGTACTGGAAGTGTTAGCCATTGCAATTAGGCAAGAAGAAGAAATAAAAGGCATCCAAATTGGAAAAGATGAGGTAAAACTGTCCTTATTTGCAGACAACATGATATTATACATACAAAACCCTAGAGACTCCATCAAAAAGCTACTAGACTTAATACATGAATTTGGCAATGTAGCAGGATACAAAATTAACCCCAAGAAATCTGAGGCATTTCTATACACCAATAGTGAACTTTCAGAAAGAGAGATTATAAAAACAATCCCGTTTACCATCGCACCAAAAAAATTAAGCTACTTAGGAATAAACTTAACTAAAGAGGTAAAAGACCTCTACTCAGAAAACTACAGGACGTTGAAAAAAAATATAGAGGAAGACATAAACAGATGGAAGAACATACCGTGTTCATGGATTGGTAGAATCAACATCATTAAAATGTCCACACTACCCAAAGCAATCTATAAATTCAACGCACTTCCCATTAAAATACCAACGACATACTTCATAGATCTAGAACGAACTCTCCCAAAATTCATCTGGAATAAAAAAAGACCCCGAATAGCTACAGCAATCCTGAAAAAGAACAAAGTAGGTGGGATCTCAATACCAGATATCAAGATGTATTACAAAGCCACAGTTCGCAAAACTGCCTGGTACTGGCACAAGAACAGGCATATAGATCAATGGAATAGAATAGAGAGCCCAGAAATCGGACCAAAACAATATGCTCAATTAATATTTGACAAAGGATGCAAGACCATACAATGGAGCCAAGTTAGTCTCTTAGGTAAATGGTGTTGGGAAAATTGGACAGATATATGCAACAAAATGAAACTAGATCGCCAACGTACACCATACACAATAATAAACTCAAAATGGATAAAGGACTTAAATGTACGACAGGAAACCATAAAAATTCTAGAAGAATCCAAAGGCAACAAAATCTCAGACAGATGCTGAAGCAATTTCTTCAATGATACAGCTCCTAGGGCACTTGAAACTAAAGAGAAAATGAACAAATGGGACTACATCAAAATAAAAAGCTTGTGCACAGCAAAAGAAACCATCAACAAAATAACGAGAAAACCCACTGTGTGGGAAAACATATTTGCCAATCTCATATCTGATAAGGGCCTAATCTCCAAAATTTATAGGGAACTCATACAACTTAACAAAAGGAAGATAAACAATCCAATCAAAAAATGGGCAAACGACCTAAATAGACACCTTTCAAAAGAGGACATTTAGAAAGCCAAGAGACATATGAAAACATGCTCAAAGTCACTAATCATCTGAGAGATGCAAATCAAAACAACAATGAGGTACCATCTCACACCTGTCAGACTGGCTATCATCAACAAATCAACAAACGACAAGTGCTGGAGAGGATGTGGAGAAAAAGGAACACTTGTGCACTGCTGGTGAGAATGCAGGCTGGTGCAGCCCCTATGAAAGACAGTATGGAGTTTCCTCAAAAAACTGAAAATGGAACTCCCATTTGACCCTGTGACCCCACTTGTAGGAATATATCCCAAGAAACCAGAAACACCAATCAGAAAGGATATATGCACCCCTCTGTTCATAGCAGCACAATTCACCATAGCCAAGATCTGGAAACAGCCTAATTGCCCATCAGTAGATGAACGGATTAGAAAAATGTGGTACATCTACACGATGGAATACTATGCTGCTCTCAAAAGGAAGGAACTCTTACCATTTGCAACGGCATGGATGGAACTGGAGAGCATTATGCTAAGTGAAATAAGCCAGTCAATGAAGGAAAAATACCACATGATCTCACTCATTCATGGGTAATAGAGACCAATATAAACTTTTGAACAATAATAGATACAGAGGCAGAGCTGCCTCAAACAGATTTTCAAACTGCAGCGGGAAGGCCGGGGAGGGTTTCGGGGCAAGAGGAAGGGGGGTAAGAGATGAACCAAAGGACTTTTATGCATGCATATAAGCATAACCTATGGACATAAGACACTGGCGGATAGGGGAGACTAGGGGACTGTCAAGGGCGTGGGGAGAAAAATGGACACATATGTAATAATACCCTTTGTAATACTTTAAGCAATAAAAAAAAAAGAAATGACGTGGTGACACATGCTACAACATGGACAAACCTTAAACGTAGTATGCTAAGTAAAAGGAGCTAGACACAAAGAAACACATATTGTATGATTTCAGTTACATGAAATGTCCAGAATAGGCAAATCTATAAGGACAGCTATAGACTTGCAGTTGCTGAGGGATGGAGAGGGGAAATGAGGGAGGAGAAGGAGAGAAGGGAATAGGAAGTGACAGCTAATAGGAATGGGGCCATGTTTAAGGGGAATGAAAATGTTCTCAAATTAAATTATGGTGATAGTTCAAAAATTCTGCAAATATGCTAAAAATCACTAGATTGTGTACTTTTAATGAATCAATTGTATAGTATCTAAATTACATTTCAATAAAGCTATTAAAAATGTTCAAAAAAATAAAGATCTTATATGCACACTAGAGTACCCGTAGGGTCCCTCAGCCTACCTGCAGGGATCAGGTTGATACCAGCAGTGCGACTTGCCCTGAGGGGTCCTGGACTGTGAGAGGGCCCAGGCCAGGACTAGGGACTCCGCTGGTGCACGAATCCGTGCACCCAGCCTCTCGTTCTATTTAAAATTTTTTTCTTGAAATATTAATGTTGATTGCACATAACATGTAAATATATAAAAGCCTAAGCGAAAGTTGGACCGGTGCTATGATAAGCAGTGAGCACCAGGGGGCAGAGGCTCAATGCACAGGCATGGAACCATGGACCAGCCTGATGAATCTCAGAGGGAAGGGGTTGGGGGAGGGTGGGAAGAGATTCACCAAAAATCTTATATGCATACTAGAGGCCCCGGTGGGGGTCCCTCCTCTGGCCTGTGGGGCTCGGACTTTCCTGAGGGGTTCCAGATGGTGAGAGGGACAAGGGACCCCGCTGGTGCACAAATCTGGGCACCAGGCCTCTAGTTATAGGTCAAATTGTTTTTCTTGAAATCTTGTTTACTGCATGTTGTTGTCCCCAGATTTCAAAGTTCCCAAAATGCCCACCAGGGAGCCAGTGAGTCCGATGCAAAAGCAAAGAGTCCTTCATTTTGAACTAGTTCAGCTCCCCAACCACACTCACCGATGCAATGGTAAGCCCCAGTGGCCGAGAGAGAGCGAGGTGTGATGGGATTGTGGGTTTTATAGAAAGGGCAGGGGAGGGGACTGTGGGCCCCGCCGATTGGCCAGGCGAGAGTCGGGTCTTGTTACACAGGATGTGGTCATCTCTATGGCGCGCACGTCCCTTGATTGTCCCTGGTTAGTTCAAAGAAATCCCGGGCGTGGCCAGCAGGTTGAGAACCACTGGTCTAATTGCTTCATGTCCACCGACTCCTGTGAAACTGCCCTTGGTTTTCCGTAAGTTGGAGCGTCGGGGAAGGTGGATTTGTCTCCTCACCGTGACCGAGTGCTCGATCGGCGTCCGCCCCCACGCCTTCCCAGCCCCGTCACACTTCCATTCGGGTCAGCTGACTGCTTCTCCAAAACTGCTACCAGGTCCTTAGCATCAGGGACGCTTCGGTGACAGCTCAAATAGTTTGTCACCCACATACTCCTGTTTCTTTAAATCAATTCGAGGCAGTGGAATGAATACGCAGCCAGGAAAGAGGTTTCCCTGTGCGGAAACAGGCCTGGCTTCATCTCCGGGACCTCGAGTGCACGCTCACCGCTCACCGAAAGGCCCGCTTCTGTGCCGTTTTAGGAAAAGGGTCTTTAAGTACAGCTTGAGCCCGTCAGCTTCAAGATGCAGAAGGAGATGGCTACTTGAAGGCAGCAACCGAGACATGTGACCTTCAAGACGGGGGGCAGGGGGCAGACTTCCTGCAAGGGGGGGAGGCACAGTATGATCTATTGAAATAAAGGACTTAGACAACATGGGCTGGAGAGGGGGCAGAAGTGGGCGGTCCTCTTACCCCATCCTCCCCTCAGTGCTCGGCCTGCTGACAGAGCCCGACAGTGGCAGAGCTGACCTGCGGGAACTCAGTGGGCAGCCTGGACCGAACACCAGTACACCCGCCTCCCTCGTCCTGTCCCCCCACCCTCCCCTCCCATCTCACTCAGGGCCTCTCACCAGGCCCTCCCACCCCCTGGCCTCACTCAGGGCCTCTCACCAGGCCCTCCCACCCCCTGGCCTCACTCAGGGCCTCTCACCAGGCCCTCCCACCCCCTGGCCTCACTCAGGGCCTCTCACCAGGCCCTCCCACCCCTGGCCTCACTCAGGGCCTCTCACCAGGCCCTCCCACCCCCTGATCTCACTCCGGGCCTCTCACCAGGCCCCCCCACCCCCTGTCCTCACTCAGGGCCTCTCACCAGGCCCTCCCACCCCTGATCTCACTCAGGGCCTCTCACCAGGCCCTCCCACCCCCCCGCCTCACTCAGGGCCTCTCACCAGGCCCTCCCACCCCCTGGCCTCACTCAGAGCCTCTCACCAGGCCCTCCCACCCCCTGGCCTCACTCAGGGCCTCTCACCAGGCCCCTGCCCCTTGTTGCCCTCCAACAGCTTGTGCTGCCGGTTGGAGTAGGAACCATGAGGGCGTTGGGTGCAGAGCCCAGAGGTGCACCACCCTGGGACCCTGCCCCCGAGGCTGTTCCAGGCTGGGGGCCGAGCCCAACTGTGACCGCAGCTCTACCTTCTTCACCAAACCCGCCGGAGAAAGGAGCCAGCATTTCAGTGCCAGTGCCACAGCCAGCAGTGCCAGTGCCGCGTGAGCAGCGCCAGGCCTCCCTCACAGGCCTCGCCATGAGCTTTATCTGCAGTCACGCCCACAGGAACGGGGTCCAGGCCCAGGACGGTGTACATGGAAACCAAAGCAAACACGATTCCATTCCTCACCCGAGGGCATTTTTTTCATGGACGTTTAGAGAGAGTAGAAGGGAGGGAAGGAGAGTGGGAAGAGACACAGAGAGAGAAACATTGATGTGAGAGAGACGCATGGATTGGTCGCCTCCCAGGTGCGCTCTGACCCGGCCAGGGAGCGAACCTGAAACCCACGTACGTGCCCTTGACCAGGAATCGATCCTGAGACCCTTCGGTTGGTGGGCTGACACTCTAACTACTGAGACCACATCCAGGGCCAATTCCAGTTTTAAGAGAATCCTCTATCGGGAAAGAAACCGACGTTGTACACGTGCAGAAACCCTACTGTGCTATCCATATGCCACTCAGGCACGCAGACCAGGGTGAGATATGTTCAGGCTACAAGGCGTCACCTCCATCCCAGGAGCACGCGGCTGCGAAAGTGCTTGCTTACCAGCTGCTGGCCTTTGGGGCCCCAGCCTGTGTACTGCAGCTTCCCGTAGCTCACCTCCGGCGGGTCTAGGCTCTGAGGGTCCCTGGAAAACACGACAGAGAGCAAAATGGTGGGAAGGAATGGAGAGTTAAGGGCTGTACTTTGTTCTGCCCCGAGCTTCTGCCCCCCACCCCCCCACACCGCGTCACGCTCTCCAGGAGCCGTCTCATCGGGACCAGGGCCCCCAGGTGTGTGAGGTGGACTCAGGTCCTCATGCTGAGCCCAAATAGCAAATATTCCCCGGGAGAGAGCCTGCGGAGGAGTCTATGAACCGATTTTTAAAAATATTCAGAACTGCCTGGGCGGGGGGTGGGGGCCGTGAGGGCGGCACTGCTCTCAGCCCAAGACCTGGTTCATTGTTATTTAATGGACTGAAATCCTCAGGGGTGTGCTCATGCATGAGAGAGAGAGAGAGAGAGAGAGAGAGAGAGAGAGAGAGAGAGGATGCATTCATTTATTTTGGTGTTAGTTCATGCTCTCGCCCCATGTTTCTGTCTTTCTCTTCATTTACTCATTTGTTTTAAAGAATCCAGTCCAGGCTCCATATGAATCATGTCGGGGAAGAGACGGACTGGTAAAAAATGACTAAGGACAAATACAATGATCTGGACTTAACTCCATCCCAAAGCAATCACACAATCCCTCCTGACTTTGCGTATCTGAGCAAGAAGCAAGCAGCATACATCATGCTGACTTTTGCAGAGTACATTAGTGAATGGAAGTTTTTTAAAAATATATTTTATTGATTTTTTTACTGAGAGGAAGGGAGAGGGATAGAGAGTTAGAAACATGGATGAGAGAGAAACATCGATCAGCTGCCTCCCGCACACCCCGTACTGGGAATGTGCCCACAACCAAGGTACATGCCCTTGACCGGAATCGAACCCGGCACCCCTGAGTCCACAGGCCGACACTCTATCCACTGAGCCAAACCGGCCGGGTCATGAATGGAAGTTTACTCGTTCCTCTTCATGAGCTGGGCAAAGGGTTGAAAGCTGCCAGACAAAAGGCGCCTTTGGAAAGAGAAAAGCCAAGAACTGCTTTCCTGGCTCCTAACCCTTCAGGCTAAAAACATTTTTAAAATTAGCATTTCAGTGTCCAATAATACATGTTTTCAGAATCTTCCTCATGGTGGATAATATAAACATATAAAAGACCCTCACAGTCATAGCAGAGTGTCTGACACATTGTAGATGCTCATACAGATTAACTGGATAATGAATACAGTGAGTGGAACCTCAGTTCGCGAACCTGCTTCGTTCTGGAAGGCTGTTTGAAACCAGAATCCTGCTTTCCTTTAGAAATAATGTAAATTGAATTAATGCCTTGCAGACCCCCAAGTGACCTCCTGTTTGAATGTTTCTCATATACAACACATGTCTAATATACAGTTTAATCTATAAATAAACACCTTAAAAACAAAACGGACATGAAATGTAAATGAGAATTTGAAAAAAAGGAAATGAAATGTACAGTAAAAAAATAAAATCTACACTAATAAAAGACAAACATGCAAATTGACCATACCTTTGCTACACCTTAAGCCACACCCACCAGCCAATCAGAGCGACTATATGCAAATTAACCCAACCAAGATGGCGGCTGGCAGCCATGGAGCTGGAGCAAGCAGGAGGCTTGCTTGCCCCAATGATGGAGGAAGGCAAGCTTCCTGAGGCCAGCTCTGAGCTCCACTCAAAGCAACAAAGTTTCAATTATAGAAGGTAAATAAATCCCAGGAAGAAAATAAAAAAGAAAAAAAGGAGAGGCTGGGAGCTTCTGTTGCCGGGGGGCTTGGCCAGCCTAGAAACGGCCATCAGCCCCTCACCCAGGCTGGCCAGGCACCCCAGTGGGGACCCCCACCCTGAAGGGGGTGTGACCAGCCTGCAAACAGCCATCAGCCCCTCATCCAGGCTGGCCAGGCACCCCAGCAGGACCCGCACCCTGATCTGGGACACCCTTCAGGGCAAACCAGCCAGCCCCGACCCATGCACCAGGCCTCTATCCTCTATAATAAAAGGGCAATATGCAAACTGACCCTAACAGCAGAACGACTGGTAATCACTGTTCACTATGACACACACTGACCACCGGGGGGCAGACACTCAATGCAGGAGCTGCCCTCTGGTGGTCAGGGCGCTCCCACATGGGGAGCTCTGCTCAGCCACAAGCCAGGCTGATGGCTACCAGCACAGCGGTGGTGGTGGGAGCCTCTCCCGCCTCCTCAGCAGTGCTAAGGATGTCCGACTGCAGCTTAGGCCTGCTCTCCGCTGGCAAGTGGACATCCCCCGAGGGCTGCCGGGCTGCCAGAGAGATGTCTGACTGCCAGCTCGGGCCCAATCCCCCAGGGAGCAGGCCTAAGCCAGCAGGTGGACATCCTCCAAGGGGTCCCAGACTGCAAGAGTGCATAGGCTGGGCTGAGGGACCACCGCAAGTGCACAAACTTTTGTGCACTGGGCCTCTAGTGTAATAATAATGAGCAGCAACAAAAGCAAAAAACAGGAAAATTTTCGCAGCACAATTTCCTGAGATGTTAGCAACGTGAGGTTTAGCAATAAACTGACACACACTCACGAATTCTCTCCCTTGTTTGTTGCCTAAGAGACGCGTGACTGATCATACAAGGATCAGCATGAAAGGGTGTGGGTGAAAAGCATATTGTTTGAGAGCCAACGTTCCACTATAGAAGGATAAATGGATGGATGGATATATCGGATACAGTTTAGTCACCAATGGATGGTTGGTTAGGGTCAGTACAACCTTAAACTCATATAACATTGAAAGATTTGTATTATTATTTTAATATATATTTTAAATTGCACAGTAATAATCTTTTTAAAAATGTTTTTACTGATTTCAGAGAGAGGAAGCAGGAGGGAGAGAAGGATAGAAATGTCAATGATGAGAGAGAATCATTGATCAGGTGTCTCCTGTACACCCCTTACAGGGGATCAAGCCCCAACCTGAGCATATGCCCTGACTGGGAATCAAACCATGACCTCCTGGTTCATGGGTCGAGGCTCAACCACGGAGCCAGGCTGGCCAGGCCACGGTGAAATTCCTGAGGGCAGGGTCCTCGCTGGCATGACCCTTCGCCTGGCCAACATTGGGGCTGGTTAGTCGGCGCTGTCTGTGTCTGTGGGTTCAGAAGCTCTGCTTGTGAAGAAGGACTTGGGTACAACCTTAAGAAGTCCTGCCGTGGAGACTGTGGGGTTGACTCATCCTGAAACATGTGTGATGGATCCCACACCCAACTCACAGAGGCACTTCCACATACATGGTCCCACACATACGTCCTCAATAAAGTCAGGGAGATTTTTTTAAATAATAGGGGACACGTCGTGTCTTCCATCAGTGCACCCCGTGTCTACACCAGCCCACTGCCCAGGCAGCTCCTGCTGGAGGAACCCTGGGAGGGCTGTGGGGGGGTGCGTTGGGGCGGGGGGAGGAGTGGTGCAAGTTCCCAAGGAAGGTTAGGAAACCTACCATTTGTGGGATTTTAAAGTTTCAGAGTATTTTCATAAACAAGGGGATTTCCTCATGGATATCTACGGGGAAAGGTTTTGTAAGGATGACTCACAATTCTGAAGCAATAACATAAGAGAGTGACACATTTGAGGACATAAACATTCTTTTTGAAAAATTACAGGACAAAACATGCAATGTTGAGCTGAAGGACACAGAGTGTTGGAGGAAGATGAAAAGTTCTGACACTGAATGGGGTGGGGCTGCCCACCTCTGGGAACACACTACAGACACTGAGCTGTACAGTCTCAATGGGTGAATCCCAGGGGGTGGAATTCTATCTCAATGAAGCCAGGACAGAGAGGAGGAGAAGGTCCCTCACGGTGCCCCCACACCTGCTCGCGCTCTCTGTAGCTTCTGCCCTGTCCCTCCAGGCCCTGGTGTGTAAGGGCGGATGTCTGGTCGACATGATAAACACCTGTATACAGCAAGCTCTCAGGGGAAAGCACACAGAGCCGTTCTGAGGATGAGAGGGGTGGCCTTGGACCCAAACGCAGGCTGGGGTCCCAACAACCTCCCTCCCAAGCTGTGTGGTCCTGGGGACTCACTAAACTTTTCTGAGCCTCCGCTTCCTTCTCTGGAATTTGGGGTCAGTCCGCTTGCGTTATTGTGAAGTTTTGTTCTGTTCTTAAATATGTGTGTGTGTGTGTGTGTGTGTGTGTGTGTGTGTGTGTGTGGTTAGTTCAGAGAGGAAGGGGGAGGGAGAGAGATAGAAACATCAATGATGAGCCAAAACCAGATTGGCTCAGTGGATAGAGCGTTGGCCTGCGGACTGAGAGGTCCCAGGTTCGATTCCAGTCAACGGCATGTACCTTGGTTGCGGGCACATCCCCAGTAGGAGGTGTGCAGGAGGCAGCTGATGGATGTTTCTCTCTCATTGATGTTTCTAACTCTCTATCTCTCTCTCCCATCCTCTCTGTAAAAAATCAATAAAATATATTTAAAAAAAAGGAACATCGATGATGAGAGACAATCATTGATTGGCTGCTTCCTGCACCCTACTGGGGATGGAGTCCACAATCCAGGCATGTGCCCTGATCGGGAATTGAACCATTATCTCCTGGTTTATAGATTGATGCTCAACCCCTGAGCCACACTGGCCGGTCCTGTCACGAGTGTTAAATGAGGAGATGAATGTAACAGCCCAGCCAGCGCCTGGGCCCTGGCCTGAGTCCAGAAGTGTCACTGCTCTGATGTCACTGCTACTGATGATGACGGGGCCAGGGAGGAAGAAGAGCCAGGGATCCAATTCATTTGTTCAAGTTTTCTCCAAAGTTAGATGGTCTGTCGTCTGAAGCACCTGTGATTCAGAAACCAGGCCATCTGCTGTGGGATGTGCAGTGTGATGGCCGAGGGAGTCAGTCCCAGGGGCTGTGCCTGAGGGCCCCTGAGCTGGCGCCTGGAGGCTGGCCGCCTGCACTTTGATGAGTGCATCTGTTTACTTCCTGTAGGTTTCACTTGACACCCGGCACATTCATCAGCCTGAAGAGAGAGGGTGCCAGAGACCAGCCCTGGTGGAGGAGTGTGAACAGGCTTGGGGTCTGGCCCTCTGTCACACCCTGCCCCTTGGCCACGTGTCTCACCCCGTTCCACTCCATGGAGGCTTGTCCACGCCCTGTTCTCTCCAATAGTTTTGAATGAGATGCCTATTGTGTGTGGATTTCTCTCAAGAGCTTAAATAGCTCGGTCAAGTTTTAGAATAAGTTGAGCTTCTTAACTAATGTCTCCTCAAGTTTGCAACGTTCGGCAATGAACTAAACCACAGGCAGCAGGCGGCCTCTTAACATTTCAGTGGAAGAAGCACCGAATGAAAGGATGGTGCTCGACCTGCAGGGCCTGCCCGTTCAATGACCGGTTTCACTGCCAACGCTCACGGGTCCCCAGGCCCCACTTGCTGTCACTCGCCAGTGTCTGCACAGACTGGCAGCCACGCTTTGTGTCCGTTCCTGTTATGCGTGCTTAAACCACTTGATTTCTGTCTCTTAGAGGCAGCCATCACCAATTTGCTCTTTTCTATTCAGGCATCTCTTCCAAGGAGGGTTGGGAAAGCAGCCAGCAGGGATATTCGAGGGGAAACGGTAGACAGTTTGGTGATAGGCAGTGAGAAATCAGACCATTTAAACACGGGAGTCTGGTCTCAGCCTGCATGTTTTTCTTTGAACAGCTCTACTCTCAAGCGTGCACTCCTGGGCTGGGGGCTAACTTCCCTTTTGCTTATGGAATAAGAAACCAAGGTGCGCTGGGCTTGCCCTTTTTTCTTCTTTTTCTTCTTCTGACCTAAGGGCAGCAGTGAGGGGCCCAGCGGATTAGGTGAGGCTGCCCTAGGCGCACCTGTCCCAGGACCCGCTAGGGCACAGTGCTCCCAACCTCGGCCAAGGGGCGGGGCGCACCCCGCGGGCGCGCGCGGGAAGTGAAGTGGGCGTGTCCCTTGGGCGCGCGCGGGCGGCGGAGGGGGCGTGTCCCGGGTGCCTGGCGCAGCCTCCTGTGCCGGAATGTGCGGCTCCCGCGAGCTTGTGGCGCAGCACCAGAGCGAGCGCCGCCGAGGCCCCGGGCCCCAGACCTCCGCGGCGGCCAGGACAGCAGGGCGAGAGCCCGCGGCCTGAGCACCCCGCAGCCCCACTCCCGGGCCTTCGCGGGCCTCGAGGGCCCCAGCGCCCAACTTTTCCACCCTCCCTCTCCCCTCCCCCGAAACTCCTGCAACAAAGAAAAGTAGTCGGAGAAGGAGCGGCGACGCCAGGTCCCCAGCCCCTCCTGGCCAAGGAAGGCCGGTAAGCGCGGCGCGGGGCCAGGGCTCGGGGCGGGTGGGGGAGGTCCCGCCGGGCAGCGGCGGCTGCGGCGCCCGCGAGAGGGGGTGGGCGCGGAAGGACGTGGAGTGAGGCGCTGTCCAGCGCTGATTTGCAGATACTGTGGCTCCGGCGGTGGCAGCATTGGGGCGGGCGGCGGGATCGGATCCAGTTACACCGGGATGAGCTCCTCTCTGTTCTCCAAGCCATTCTGAGTGCAGAGCACAGGAGGGAAGGCGAGAACTCCCTCCCGGAGCGTTCTCCCCATGCGGTGAGCACAGTGGCTGCTGGAAGTGGGGCATCACAGCCTCCTTCTGAGATGCCTCCGCTCGCCACGGACACCTCTCCCTCCCCCTTTCATGCGGTTCCCGGCCCCAGGTTATCTCCGTCCTACTCTCTGTACCCCTCTTTATCTCATCTTTTCTATCTACACGTTAGATGCTGACACGCTGGGCTGGCACAGCTACCCAGGGCATTGGCCAACGCACCAGCATTGCTCCCCAGGAAAAGGACTGTGAACAGGCGAGAGCAGACCTCAGGGGTGCAGGCAGGTCCTCCTCAGGGGACTGACCCTCAAGCCCGAGGAAAGGGCTCAGCGAACATGCCAATAATTTTGTGTGACTTATGAGTGGCCTGTGACTTGTAAGACCAGGCAGCACAGAATCCACAAATGCACAAATAGAAGCAGCGACCCCACCGCCAAGTCCACTAGGTGGCGCCCAAGTCTAACGCCATGGGCTGATGGGACAGAGGAGGGAGGGGACAGAAGCTGATGGGACAGAGGAGGGAGGGGACAGAGGCTGATGGGACAGAGGAGGGAGGGGACAGAAGCTGATGGGATAGAAGAGGGAGGGGACAGAGGCTGATGGGACAGAGGAGGGAGGGGACAGAAGCTGATGGGACAGAGGAGGGAGGGGACAGAAGCTGGTGGGATAGAAGAGGGAGGGGACAGAAGCTGATGGGACAGAGGAGGGAGGGGACAGAAGCTGATGGGACAGAGGAGGGAGGGGACAGAGGCTGATGGGACAGAGGAGGGAGGGGACAGAAGCTGATGGGACAGAGGAGGGAGGGGACAGAGGCTGATGGGACAGAGGAGGGAGGGGACAGAAGCTGATGGGACAGAGGAGGGAGGGGACAGAGGCTGATGGGACAGAGGAGGGAGGGGACAGAAGCTGATGGGACAGAGGAGGGAGGGGACAGAAGCTGATGGGACAGAGGAGGGAGGGGACAGAGGCTGATGGGACAGAGGAGGGGAGGGGACAGAGGTTGATGGGACAGAGGAGTGAGGAGACAGGCTGAATGGAGAAAGGCTAATGGGACAGAGGAGGAAGGGGACAGAGACTGATGGGACTGAGTTTGATGGCACAGAGGTGATAGGGGACAGAGGCTGATGGGACAGATGCTGAAAGGACAGTGGAGAGAGGGGACAGAGGCTGATGGGACAGGGGAGGGAGGGGACAGAGCCTGAGGGGACAGAGGCTGATGAGACAGAGGATGGAGGGGACAGAGAAGGGAGGGGACAGAGGCTGATGGGACAGAGGATTGAGGGGACAGAGGCTGATGGGATAGAGGAAGGAGGGGACAGCGGAAGGAAGGGACAGAGATTACGTCTCAGGCCTCTTTTGAGGCTTGATCCCACAGTCACAAGCAGGAGTGCCTTTTATGAGTAGGGTCCCCCCCTTTCAGAACCCTCAGGCCCCCATCATATCTGTGCCAGGAGAGATGACTGTGACTTTGGAGAAAAATCCACACAAACATGGTGCCTGCTGGCATCCTGCCTGCCTCTCCCGGGCCTGCTCCAGCTGCGCACTGAGGGGTGGCTGGTCCTTGGCCCAGCATCCAGACCCAGCTCCCTTCTTGCAGGACAAACGGCGTCATCACATCTGCACTCAACTGGAAACACTCCCTGTCTCTTAGGAAATGCCCTGCATCCACCCTCACATCCCACCTGCACCCATGGGGTCCACGCTTGCGTGCACTGTGCCGTGCAGTTTTTTGTCCCAGCGTGACCGAGGGTGGCTGTGGCCCCACAGACCTGCAGCCTGACTGCCTGGTCCTGGCAGCCGCCGACCGAGCCCCGTGGAGTGGGTCTGGGAGCCAGTGACCGATCCCCGTGGAGTGGGCCTGGGAGCCGCAAACCGAGCCCCGTGGAGTGGGTCTGGGAGCCGGTGACCCATCCCTGTGGAGTGGGTCTGGGAGCCGGTGACCGAGCCCCATGGAGTGGGTCTGGAAGCCGGTGACATATCCCCGTGTAGTGGGTCTGGGAGCCGCAAACCGAGCCCCGTGGAGTGGGTCTGGGAGCCGGTGACCCATCCCTGTGGAGTGGGTCTGGGAGCCGGTGACCGAGCCCCATGGAGTGGGTCTGGAAGCCGGTGACATATCCCCGTGTAGTGGGTCTGGGAGCTGGTGACAGATCCCCGTGGAGTGGGCCTGGGAGCGCCAACAGAGCCCCATGGAGTGGGTCTGGGAGCCGCCGACCGAGCCCCATGGAGTGGGTCTGGGAGCTGCCGACCGAGCTACATGGAGTGGGTCTGGGAGCCGCCGACCGAGCCCCGTGGAGTGGGTCTGGGAGCCCGTGACAGACACCACCAGCGCCTGGCCCCTAGGAAAGGAGCTGCAGGCACAGGCAGAGGCTCGTCCCCAGGGGGCGCCATGTGGACGGGTGGTGAGGGTGTGCTCTGGTTGCTCTCAGCCACCCAGTTCCTGGCCGCTCCTGACCCCTGTGCCACCTCCAGATTGCACAGCATCTTCCCATCGACCGGACTACCTTGATGGGACAGGGCTGCCCGTGAACTCCAGCGCCCACACCCCACACCCTCTGGTGTTAGTGAGCGTGGGAAACGGTCGGAAACAGCCTCTGCTATCCCCCCAACGAAACGGGGAGATCTTCCCAGGCACCAGAAAGAACAACACTTGCACACAAGCATCCGGCCACCTGCGCTGCAAGGAGGTGGCACCCTGCGAAGTGACTGGGCATTAAAGCCATGTGGGTCCCGAAGAGATGAAGGCCCAAGGGTCCCTGGGAGCTAAAGGCACGCGGGTCCCTGAGAGGTAAAGGCCCGTGGGCCCGATTTCAGTTCTGCGTGGTCTCCTAGTGAGGAGAGAGGGCTGCAGGAGGAGGGAGTAGGGACTCGCTAGTTCTGAGCAAGGGGCCAGGTGCCTTGCTAACACCACACAGACCCCTGCAGGGCGGCCACATTCACGCCCAAGGGGAGGGGAGATGGGAATGGGGCAGGACAGGCTGGCTGGCAGACCTCTCTCTCCTTCGTCCTCCCCTAGCTGTCCCCTGAGCAGCAGTGCTTGAGCTCAGGTACCCACACACAGGAGAGTGACCATGGCCATCCTGGGGGCTTCCGGGGGGACCTGGGAGGACCCGAGGCTCATGACGCGGTCAGCTCACACTGCTCAGGGTGACAGACTCGAGCTAGACTTTCGAGATTCAAACTCTGGCCCAGCCACTCGCTGGCGATTGGCCTTAGGCAAGTGGCTTAGCTTCCTGGTGCCTCAGTTGCCTCATCTGTGAGATGGGGATGATGAGAGTATCGACCTCACTGGGCTGTGGTGTGAGAGCTATGAAGTCATTACACATGAACACACGCGTACCTGTGCTCCGTACATGCCGGAAACCCTCTCATCATCACGCCTGCAGGGCAGCTGGGGGTCCGCAGATCGGCAATTGGGCCGGAGGAGGAACAGAGAAGCTCATAGGAGCTTGGACCGACCGCTGTGGTGGCCAAGAGGGAGTCACTGCCCAGTGCTGCCTCCTGTCTGGTGCGCGGGGAGCCGCTAAGAGGAGAACCTCACACTCCACAGAGCCTCGCTGTCCTCACCCTCCTGGGTTTGGGAAGGTGAAGAAGAGAAACAGGGCAAATGGCCCACATTCCCTCCAGGCCCCATGGATTCCTGCCCCTTGCCCCTGAGGCACCCGGGATCAGAGCCAGGAAGCCCTGCGGTCATCGTTCATTTTGGAAAGTGTCTGCGAAAGTTCCATTTTCCTTCTAGCAAACAGCCCAAGCAAACAGCCTGCAAACCCCCATCGCCTCCTGCCTCACAGGCCACAGCTGAGGGCAGGTGTATTGACTTAGAGAGGGAAGGGAGGGAGTGGGGGAGACATTGAGATCCGATGCACTCACACACACACACACACACACACACTCACACACACACACACGCACACGCACACACACACACACACACTCACTCGCACACACACGCCCTCCCCGTCACTGGCTAAGCATCCTGTTTCAGTGTTACCTGCGTGGGGAGGTCTCGGTGCAGAACAATCAGCTCCCCAACCTGGCACCACAGAGTCAGGGTCCACACAGGGGTTACTCTGGGAAGGTCACGCCCACCTCCCAGACAGTCCCCGCTCCCTAGTTTCAAGTCCCCTTCCAGCGTTCTTTCCCTTTAAAGATGATTCCTCCTGACTCAGAACAATGCTGCAATGAAACAAATTGTCCTTCTATGAAACCCACCAAGAGAGCCACCCCACCCCTACCCCGTCCTGGAGGCTCAGGCCAGGGAATCCCCAGGGACAGCAGCCTGCCTCCCCCAATCCCTGCAAACTCAGGCTCCACCGCTCGACACCCCCTCACTCCTGGCTTCCCTTTCTTTGAGTGGCACCACTACACACAGGGCGCCAGGCCCCTGGAGAGTCCATGGACTGTAACTTGGCTCAGGAGTAAAGGATTTGGGGGTGGCGTGGCCAGGAGCTGGGTCTGTTCTTGTGTGAGTCCCAGAGACTCACGATCCTCCCACCCACCGGAGCTTCCGGAACGAGGAGGTGGGAGGGCAGGACGGGGCAGCAGTGGAAGGGCGGCCACGTGCCCACCTCCGAGCCCTGGAGGGCCGGCAGAAGGCACAGGATGTTCGCAGGCTTCCTGGGTGTGTCACATCCCCAGGGATGTGATGACTTGGGGGGGTGTTGGGGGGACAGCCACAGACTTTGTCTTCACTTTCTCCTAGTTGCACTGTGAGCCCTGCGATGGGACAGCTGTGTCAGGCCACGCCTCCCGGCCTCCCAGCCTCCCCGCTGCCACAGGCCGGAGCTGGGGGAGCCAGGACACGCGCTGCCCCTCTTGACGGGGACACATAAGGCGTGAGCTCTCGGGGCAGCTGGGTTATGCTGGCTCGGTTTTCTAATTTCCGTGTTCTCCGCCTTCATCCAGAACCCGATGCTGCCCAGTGTCTGGACTGTGCTGCGCGGCCACGCACGGGTCTGAGGAGGCGACAGGATGTGTGTAGGAGCTGCACACGGGTGGGCCGGCCTTCGGGGTGCAGGAACTTACTCGAGACGAGATTTAGAATCCGGTGATCACTGTAAACATCACACGATGCCTGACTCAGAGGCAAGGCCGAAGGAACCCAATGTTCAGTCCTCCGGGCTTCAGCACCTTCGCCTGCTAACATGAGGGTCGGACTCACTGGGGTGACACCCTCTGGCTGTGGGTCAAATCCACCTCCTGTTGTACGGCCGGAGCCGACAGCAACTCCTCCCCAGCAGTGCACTTCTTGTATTTTTATTGCATTTATTGGGGTGACATTGTTAATAGAATTATATAGGTTTCAGGTGTATAAATCTATAATACATCACATGTATGTTGTTTTGTGTGTTCTCCTCCCCCAGTCAAGTCTCCTTCCATCACCGTTTATCCCTCTTCCACCTCCCCACCTCCCTCCCCCTCTGGCAATCACCATACCACTCTCTGTGCCTATGAATTATTTCTTATTTACTAGAGGCCTGGTGCATGAAATTCATGCACCGGACAGGGGGGCGTCCTTCCGCCTGGCCTGTGCCCTCTCACAGTCCAGGACCTCTTGCTCCTTACCGCCCACCTGCTCACTGCTCCTTACCACTCGGCTCGCCACTGCTCTTGCAAGCCATGAGCCTGGCTTCTGGCTGAGCGTCTGCCTCCTGGTGGTCAGTGCACATCATAGTGACCTGTTGTTCTGGTCGTTTCGCCATAATGGGCACTTAGGCTTTTATTATATAGATTTTTTTTTTTGTTTAATGTCTTCAGTGTATTCACATAGCCCTGCAACTCTTCTCCCCACTGACCACTGTCAGTCTGTTCTCTGCATCTGTGAATCTATTTCTATTTTGTTTGCCTGCTTTTATTATATTCCACATATAAGTGAAATCACATTGTACTTGTCTTTCTCCCAGGGGCTTATTTCATGTGATCTTGATTCACCAAGACCAAAGCCTTCCCTCACTTTCAGGCCTGGTGTTTCTTTTGATGTCTCTGTAATAAGAGGTGGGGAGTGCACACTCTGGGAGCAATTTCAGCCCCTCGCCGCGGGCCACACCCATCCCAAGCAGAGAGCTCATGAAATGCAATCAAATGCCCAGGACGACACAGTGCAGAAGATTTCACTGTTTTTACAAAACAACCCCCTTCTCACCAGCCTGATTTCTATGAGCTTCAGGCCACCCATGGCTCATGCTTCATAGGGACAGTCAATTCTGCAAATGCTCAACTAGCTGGAATTCTTCAGAGAAATGAGAACTTTCAGTTAAATAGGTTTTCTGGGTGAATTGTCTAATTAAGGAAAAGATTTTTTCAATGTCAGCCTTTATTCAGGAAATAGTTCCTTATCTTCTACTTTCCTGATGCATTAACTATGTGGAGCCGGCAGCAGGGCGCCAGCTCTGGCAGCGAGGAGCCACCATGGCGACGGAACACATGGAAAAGTGAAAATGCCACAGCCCACCGACCACACGGCAACAAAGTAGGACTAGCAAACGCATGTACTCCTTTCCGGGTGCATGTGTGTGCGTGTATGTTGGTGAGTAAGGTAGAAAACTAGTTTTTTTTAGTAAAACTGAGGTCCAGTTTTGCAGTTTGTATCAGAAATGCTTTCCCACATCTGAGCCATGCCTTTCAGGAAATAGACCAGAGTTGATTTAACTACACCCTGTTGTTAGGAAAAAGAACCTTTTCTGTTTCTGTCACCATAAAAATGCTATTCTGTGCATCTTTGAAAATATATTTTTATTGATTTCAGAGAGGAAGGAAGCGGGAGAGAGATAGAAACATCAATGATGAGAGAGAATCATTGATCAGCTATCTGCGGCATGCCCCACACTGGGATTAAGCCTTCAACCTGGGCACATGCCCTGACCAGGATTCGAACCGTGACCTCCTGGTTCATAGGTCCACTGAGCCACGCCGGCCGGGCCCCCTGCACATCTTTTTATACCATGGTTAACGCCCAGATTCATTGCTTGCCAAAAGCAATCTTCTGACTCCAAGGAAGTGAGTGAATTTCTCAGTACCTTCCTGAGGATGGACAAACCCACTCTCCCTGGCCCCTACCGGATGCTCATGGGCATTTCTGAATGTGGTCTAGCAGGGCAGAGATGCCGCCAGTGACCAGCATTCCTTGTTGAATCACCTGTCACACCAGGTGTTCGAGGTGTCCCAGGGTCGGCCTGAGTGTTTATTAAAGCCGAAACGCCCTTCCCAGACGGTGCCGCACATCCCAGTCCGATGCCTGGCCTGCGATCGTCGGGGTGGAGGTCTCAGAACTGCCCTTCTCCCTGGTGACGAGACAAGCAGCCACCACCTCCTCTCCAGCCGGGGCTATATTCCCTCCTGAGCAGCCATTTCCTCTGGCTCCTGTTCTCCGGAGCTGGCGGCCGCTCCTCAGCGCCTCCAGAGGGGCCGGGGAGCAGACCAGCGGCTGGGTCAGAAGTCGCACTCATGGCCCGTGTCCCTGAGACGTCACTGGCCGGGCCTGGCTGCCGGGCTGGCCCTGGACGGAAGCCCTCAGACGTGACTGCTGCTATGTCCACTCCCGCTCAGTGGCCTTCCTTTTCTGTGACTTACCCTCTAAACAACGGAAGATCAGCGGGCCAGGAATAAAGCCAGGAACTCATGGGAGAGATGTCATGGGTATTATTAGTTCATGGAAAAGAAGAGAGATCCTATTAAATACATGTTAATCTCATCAACCCTGGGATATAATTAAGTTTATGCTGATTTAAATAACTATGCAACGAATTCTATTAGCAACAATTTTTAATCATAGAATTACAAATATACTTTTTTAGCTGATAAATCCCAGTGCTGGTGAGTAAGCAATAGGAATGAGAGAGTAAGGAGGTGGAAAACAATTTGTACATATGTATCAAGAACCTTGAACCGCTGTTCATATATTTGACTCGGTAATTTCACATCCAGAGCATTTTAGTAAGGTCTAAGGGGTTCTGCCTCATCAATTATAATACAGAGCATTATAAATGGTCTGGGTGTCCAACAGGAAGGTGAGCTACATTTTTGAAAATCCAATCCATGAAATATTATGTAACTATTAAACATTTGTATCAACTGTTAACTATATATATATATATATATATATATATATATATACACACACACATATATATCTATAATAATAAAAGCATAACATGCAAATCGACAGAACAGCTGAACAGCGGAATGACTGTCTGGACGACCTTCCAGACGAAGCCGGGCGGCTGTGAGGGCCGAGGTGGCCGGGGCGGTGAGGGCCTACCCCTGCATCGGGTCTCTAGTATATATGTATATAAAATCAGGTGTCTAATGAGAATTTGCATAAAATGCTAATTATACCATTGTAGGTAAAAAGGTTGGGCTATGAAACTGATCATTATAACTCTAGAAAGGGCCTCCTAGAACATGAATAGTAACCGTCTACACACACTGGGTATGTCCGTACTATTGGAAGAGGGTTCCTTTTCTATTTTCTGTAGTTTTTTCCTTTGTACGTTCGGTATTATTTTTACAATGGGAAAGTCAATGAGAAATCCTACAGCGAGCCTGGCGCCTGAAGTGGGGATTGGGGAGAAAACACCGACTGGGCCACCGCCCTGCGGGTGAGTGGCCACGTGTCCCGGGAAGGCCCTGGGCACAGGGTGCAGCCACAGGATGGGCCTCAGGGCCGCGGGCTCCCGGCTGTGGTTCTGACCCGGGTCTCAGGACCTACCTGGGTGCTTTGCGCCCACACTGCGCCCTCCCTGTGCCTGTCGTCTCGGCACTCTCGCCTCCGCCTGAAAGCGGGTCCCTGCTCAGTGGGTGATTACTACTCCAAGCATAACCAGCTGTCCACAGACAAGGAGACAGCCACCCCAGCGCTGGGCACCCCATGCTCCTTGGTGGTGAAGGGACCCCCTGGCCTTCGACTCCCTCGTCCCTCTGTCAAGGCAGGCCCCCCGCCCTCGTCTTCCCACCCCTCCTGAGGGAGGAGGCCTGTGGGGCTGTGGGTCCGTCCTCCTCCCAGGGCTGGGCTGAAGGGAGCCTGGGGCGAGTCACAGAGCTGTGCGGGCAGCCTCGCCCTCACCTGTGCTGGGGGCCCGAGCAGCTGTGGACGCCCGGTCTGACCCTGGCCCTCGGCACAGCCCCGGCTGGGGCAGGGGGCACACGGCAGCCCTCCTGGTGGCATGTCCTGAGGCATTGGGTCACAGGCCTGTGCAGCTTTGGGCTCAGGCAGCCTAGACCTGACACCACCTCCAGGAGCCTCCTGGCGTCCTGAGACCTGCGTCCCCGTCCACCAGGTGGCACGTGTGGACCTGGCAAAGCACTGAGCCTTGAGGAGCCAGGGCCCAGGGCAGTGGTGGACAGGCACTCCACATCCACTTACCCTTTCTCCCCTAGACACTGTAACCGGAGCCTTGGGTGCCACTAACTGCAACACCCACACCACAGACTCCCCTTTTCTCTGCAGTCCTGGGGGCGGCACCTGCTGGCCTGCAGAGCTCAGGCTGCCCCTGAACCCCCCACAGCACCCAGAGCCCCCCCAGGCCCGCCCCCACCCCTGTGCAGCTGTGGGTCCTCTCTGAAGGCACAGCCAAGGGTCTTTTGTTAAATAACGTCCATACGGCCCCACAAGAGCCGGCTGTACCCTCCTGTGGCCCAGGGGGCTGCTCTGGCCCCAGGTCGGAGGAAAGCGAGGCCCAGGGAAGGTAAGTCAACAGTCCGCACCTGAGCTGGGGTTGGGAGTAGTACACTGACCGGGGATTTCATCCCCACCCCCAACCCAGGCGCTCAATTGTGCCGGGACACTGGGGACTGTCGGCCCCGGGTCTGGCTCTGACGCACGCCCAGCACCTCGGTGACTGTGTGGCTGCAGCCTCAGGGCTTTAAATCACAAACAACTCAGGGCCCAAGTCACTGAGCATCTAGACGGGGACCCAGGGACGCAGGCATCGTTAAGAGTGGCACTATTTGGATTTCCCAGGATGACAGGGGCAAACCCCGCGACCTGCTTTAGCCTAAGTCTTCCCCGCCACCCTGTGCACGACTTCCCGTTACTCCATCGCCTTGGGCCTGGGGGCCTGGGCCCCAGGTCGAGTCGCAGGCCAGGAGCCACCTGGGCAGAAGCTGCCTCCCATCCAGCTGATCACCCGGCTCAGAGCACACACCTGCACCACTGGCCACATCTGCCCAACCGTTCGGATTAATGGGCACGCCCTGCCTGGAGCACCTGGGTCATCGCCAGTCACCGGGCCTGCCCCTTCCAGTGCCTCCTCAGGCAGGTCACACAGGAGTGAAGGGCCCTCGCTCAGGGCCAGGCCAGCGACCTCCCGAAGCCTGGCAGGTGCCCCCCACTCAGTGCCCTGCTGCCCACAGCAGCAAGAGGTCCCCTGCCTCCTCTCCTCTGCCCCCAGTCTGGTCAGCAGAGACCCCGCAGACAGGAACATCAGCTGTTCTTTCTCACAGTCTGGAGGTGGGAAGTCCGGGCCCTGGTGCCAGCAGGTGGGTGTGGTGAGGCCACATCTGGGCTCACAGGGAATCGCCTGTCTAGTGTCTGCTCTTGGAAGGGCACTAATCCCATTCATGAGGGCCACACCCTCCTGACTTAATCCCTACAGGCCTGCCTCCAATGCCAGCACAGTGGGGTTGGGAATCGTCACATGACTTTGGGGGACACACACAGCCCACAGTGAGGCTTCTGTCCTGCTCTGCACAGCCCCCCGCCCCCCATCTCTCGAGGTGGCCTTCTGCAGCCACCTGTCTCGCTCTCATTCACGCAGCACCCAGTCCCGCTGTGTGATTCAGCAGGCTATTTAATCTCTGCACTGTAGCCATCACTTGGCTCATTTCCTTTGTCTTAAAAAACAGGAGATAAAACTTTAGTTTCTAAAATTCTGTAATAACCTCTTAGATTATGCCATACACCTATGTCTTGTCCAAGAATGAATCCCCTTGAGGCCATGATAATGTCTTCCCTTCGTCTTTATCTTGTGCAAACACACACAGCGCTGGGCGAGCACGGGCCTTGTGCTGCTAGTGCGATGCGTCTGCGTCCTTGGTTCCTGACCGGTGTCCTCACAGCCTTTCAGCTCCCGCCCCTTACCCAGCCCCTCGGAGCCGAGCAGCAGGCCCCCTTGCTCCGTGGACCGCCCGGGCCTGTGTAGCCCTCACCCGAGCCTCCTGGGAGGGATGCCGCCCACTCAGACCGCGGCCGCCAAGCAGGGAGCCCACGGCAGGGAGCTGAGCCTCTCTCAGTCCCCGTGCCTCTTCTCATTTCCAACCATTTCACCCCATCTCTCCTCAAATGTCACTGCTGGCCATGGACCCAGAGGGCTAAAGTGGCAGATCTCAGTGGTGTTATAAGCATATCAAGAGCAGATAGGAACAGGTGAGTTAATGCACTCACAAGGGGAGGTTAGGTGAGTGGTCAGGGATCACGTGTGTGCATGCGTGTGCATGTGTGTGCTTGGGGAAAGGGTGGAGACATGTTAACTGCAGATGAGGCCCAAGGACTGGGAGGCAAGGGAGGTGCCCCAGTGCCCTCCAGCGTCATCCTTGAGAGTGGAGATTATGCATATAGGGCCCCAACTCCACATCTCTTTACACAGTACAAACATAGAAACATGGGCCTTCATGCCTGTATATGCACACATATACCCACTACTGTGACATCTGGGAGGGTGTTTTAGAAAAGTCTCTCTGTTTTTTTGCTCAGGTTTAGCCAGAACCTTCCAGAACCTTCTACACTCATAAGGAGGCACAAGACTGTGACATGTCCCATGACAGGGCGCTCTGGGGCTAGGGGGCGAGCGGGGTGCCAGGAGGTGCCCACTTATCTGATGTCACAGGTCGGGTTGTGGCACCGATGGAAAGACTTCTCTGAGGGACAGTGTGGCGCTTGGAGTGGCGCTCGGTGCGCGGCCATTTGCCACCGCGCTCTGCCTGGTTCACAAGAGGCCAGAGGCCGCGAGCCGCGCAGCCAGGCCGCCCCACCTGGACGCTGGCGGGCGGAGCGAGGATGCCATTTGCCACCAGCCATCTGCTGCGCGCTCCGCACGAGGCTCCTGAAACCAGTGCTCCCACAGTTCCAGCAAAGTGAGCATGTGCATTAATGAGGCAAAATCTCAAACGTCTTATAATGTGAGGCGGCGTCCACTCGGAATGTCACTGCCTGCCCGGAGGTGTGACCTGGAGGAGACTATGGAGAGCTGATGTGGGGAGGGGGGGGGGGGGCTCCTCCCAAGGGGCACTGCTCTCTCCCCGGGGACCAGCTGCTGTCCCAGTGGCAACAGCTGCACAACATTCCCATGAAATTCAGAGGCTATTGCCTTTCAGAAACTGAGGAGTCAAGTGACCAGCCTTAACCCTTAAAGGAGACCTCCCGAAAGGTAGAATGCAGCCATTAGTAGAAAAACAGAGAGGAGAGATAACAGCTCTTTTTTAAAAAAAATGTATTTTTTCATTTTAATATGTTTTTATTGATTTTGAGAGAGAGAGAGAGAAAGAAAGAAAGAAACACTGATCAGTTGCCTTCCATATGAACCCTGAGCAGGGATCAAACCCACACCCTGGGCATGTGCCCTGACCGGGAGCCAAACCCGTGACCTTCCTGTGCATGGGATGACGCTCCATCCACGGAGCCAGTCTTGAGTGAACGGCCCACGGGAAGAAGTGAGAGGAGGGTGCTGAGTTACTGAGCTTCAATGCTCTGAACCCTGAATTCACAAGGCAAGTGCACCTCGACTTAGAATCTGCAGCTACTCTTGAAAGCACATGCATTATAACTGGAAAGCCCAACCCCTCAGAGCCCCAGAGAAGGACCCTACGTGTCCCGGCTGACGTGGCTCGGGGTTGAGCGATGTCCCATGCACCGGAGGTCACAGGTTTGATTCCCGGTCAGGGCACATGCCAGGAATAGGGTCGTGGTACCCAGTAGGGGGTGTGCAGGAGGCATCTCTCTCTCTAAAATAAATAAAAACATATTTAAAAAATAAAAAAGAATGACCCCATGCATCTTGCTGCTTTTCACCCCGGACCGGAGCTAAGGGACTTCCCTCCACGCACTGAACTTGTTTTCTGCACAGGAGGACAAAGCTTAGGACAAAGGCTGCGGCCGGACGAGGAAGGGACATCGACAAGAGCCGTTATTTGCTGGCAGCCGACTACGTGCCTTACACAGGCACCGCCATGTGATTGACTTGTCTGTTTCCTCAGATTCTCCGAGAACCATTCAAACTAGGTCTCCTGGCCACCCTCCTGCCAGGGACGAGGAAGCTGACCTGAAGTTTCAAGGTCAGAAGAGCTAACAGGGTTGTCTGGCTCCAAAGTCTGTTTTTCCATTTTGTCCTTTTCTCACCATTGGAGCCAGAGCTATTACACCTTGGCCCAGACTCAAGCTCTTATTCGATCTCTCCTCCCACAAAGGGAACCAACATTTACTGCATCAAGGAAGAAAGGCTGCCCAGGGGCTGTTCCAGGAGCCTCACAGCATCCCTGAGGGGGAGCCCGAGGTCAGGGGTCACTGACCTGCACAGTCCTGGGAGGGGCGGGCCGTTCTCCCGCTGGGTTGCTTCTTCCCACAGTCAGTACTTCCCCAAGTGGTCATCCAGCAGCTGGTGCCGCTGTAATGAACTCAGTCCTCAATAGCAGGGGAGGAGAGTGGGGGTCGGGGGTGGGAATAGATGCATGCCCAGCGAGGGTGCTTGCTGTCAGTCACACCTGGGAAACAGGTCATTGGCCAGAATGGCAGAATGAGTGTGGCCACTGCAATGGCAAGAAATTTGGGCTATTTGATGTCCTAGAGCAGTGGTTCTCAACCTGTGGGTTGCGACCACTTTGGCGGTTGAACGACCCTTTCACAGGGGTCGCCTGAGACCATCCCGCATATCAGATATTTACATTAAGATTCATAACAGTAGCAACATTACAGTTATGAAGTAGCAACGAAAATAATTTTATGGTTGAGTCACAACATGAAGAACTGTATTTAAAGGGCCAGAAGGTTGAGGACCACTGCACTAGACAAAGGAGTTCACTCTTGTGCTTTCGGGCCCCTTGATGCTCGGGCGAGCGCTCCTGCATTACCCTCAGGGCCCACGCCCTGGGGCCCCCACACGCAATGACTGATGGGCTGCCGCCAGCCTGATGCTGAGCTGGGCCCGGCTCCAGCGCGGAAGGCAGCTCTGGACACTGGCTTTGCGTCGAGCTCCAGGGAACCCAGCTGCCCTGCTTCTAGGACTGGGCCCAGGGAGATGGGACTTGGGAAATGCAGGGTGTATTTCCACAGAAATAACACTTTCTGTCATAGCTCGTCCTCCTGGGGGGGTCCTCCAAAATGCTTATTCCAGCGGCACCCCAAGACCTCACTCCCACTAGCAAGAGGGAAAGAGCACCCGCCCTTTTCTCTGGTAGCACCACCGCCTGCAGGATTTGCTGCAGAATGGAGTATCACTGCTACTTTTATTTACTTTATTTTTTTAAAAAAGATTCCCTTTAAATGTAAACAAGTGCCATTCACAAATGTTCCATTACTAGGATAAAGGGAACTCCATAGTCTCAGCAGGGAAAGGGTGGTAGGCACAGAGTGAGCAAAAACTGAACAAGACACCTTAGTACAGTGGGGCCTTGACTTATGAGTGTCTGACTAACGAGTTTTTTGAGATACCAGCTGTCTCTCAGCTGATTTTTTGCATTGAGTTGATAGAGTAATTTGAGTTAACGAGCTCCTTAAGGAGCTCTGTCTTGGAACGAATTAAACTCGTAAGTCAAGGCCCCACTGAAATTCCGCCAGGTCTGCAGCCATCCTGGGCCGAGGCTGACTGCACACCCTCTGGCCAGGAAGGTGATGAGCTGGGTTAGGAGCAGGCAGAAGCCGTCTCTCGATCTGTGAGCCAACGTTTGAGAGAGAGGATATGACGGTCTAAATTACATTCCGAGGAAACCATAGGTACATTATTGGAACTTAATGAGTTTAAGCAAGACTGTTGAATAGAAAAACCAATAAAAAGTCATCTGCATCCTGGCTGGTTTCCTCAGTGGATAGAGCGTCGGCCTGTGGAATAAAGGGTCCTTAGTTTGTTTTGGTCCAAGGTCACATGCCCAGGTTGTGGGCTCGATCGCCAGTAGGGGGCGTGCAGGAGGCAGCCAATCAATGGTTCTCTCTCATCATTGATGTGTCTATCTCTCTCTCCCTCTCCCTTCCTCTCTGAAATCAATAAAAGTATATTTTAAAAAGTCATCTGTGGTTCTATGTGCCAGCAAATCTACAGTAAAAAATTATATTAAAAACACACAGATAAAATAGCCCCCAAATTACCCAATACCTAGGAATAAATTTAAACCAAATATTTGCAAGAAATTTATAAAGAAAATCATAAAACTTTAGTGAAAGACATGTTTTGCCAAAGTAAATAAGTTTGCAACTATGATATGTATTGGAAATGCCAGTAACTGAAGTTTATAGATTCTCCCTTACCTGATGTACACAGTTAATGCAATTACAACCAAGGTCCCCAAAGGTGCCTTTAAAGTGAGTGAACCAACTTGTTTCAAACTCTGTGTGTTTATGTACATGTGTGTATGTGCACATACACACAACGTGTGTGCAAAGTGCCGAAGACAGAAAGTCAGTCCCTATGCACACGTGGGGGCGAGCGGTCCCAATGACACGCCTGGTACAGGAGACAGCGTGCCTTTGCGAATGCCTGTCCCGCCCACCACGGCGCTGTTGTCACTGAGCATGTGTTTCTGTTTCAGAGACAGACCCAGGGGCAGTGGAGCGTGACCCAGGTCTGAAACCGAACCGGACGCCGAGCGGTAGCGAAAGGCAGTGCTGAGGATCGACGGGAAAGGGGGCCCCTACATGAAGGGCTGGGACCACTGCTGTGCCCATGAAAGGAACTGTAAGGACCCTCACACCTTGCCCAGGCCGGTCAGGGGCTAGGATGTGATTGTGAAAAATAAACCACAAAGATGTTAGAAGGGAGAGTAAGCCAGGGTCTTTATGTCATCAGGACAGGAAGGAAGTCTTTAAAAAGACACCCAAAATGCAAATAAATCTGATTTCACGGAAATCACCACCTTTTCCTATGAAAGTATATCAAAATGAGAGTGAAAAGACAAGCTATAAAAGGAAAGTATTGGCAATAATAAACTGGGCAAATAATTAGAATACCAATGTGAGGAAATGATGCATTCCAAAAAGAAAGAGACAAACCACCCTGAAGAGAAACCGGTGAGCGGCCTGAACAGGCCTTTCACAGAAGATTTCACGGGAATGGTAAATGTACTTACGAAAGGTATTAACCCCGATGGTCATCACACACATGAAATTAAAGCCGGCAAATGTGTGCCAGGAGGTGTGAGCACAGGGGTAATGTAAGTGGACTTAAAAAGTACTAGTGCCCTGGCGGGTGTGGGTCAGTGGTTAGAGCGTCGGCCAGAGCACAGAAGGGTCTCGCTTCCATTCCCGGTCAAGAGAATGTACCTGGTTAAAGAATTGATCCCCAGCCCTGGTTGGGGCATCTCCGGGAGGGAAACAATCCCTGTATCTCTCTCACATCAATGTTTCTCTCTCCCTCTTCCCTTACCCTTCCATTCTCTCTAAAATCAATGGGAAAATATCCTCGGGTGCAGATTAACATAAAAATAAAAAATAGAAATAATAAGGTTAGGATGCTACAAAATTATTATATATAACTAGAGGCCCAATGCACAAAATTCGTGCAAGAGTAGGCCTTCCTTCCCCTGGCTGCAGGCACTGGCTTCCCTCTGGCACCTGGGACCCAGGCTTCCCTCGCAGCCTTCATCAGGAAGGTCGTCCGGAAGGCTGTCTGAAAGGACGTCTGGTCTAATGAGCATATTATGCTTTTATTATTACAGATAGTATTCAGATGATATAATATGCATCTGAAACAAAAAAAATAGGTCAGGAATCCCCTCCTGCCCCGCCCCCAACCCCACACCCACCTCTCCCCGGCTCCCTCCTGGGCTCTGACCTAAATTAAAAAAAAAAAAAATAGTTCAGTGTAAAATGAAAAGACATGCTTAGGTCACCCCTGGGGAAGGGGACCTCAGCTAAGAGGCTGTCCCTGAGCGTGAGTCCTCCCCTCCCCTACTTGTGCGCAGCCTCCCGGGAGGGGCACTGTGTTTTCCCCGGGGCTCAGTGTCTTATGGGGGCTCTGACCACTGCTTTCTGGAGCCCGCAGAGAACTCAGAGGGAAGTATCCGGGCCAGCGCTGCCACTCCTTTTGGGGTGCCAGTCCCGAGAAAGACGAGGGAGCCAGATAATTACACCAGGCGCCCAGGAAGCCGCCAGCCTGTAGGTGCCCCAAGGAAAAGCTTCCTACGGGCGGCCTGGAGCACAAACACCGTCATTCACAACAACACTTTCTGTTTGCAGGGCGTTTAAGAGACTTTCCCAAGACTTCTCCTAGATGGGAGCGCACTTGGTCTGGAGATAAGCTGTTCGGCCTTTCCAAGGACGGGGCTGAGCTCAGACACACTCGGCGCAGAGCAGGCGGGGCCGCGGGCTTGGGTTCCCATAGCATCGCTAGGGCGTGACCTGGGGAGAATTACTCCCATTTTTCTGAACTTTAATTTTCTCACTGCTGAATGGAGACACGGAGAACAGACAAGGACAATATATTCGGAATGCCTAGCTTGGTGAGGGCCGCGTGGGGAGCCCTGCCTGCAGGGTGTTTGTTATCAGTTATTCTGTCCCGAGGACGCGGCACGTGGTGACGACGCCCTGACTGGAACCCAGCACCTGCTGGTTCAGGCCTTTTCCTCTGTACAGGTTTGGTTGGAGAAAATAACAGGACAGCCCACCGATGCTGCAGAGAACATCTGTGGACGTGGGCAAGGCCCCCCTCCGGGCCTCCCCGCCCCCCCCATGGCTGCAAGAAGGAGAGGACACGCAGCTTCGTGGCACCCTGACCTCAGCTGAGAGCGTGAACCCCAGGACCACCTAAGCCGGCACCTGCCATTGGCGCCTGTTGACGGAACAGGATACAACCGCCTCTGGGAAGCGACGGTTTCCCTGGAAATGTTCTAATCTCTGGCAGTTTTGTGTGTCACACAGTCCTTTTTTCTGGGCCTGCTGATTAAAAATGGACTCTCATGGGTTCCTGGCTGTGTGACGTTGGAACCGTGACCCCCAGGCTGCGATGTTAACGGCCACTTCCTTTTTCCATGGAAGGGTTATTTTATGCTTTTCTTATTCTGTGCCTTTTAGTGGGAAGATTTTGAAATCAACTAACCTGGTAACACGATGACCCAGGAAATTTGAAAGACAGAATGGGCCACACAAATCCCCCCATGAGCCTGTCCCAGGCAACTGGGCTTCCAGAGAGGAGCAGGGACTGCTCGCGTTCAGAGGACATTTCAATGACTCGCTTCCTGGTAATGGCCGCAGCTCTCAGCTGGTTTAAAGACACATGAGCTGCCAGCGATGGAGGAACTCAGGTCAATTAAGTAATGCATGGACATGCAATTACAATTTTTTTAGATCGGGGAGTTGACCGGAATTTCACGGAGCCCTCACGTGAACAGGATGTGGTGGGTGACTATGGCGTGTGGGGTGTCTCAGAGGTTAAGTCTTAAGGGAGGGCGGCACTGCCGGAGTCCATTCATTATCTTTACTAGCTGGGTTTGGACAGAGACCCCCCAGAGAAGGCTGGTGACCTTTGAGGTTCTAGTGGAGGTCAGAACTGTGAACTACCCAGTTAGTTTGAGTAGTGATTGTTGAAGCATCTCCACCTTAGTTCACTTAATTAGATCTTTGTTGATTGTTGTTGATCAGGTACTCCTGGAGATCTGTTGGTGAGTTAATCAGGTATTCTGCCTATTCCTGAAGATTGTCTGCTGATGTGTGTCATTAAAACCTCTTTACCCTAAGGGCTACTCCAGATGAATAAAAGCTTGGTGAGACCTGAGCAAAGCGGGAGAAGGAAGTCTTTCCGGAGGAGGAAGTCTTTCCAGACTTGCCCGCCTGGTCCCCCGGTATTGCAAAATTATCTTGTGTCTTTTTCTTTCATTTGTTATGCGGCTCCTCTTTCAGATACCGAACACTACTCCACGCGGGTCGTGGAAGGAATCACTCAGCACGGCACCAAGCTGCGGTTATAGTGGTAGGTCAGCTACCTTCTGTAGGAGGTGAACGTGCAGAACAACACAACACGTGAAGCTGGGCTCCTGCTTATATCAGCGGTAGCCGGCTTTCACCGAGGCCCATGTGCCTGAATGAGTTCCATCAGCCTTTAGCACCAAGTCCTGCTCACTGATGGCAGGTCTGCCGCCGGCTGGGAATGCACCGGTGACCTGAGGCGCTGCTTAGGCGCTCACAGTCCCCAGGGAAGCCGAGGAGGTGTGAGCATAACCCCACTGTGCCCAGGTGGGGAGGGCAGTGCAGGGCAGCGTGGGGCGGGGGGAGGCAGCGGGGGCCCAGGGAGGAGGGCCGTGGCAGACAAGCTGAGGGTCTCCTGCCCAGTCCTGGCCAGCAGGTGAGGACGTGGGGAACGTCCTGGGGACAGAGGAGACTCAGCTAAAATCTGCAAGGCAGGAGGCCTGGACCAGGCAGAGGGGGCTGGGGCTGGGACGGGTGGACTGAGTGTGCTCTGGATGAAGAGACAGGGAGTCCAGAGGTGCTGAGGTGACCAGGGGTCTGGGACATTCGGGTCCTCAGCCAGGAAAGATGAGCCGCCAGGAAGGGTGACTGAGTGCGGGTTCTCCCACAGCCAACAGCTGGGGAAAAGCTCACAGAGGAACACGGACAGGCCCTCAGCTGCAGAGGAAGACCATTCGGGCACATGGGTAGGTTCTGGGGGCATCGAGCAGGCAGTTGCCCAGAAACCCAGAGGTGAGGGGCTGGGGGCATGGAGAGGAGAGGACAGGTCCTCACAACCTCAAGGCCACCGGTTCCCAGGTCCGATGGTGGGTCCAGCTGGGGAGAGGAGCCCAGGATGCCAGCTTTCTGACTCGGGCACCTGCTGAGATGGCGGCATCACTAGGTAGTGGTACTTGTAGGCAGAGCCAGAGCATGCGTGGCGGGAGCAGTGGTAAGTCAGGGAGGGATAAGCCGGGTCTGGGTGCTGCTGAGGAGCGGGCGAAGGTACCAGCAGGCATGGCACCTGGGGGCGGACACAGGACAGATCTGGCTGGAGGCTCAGACGGGCACCCAGCAGGCAGCGCTGAACTGGTGTCTGGCCTGGACGCGTGTGATTTACACTCTCCAATCAGGCCCAATGGAGGAAATTGTCAAACATAATTCCAGCTGTGAATGGCCATGAATCCATTATGTAAAAACAAAACCATCCAGGTAAGTGGTTAGGTTTCCAAATTGAAGAATAAACAGAAAAATCAATTCACTAATTTGCTAACTGCTCATTAGAAGCGGAAAAAACAGCTGACCTGGATTTCAGCCACGATGTACACAGATTACACACAGTCTGAAATACATAACACTGGGTCAGTATTTTTCCAGTTCATCCACTGATGCCTAAGCTCACCCGTCACGTTCTATCATGAGTGGATACCCGTGTTCCCAGGAGTCAAACATGTACAATGAAGCCTCATGGGCTATGGGAGCAGCCATGTCCCAGGGCAGAGAGACATCCAGATCGAGGAAGGTTACTTCAGAAAGGGTAGGATTATGACTTCCCAGTGTTGATAACTGAGTTGTGATCATCCACAAGGGCTAATTAAATCTACGAACGCCATGGCCAGTGTGGCCCAATGGTTGGACTGTTGGCCTTTATACTGAAGGGTCTTGGGTTCGAGTTCCCCGTCAAGGATGGGTGCCTGAGTTGCAGGAGGCAACTGGTCAACGTGTCTCTCTTGAATCCATGTTTCTCTCTCTTTCTCTCTCTCTCTCCCCCACTCTCTCTACAAAAATATTAATCTAAAAAAATCCTGGGAGGATTAACGAAAAACAAACAAACAAACACAAAAACAAACTCCCCACAAAATGCGACAAGGAGGCGTCCCGGGAAGTCTGTGAAAAGAAAAGGCTGGAAGAATCATTTGCAAATAACTGACTTGGATGCGGCCACAGTGTTTCCCCAAGTTCTAGGGAGCATCTTGTTCCCAGGGAGCTGAGTGTGTCTGCAGTTTCCCGTCTGCCTCGGCGATGTGTGCCCGCCTGCCTCGGCGATGTGTGCCCGCCTGCCTCGGGGATGTGTGCCCCCCTGCCTCGGCTACGTGTGCCCGCTTGCCTTGGCGACGTGTGCCTGCCTGCCTCGGGGACCTGTGCCCGCCTGCCTCGGGGATGTGTGCCCGCCTGGATACAATGGCTGAGGGCAGGGCCGTGAGGGCGGGCACAGACTGCGACTGCCTCTGAGCTCCAGGTGGGACAAGAACAGGGGTGCTTTCACCCTCTGAAATTCCTGTGGAAAACAAGGAGTCCCGGCTGTTCACCCAGAAGGCTCAGCCCAGCCCGTTCTCCCTGACATGTTTTCCCGGGAAAACTAGCATCTTCGTTTCGAGATCTTTCACAGCAGAACAAACACTAGGAAAAAGTGTCTGACTCAAACCTCCATTACTCCTTCCAGGGTGTTGCTCAGAATCTGACCTGCCAGGTTAACTAAGTACCTCAGCCACATTGGTAGTAACATTTTCTAGGTGATCACATCAAGTGTTTCCAATTTCCATGAATTTTGGACCTTATGCCCATAAACCTGACATTTAATTCCATTTTCCCTCCCGAATAGCATCCATCTAACAAATATTTGTTGTGAACGCGTGCTAGCCTGGATACAGAGCCATGGCCGGCCAAGGACATCTAGGCGAGAAGAGACATTCCCTCCCTGACAGCTGACACTGGGTCTGAGGACTAAGTTACTCAGAGGTGAGACAGCCCAGTAGTAAAACAGAGAAGGCGCGATGACTGTTAAGGCAACAGGCTGACAGCGTGATAGCAGTTTGGCAGAAGAAAAAGTCCCGGTTATTCCACGAAGATGAGGAGATGGGACCCTTCCTGGGACATTTCCTGATTGTGAAAAATTTTAGGAATCATGACGAATGGGAGACAGCACAACTCAGTCCGTAAAAGTCCGTGACGGGCAGCAAGGAGAATGCTGAGCAGCCCCCGAGGCCCCGGAAAAATCTGCAAACACACAGACGGGCTCTGGCCACGTGGGAGTGACGTGTTTGCCCCGGGCTCCAATTTAGCTGTGGCCTCCCCCTCCACCCTAATGTCCTAACAGGTCATTCTCATTTCTAACTGCTTGACAACCCCTCTATAGCTTCCATGACCTAAGGCAGTGGTCGGCAAACTCATTAGTCAACAGAGCCAAATATCAACAGTACAACGGCTGAAATTTCTTTTGAGAGCCAAATTTTTTAAACTTAAATTATATAGGTAGGTACATTGTTATTCACTTAATTAGGGTACTCCGAAGGCTTAGGAAGAGCCACACTCAAGGGGCCAAAGATCCCCATGTGGCTCGCGAGCCGCAGTTTGCCGACCATGGATAAGGGATCCATCATTACAGGTCCTCTTTCTTAATGCAGAACTCTGGTCCTGCTTTTAAATTGCATTCGATAGATTACCCTGAAGTTCTCCAATCTAATCTCGCCAGGCTGATGCAGGCACCCTTCGAAATTAGATTCTTCATTAGAAATAGCAGGCTGCTCCCTCACAATGGAATTATGGGTGCCCACAGCAGGGCCGGGCCGGGTTCCAACCCTCCACCCTCCTTTTTCTCCCTTTGGCTTTGGCTTCCAGGTGAGTCCTAGGAAGTGTCTCCGAGGGTTTGCACTCGGACGGGGGAGGGGTGTGTCGACCCACCGCAGGGAAGGCGTGGTCTCCCTGAGGGGTGTGTGTGCGTGCGTGGACCCGAACCCCGTCCCACTCACGGGGCTTGAGCGCATGCTTGTTGAGTGGAATTCCTCAAACTCATGGCTGAGAACAAGTTTCTTTTTCTTTTTAAATTTTTTTGTTCTGTTTACAGCAGTTTTATTCCTAATTGCCAAAATTTGCAAGCAATCAAGATGACCTGCAATATGTGAATGGATAAGCAAGTGATGGTGCACCCAGACAATTGAATATTTAGTGCCAAAAAGGAGGGGCCTTCCAAGCTGTGAACAGGCATGGAGAAACCTTAAATGCTGTGAAAGAAGTGACTACGAAAAGGCTATGGTTTGATTCTAACTGTCTGACATCTTGGAAAAGGTGAAGCTGTGGATACAGTAAAAATGTCAGGGGGTCAGGGATTGAGGACAGGGGATGTCAAATAGGAGTGCAGCGTTTTTAGGGCAGTGAAACTAGTTCTGTATGATTCTATAATCGTGGACACATCTCTATACATTTTTCAAAACTCATAGAATGTAAAACACAAAGAGTGAACCCTAATGTCGACTATGGGCTTTCAGTGCTAATGATGGGTCAATGCAAATGCAACAAATGCACCATCTGGTGCAGGGTGCTGATCAGAGGGCAGATGGGGGAGGGTGGAGGACAGAATTTGGGAACTCTTACTTTCTGCTCAATTTCTCCAAAAGCCTTGAAACTGCTTTAAAAATCTATTAATTAAAACAAAACCATATTGTCTGAGCTGAACACCTGAAGCTGCAGCGCAGTCGCTTTTTGGCAAACCTCCAGCACAGAATCCAACACTCACACCTGCACGCCAGGCGTCAATGCGCAGGGCGTCCCGGGCAGGCACAGCGACCAGCGGGCCACAGGAAATCCATTGTGAGCTCCGCCATTTCTTCTGCACGGAGAGTGTGCACACCAGGTGACCTCTTCTTCCTCATTTTAACTAATTTCTCCATCATCCTTTTACTCCTCTCAGCACAGTCAGGGCATTACATGGTATCTTCCAGGTCTGGCGATGGGAAAGCACAGGCGGTAAAAGCCAGAGAGAAGTCATCTTCGTGGGAGTGTCAGGCACCAGGTCTGACCTGCACGGAACTGCAGGCGAACCTGACCCTCTTGTCTGCTGAGAGACGGCTGCCACCGACCACCCCTCTGACGCTAGATGCTTGCAGCAGAAAAGCCTCAACAGAACAGGAATGCTGTATGGACTGCAGCCTTCCACAGCGAGGTCCTGCCACGCCACCAACAGGGCATCACGAGCTGAAGTCATCACTCCAACTGTATTGTTTACTTCAGCTGACCTGGCCCCTTCAGCTGTCCTGGCCCCTTCATCTGTATGAGTCTTCCTCTTTTGCTCATCTGATGACTTTCCTTACTCCTTGCTCTCTTGGTCAGTTTCCCGACCGGGACTGCAGTGTGGCCTCTTCTGGTGTTTCAGCAACGCTCTGCACACTGCATCCATGCTTCCCACTCCTCGCTGTTTCCAAAATAAGCATGTTCCCTGAGACTCAGACACACTCTGTCTTCCTACCATCAGAACGCAAATCCCGTTGTTGGCACCTGTTCTGCAGCGTCGTGACCACTTCATTAAATGATGGCCAGGTGGTCGGCAGGGGAAGGGCTGGTTTGGGCAATCTTTGACTTGCTTGTTCATCGGAGGAAGGTTAACTTCGTGGCTTGTCCTAGGCGCGGTCAGGTTGCTGTCTGAGGTTGTAGAAACACGTGGTTCCCTTGGGTGTTCACTATGCTCCTCGCTTATCGGAACCAACATGAGTATCACATTTTCTTCCTCTAATCCATCCTTTCCGCTTCTTGCGATTGCCGTTTCCAGGAACACTCAGAGGAAGGCCATGCCCGCAGTGTTGAGGGTACATGCAGTTTACTCTATTTATCCACCCTTCCTTTTTAATTTTTAACGGATATATCATATCGCTGTATTCAAGACACTTCAAGGTGGGTAAAACGCCCATAGTCTGACCAGGCCAACTTAGTGATCTTTCCCGTATGCCAGCGCACACCAAACCGCTTAGTTTTAGCCCTAATATACTTGCCTAGGTCAGCGGTCGCCAACCGTGGTCCATGAGGTCCAAAAGGCTGACCGCTGCCTGGATCATGTCTTCGCACGTGCTTCTGGAGCCCGGGCTGTTCTGATTGTTGTGGTAGGTCAGCTGTGAATGTGTGATGCTTCACCCATCACTCCTAGATGCCAAGGTGGATGCTTTCCTCATATGACAACTGTCTTTGCCGACGTGGCGTGTCATCTTCGAAAGGGATCTGTGTGCTATTGGCTGGGACTGGTTTAGGACTCTTCCTACATCTCTCTCTAAAAGCCTATGTCACCAAAGGACCAGTCGACTGGTCGCTATGATGCACAATGACCACCAGGGGGCAGACGCTCCACAAAGGAGCTGCACCTGGGTGGTCAGTGCGCTCCCACAGCCGGAGTGCTGCTCAGCTGACCAATGGGCACCAGACTCAGGGCCACCGCAGCCCAGAGACTGCAGTGGAGCATCAGTGAGCTTACCGAGCGGTGGCGGCGGCAGGTGTAGTGGGGCCTGGATGAGCAGGAGTGGCAGGCGGTGTTGGACACCGGTTTCCGCCGATCCCCGCAGGCTACGCCAAGGGACCCCACCAGTGCACGAATCCGTGCATCGGGCCTCTAGTATTTTCATAATGTTTTAGGAATGAATTTTCTCTCATGCCTCTGCCCTGTATTCAGACAACATGACAACATTTTGTTATTCTCCACTGACTAAATAAATAATTTAAAAAACTTTAAAAATCTCCACTGAATCCAATTGACAACTGGCCTGGTTTCCCTCGCTTCCTCTATGGTCCTGCAATTATGAAGCCTCTTTTGCATTTTGAAATCCCTGATCTTCAGCGAGCCCGAGAGGGGAAGGAGAAGGCCCATAACCTGCTTAGTTCTCCTCACTCCCAGCCCAGGGACCTGCCGGACACCCAGCTGGCTCACCTGAGAGCAGGTGGATATTAAAGCTACTGATTCCCGCGGGGCCACAAAATGACACCCCGGGGAATCGGGCGACTCACTCACCACACCAGCTCCATCCACTACTCCATGGAATTAATTTCTTGCTACTGTCATGGGCCCATTGAGGAATGTTTTTACAATGAATGCCATTAACGGGACTGATTAGAGCTTTCCCAAGTTATTAATGGTGTGTCACCTCCGCCTGGTCCTCTCTGTGGAGGCGACATTTCATGGAATAACCTCTTCTTGCTGGAAAGATCAATGTCCCTCCCTCACTGGCCTCCTGAATGCCGAGGAGGTGCTGCCTGCCCCTGTGGCCCCCAGGACGGAGTGAGCAGCAGTGCCCTTGGGGACGCGTGATGAGGGGTGGCAGCTCCCTCCCTGCTGGCTTTCAGGGAGGGGCAGGCACCACTGGCCAGCCAGGGACCAGGGGCTGGGAGGAGGAAGCAGAGCCATGAGCTTTTCCCGTCCCCCCAGCTTTAGTGAGATGAAACCCACAGGGCAGTGAGAAGTTGAAGGCTTCCCCAGTGATGAGCTAGGAGCTCAGCTAACTGCTCCCTCCCTACATAGTCACTGTCTCCTAAGCCTGACAGGGGAAGGCAAGTTCTGCAGATTCACTTGCATGTGGAGTCTAAAGAGCCAACTGGCAGGAGGGGAGTGGGATGTGGTCACAGGGCTGGGGAGGGGTTGGGAGGTAGAGGTTGAAGGGCACAGGCTTCCAGTTAGAACTGCGGTTCTCAACCTGTGGGTCGCGACCACTTTGGTGGTCGAATGACCCTTTCACAAGGGTAGCCTAAGACCATCCTGCATATCAATATTTACATGACGATTCATAACAGTAGCAACATGACAGTTATGAAGGAGCAAGGAAAATAATTTTATGGTTGGGTCACAACATGAGGAAGTGTATTTAAAGGGCCAGAAGGTTGAGAACCACTGCGTTAGAAGATGAGTAAGTTCTGGGATGGAATGCCCGGCGTTTTATAAGAAGCATATTCTCTATCCAAGGGGTGGTTTTGCGGGGGGCGGGAGGGGGAGAACAGCAGGGCAGGAGGGCCTGCTATAACCCAGGCACGTCTTTTCCAGACAGACAGACGCTTGCAAACCTACCCAGGGCTGAAGGCGCAGAACAGGATTTGGAGGTTTGCTTTCTGAACAGCACCCCTGCCCCCTGAGAACTGGGGGAGACTCCTCGGGCACCCCCAGGCCCTGCGCCATGTCCTGCAGTCCTGGCTTCCCCAGGGCAGCCAGACTCGGCTGACCATGGACTCTCATCTGATACAATTCTCTTCTCTTTCTCCATGCTTTGGGTTAGCCAAGGAATAGCCCTAATGCAGCAACAACGGAGCCACCGTTTATCAAGCACTTTCCTCACTAATAAAGGAGGCTTTGTGTGACATCTCTACACAGTTCCCGTAACCCACACAATGCCCCAGACTTGGTGACCGCCTCCTCTCGGTGACAGCGCGCCTTAGTGAGCGCCAGAGCCAAGATCTCAGGGCTGCCTTTGGGATCTGAGACAGGCGATGTGACCGGGAGGTACAGTGGCCTCTCTGGACGATGCCTCTAGGTTCCAAGTCGGGCTGGTCAGTGTGTCTGTGGTCCCCTCCCAGCACGGCCCCCCTCCTCCCGCCCGACTGCCACCACACACACCTAGGGCTGGCTCGGTGCTGCAGGGTGTGTGCACCCCCTGGCCCTGCTGTGTGCACTCTGCCGCACCCTGGAGCTGATGGTCCCCCAGGGCTATGACCTTTTCCCGACGCCACGCCTAGGGCACACCCCCTCCTCAGACCTGGGGCCATCTGCCCTTTGTCCCATTGAGCAAAGCGTTTTGGAGCTTGAATAAGGACCCTTTCATCTCGAATCTCACGCTGAATTATTGACATTTGGGCAGCATGAATTTTTCACATTAACTGACTATTTAACAACATTTTTCTTTAAAGCAGAAACCTGAGTGCTTTAAAGAAAAAGCCTTTCTCTTTTCTTTTAAGTGACCCAGTGTGAGTACAGAAAACCTCCAGCTCCGAGTTTTCTTCATCCTTCATGACGCCTAACAACCAGGTCAGCACCTTGTCCTGGTGCCTGTGCTATGCTGGGCGGTGGCGTGCTAGAGAGAAGCCACCTCCTTAGGTGAACGGGGCTGTGCCATGATGCGGGGGTGGCGTGCTAGAGAGGAAACCACCTCCTGCGGTGAACGGGGCTGTGCCATGATGGGGGGTGGCGTGCTAGAGAGAAGCCACCTCCTTCAGTAAACGGGGCTGTGCCATGATGGGGGGGTGGCGTGCTAGAGAGGAAACCACCTCCTGCGGTGAACGGGGCTGTGCCATGATGGGGGGTGGCGTGCTAGAGAGAAGCCACCTCCTTCGGTAAACGGGGCTGTGCCATGATGGGGGGGTGGCCTGCTAGAGAGGAAACCACCTCCTAGCGTGAACGGGGCTGTGCCATTATGGGGGTGTGGCGTGCCAGAGAGGAAACCACCTCCTTCGGTGAATGGGGCTGTGCCATGATGGGGGGGTGTAGCGTGCTAGAGAGGAAACCACCTCCTTCGGTGAATGGGGCTGTGCCATTATAGGGTGGATGGCATGCCAGAGAGGAAACCACCTCCTTCGGTGAACGGGGCTGTGCCATTATAGGGGGGGTGGCGTGCTAGAGAGGAAACCACCTCCTTCGGTGAAAGGGGCTGTGCCATTATGGGGGGTGGCCTGCTAGAGAGGAAACCACCTCCTTCGGTGAATGGGGCTGTGCCATGATGGGGGGTGGCGTGCTAGAGTGGAAACCACCTCCTTCGGTGAACGGGGCTGTGCCATTATGGGGGGGGCGTGCTAGAGAGGAAACCACCTCCTTCGGTGAACGGGGCTGTGCCATTATGGGGGGTGGCGTGCTAGAGAGGAAACCACCTCCTTCGGTGAACGGGACTGTGCAGGAGGCGGAAACACTCTGAGGCTAAAAGCTCATAAGAATCTGGTTGTGAAGTTTAGTTTCCAGAGATGGACTCTGTCCTTTCAGAGCCTCAGCTGTTACATCCCAGGACCGAAACATACCCCACAGAGGAGAGGCCGGTCCAGGACCCTAAGGAGGGTGCCCATGACTGGGAGCCAGAGAGCACAGGTGTGGACGGTTTGGGTATGAACTTTGGGGGCTGGGTGGGAGGGGCCCTGGTGAACTTGGGGGGCTGGGTGGGAGGGGGCCCTATGGACTTGGGCTGTACAGGTTCACTGATGACAACAGGTAACCTGGTGAGTCCCCGAAGGAGCCAGCCTTGAGGGTCCGGGCTGGGATCTCTGCTGAGAGCTGACCTCCTGAGGGAGCATCGGGGGGCGGGGTGAACCTTGAGACTGTGGCCTGGTGGTGGGTTCAGTTCTGGGTGTAATTTTGTCAAGATTGGAGGACGCACGAGTGTTGGTTAAAAAAAGGAGCACACTCGGGCCAATGCCCGCCTCCTCACCCCGCTGTGCTGGACACGAGGTGTGGGCGGGGGACGTCGCTGAGGGTGAGCAGAACCTGAGGTGCCTGAGGAAGCTCTGCATGCAGGCAGGTCCAGGCAGCGGGAACGGAGCCGCCCTACGCAGAGAGGACGTCTGGAACGGCATCTGTTCCCTGGGAGTCGCTGTTGCACTGACTCCTTCCAGGTGGAGAGGGAGGGGCGGGTGGCATCCCTTCACCAGTTCGCATGTATTTCGTCATGGAACCCCGTTTCATCGGCCAAACCGCCTCCTATTCTAGGCTTAGTAGACAGCATCTGATTCTGGAACCTGGAGACCCATTCTGAATACCTGAGACCACAGACCAGCACCATCGAGGAGGGTCGAGGCTCCGCGTGTCCAAGTTCCTTCTCCCTCCCCTCCAACAGCGCACGGAGGCCGGGCAGCATCGCTGACCCAGGTGATCAAACAGCACATGGAGGCCAGGCAGCACCACTGACCCAGGTGACCCAACAGCGCACAGAGGCCGGGAGGCACCGCTGACCCAGGTGACACAACAGCGCACGGAGGCTGGGAGGCACCGCTGACCCAGGTGACCCAACAGCGCAAGGAGGCTGGGAGGCACCGTCGACACAGGGGATCCAACAGCACACAGAAGCCGGAGGCACCGCCAACCCAGGTGACCCAACAGCGCACGGAGGCCGGGAGTCACCGCTGACCCAGGTGACCCAACAGCGCACGGAGGCCGGGAGGAACCGCTGAACCAGGGGACCCAACAGTGCACGGAGACCGGGAGGCACCGCCAACCCAGGTGACCCAACAGCGCATGGAGGCTGGGCAGCACCGCCGACCCAGGGTGTGATCTGAAGGCCCAACAAAATCTGCTCTGAATGTCAGACACTCATCAGAGGCCACGCTATGGCCAGGAGCAGCTGCCTCTGACCCCCTGGTGCCGGCCACCTTCCTCCTGTGGTGATGGGCCCGAGCCCCAGGCATCGAGGAGTCACTCCGCACAAGGAGGGTCAGTGGGTGGAGCCCGTGGTAGACTCTCACACAGCTGCTCTCTGCTCCGGGGGACACCCTCAGGCCAGGGGGCCTTGCTATAACTAGGTCCATTTCAAGGTTCCCAAAAAGCCCACCAGGGAGCCAGCGAGTCTGATGCAAAAGCAAAGAGTCCATCATTTCGAACTAGTTCGGCTCCCCAACCACACTCACCAATGCAACGGTAAGCCCCAGTGGCCGAGAGAGAGCGAGGTCTGATGGGATTGTGGGTTTTATAGTAAAAACCTTATATGCATACTAGAGGCCCCCGTGGGTGTCACTCCTGTGGCCTGTGGGGCTCGGACATGTCCTGAGGGGTCCCGGATGGTGAGGGGGACAAGGGACCCCACTGGTGCACAGATCTGGGCACCAGGCCTCTAGTTATAGGTCAAATTGTTTTTCTTGAAATCTTGTTTACTGCATGTAACATATTTTAAATTGTTTTTCAAGAAAAAGAGCAAGAAAATGCCAAAGAAATAAAAAATGAAAATAAATAAAATAGAGCTTAGTAGAGCCTTTCAAAGGAGCAATAGCTTTCATGTGGCTGGAGTTCCTGGAGCACCTGCAGTGATTCCGAGGGGACGTGCACGCAGCTCTGCAGGCCTGCTGTCTGATGGACCCAGGAGCCCAGAGCAGCTCGGGGCGGCCCACGGGCTCGGGACAGACTCCGGGCCCCACGAGGACGCCCCCTGTCGCCACAGGCCGGAGCTGAAGGCCGTCCCTGAGCGCGTCATGGCCGGTGTCCGTCCTGCCGGGAGGAAGGCTGCAGCGCCAAGTGCACAGTGACCTCCTGGGCCGCGTCCCGTGGACGCTGGACCGGCAGCGGGAGGTCGGGGTCCGTGGCTCTCACTCCCCATTGGGACCTTCTGTCTGAGCCGAACCCTGTGGCTGAGGAGGTTGTGGGTCGGACACCGCAGGCCTTGGGCCCAGGAAGCCCTGGAGCAGAGCCCTGAGCGGGGCCACACAGGGCAGGGCCAGGGCCGGGTCCAGCGCCCTCTGCAGGGAGAAGGGCGGCCTGGCCGGTGAGGGGGCGTCTTCCTCAGACACAAACCCGGACTAGGAAGGGGCCTCCCTCCTGGAGCCACTGGTGCGGGCAGAGCGGGTCAGATGCCCGGAGGACCCGGGGCCTGAGCAGGGTGGTCCTCAGCCCTCGCCCCAGGGCCCCGCGGCCCCCACTCGCCATCTTCCCTGCAGAAGCCTCCAGGCTGCCCTGGCCGCGCGCTGCCAGCAGCCACACAGGTCAGACAGGCCCCACACCTCCCTGCTGTTGGCTCCACAGGCACCTGGCTGACTTCCGGGAGGGGCGGGACTTCCGCGCAGTGGGCGGTACCTGCGAGGGCCCGTGGGGCGCCACCTCGTGGCGGGAGGCGGCAGCACAGGGAAGTGTCAGCACCAGGTGCCTCCTGGGGGAACTCTGTGCTCTGAGCAGGGGCAGCAGGGGCTGCTCTGGCTCCCACAGGAAAGCCCTGCAGGTCCCTGTGCAGAGGCCTCCGCCTGCCCCGCCACGGAGGGGCCCTGCTGGTCGCAGGCATCACGTCGGCACACGTGGGCGCAGGGACCTGGAGAACATGCCCACAGGGAATGTGCCCCTGGCCTGGGCGCCTATTGGCCAGAATTGACGGGAAATTTCTACTCAGCTTGCTGTTTCCACTCAACCCCGGGCCTCGTGCCTCCGTGTGCCGTGTGGGGCCTCTTCTGGGGTGTGTTCTGTGCCCCAGGTCCATGCGGATGGGACAGAGTGGCCGTGGCCTTGCTGGGAACAGGGCCTTGGCCGGTTGACTCCAGGTCAGAGGGGTCTCAGGGTCTGGGGTCGGTGGGCCTCCCTGAGTGACAGGTTTCCTGGTGGAGGGAAATGAGACTCGCTGGCAGAGAGAAGGTCATGTGACTTGGGCGCAGAGATGGGTGGGCGGATGGGGCTCCCAGCCCAGGACCCGAGGACAGCTGGCTCCACCCGAAACTGGGAGAGGTTTTCCCTGCAGCCCCAGGAGGACCAGCCTTGCCCTCTCCCTGATCCTGGGGCTGAGAGTCTCACAGGCAGCGTGGAGAGCTCCGGTCCCTGCCCACCCGCCCGGTCACTGCCTCCTGGGCTCCTGGAGAGAAGCCACAGGAGAGGAAGGGGCTCCAGGCTGGGGCTGAGGAGCAGGAGGAGGGGTGCCTGGGGCGCTGGCTCATCCCTGATGCCCTGGGCACCTCCCATCCTGTGACCTGACCTGTGGACCTGGGTTTATATCTGCCCAGAGGGCCTGAGGACCAGGGCGCAGGGCTGTGCAAGGGAGACTCAAGAGCAGGCGTGACAAAGCTCCTCTTAGGTCTGAGCCCACCTCCTCTAGTGCTGCCTATACTCAGCACCCTCACTACCCCCACCCAAGTCTCTACAGCGTCTCCCTTCTGTCTTACACCCTGGAGCCCATACCTCTTTTTCATGCAATGGTTTCTCTGGTGCTAATTGGGAAGAGGGAGTCAGTCGCCCCCTTTCACAGGAACCACATGAAGTGAATCCATTTATTCCCACGGAGTGTTGACAAGGGATCTGGCACAGAGGAGCTGCTCAGTGAATGAATGCCAGCGCCCTCCGAAGGCACTCAGGGCAGTTGGGGGACAGGAAGTTCTGTTTCTCTGCTCCTGGTGAAAGGCCTGGTCGCAAACATAAGACAGTTCAAGAATGACACGGAGGCTGACAGGAGAGTGCGAGGGACAGGGTGCTGCTGTGCACGCATGTGTGCATGAGAGAGAGAGATGGAGGGAGAGAGAGAGAGAGAGAGAGAGAGAGAGAGAGAGAGAGAGAGAGAAAGAGAGAGAGTGGGTGTGTGGGTGTGTGTGTGTTTGCAGGACATGAAGTGTTTCCTAGGCTGTCATCCTAGAAATAGCTTAGGGAAAATGCATGAATCTATTTTAATGAAAAGGTAAGTGCAAATGTCCAAGCTCCTTCTGTGCCAGCTCACACTCAAATGGAGAGTGAGCGCCTGTTCGCCACACCGCCTCCTTCATTGACTCCTTCCTGGATTTTCACCTTTGCCCATCTGGTAGGTGGAAGGTCAGCATAGAGAGACCCTGTGAAAAGGGAAGGGATATGGGGGGACCCTAGGCTGCAAGGTCACCCAACCCTCTTCTTCAGCTCCCTGCAGCCAGCCACCCAGCCACACCCAGCTGTTTTCCCCAGCCCTTAACCCCCTGAGCCTGGGGAGAACAATGGGGCAGACCCTGGGAGCCGCCCAGTCTCTTCTCCCATCCTTGTGACCACGGTCCTGCAGCCCCTCCTGCGGGTCCTCTGGTGCACGCGCTGGCAGAGGGCTCACTCTCACCCTCGCAGGCCCCTGCCGTTCAGCCCACCCTACGAGGCAGTGGCCCTGGCTGAGCTGGAGCAGCCTGTGCTGCTGCTGAGAGCCCATGGGTGTGTCCAGGGCTTTCAGAGGCCACGTGATACACACAGAACAGCTAACAATTAACTTATGTGAACTTGGGATTCAATAAATTATATTAAAAGCAAAGGTGGTAACCCTGGCCGGTGTCGCTCAGGTGGTTGGGCATTGATTGTCCTGTGCTCCCAAAGGTCACCGGTTCCATTCCCAGCCAGGGTTCAGGCCCAGGTTGCATGTTCAGTCCATGGTAGGAGTGTGGGTGGAGGCAGCTGGTCAATGTCTCTCTCTTTCTCTCCCTATTCCTCTTTCTAAAATCAATAAAAACATAATAAGAACAAAAGGTTATAAATACTGAAATTTTGCCCCTTGGCCTAATTGGCGTGTCTCAGTGGTTGAGCAGAAACCAATGAAACAGGAGGTCACGGTTCAATTCCCAGTCAAGGGCACATGCCTGGATTGCAGGCTTGATCCCCAGTGGGGGGTGTACAGGAGGCAGCCGATATATGATTTTCTCATCATTGATGTTTCTCTTCTCTCTCTCTCTCTCTTCCTTTCTGAAATCAATAAAAATAGATTAAAAAAAAGAAAAAACCCAAAACTAGTTACTTGGAATTTTTTCCCTGTTACCCATACTCTTGGGGTTATTCAGACCTATAGTACCTGCGTGGAGGTGACATTATAGAGCAGGGTGGACCATACATCTATTCCCATGTTCGTGGTCAGGACACCTTGTCAGCAGCCTGAAATCACCTCTGGTGAAAATATTTGCACCCTAGGAATTGGCCAGTGTTACCAAATCAGGACTTGATTTGTTTTCTTCTGTGCCTGTGGTCTCTAGACTTGAGAAAGTGATGAAGAAAATGTTAATAGTGAAGATGAAACCTAAAAGTGTGCCCTGGGTGAATATTATGACACGTAAATTGTCTCTCTGGTTTTTAAAAAGACCTCTGTAGGCCTTGCAGTGCCCACACATTTTAAGAATTGAGGGACTGGGCTGGCATTCAGAAAAGCACTACCTGACTGAGTAGTCACTCACATCATGAACAAAAGAGTGAGGATCTCATAGGCACCTCCAGTTTGTCTTATTTGCTAACATAACAGCAAGCATCACCCAACATTCTCATTGGAATGACAGTCATCCATCAGTTGAGAGCAAGCATAGGGTAGGTATAAATTCACCTGTTTGGCAAAAATCAAGAAGAGCTTTCTAAGGGAGTCAATGGGCTGTGTATCTACATGTTTATATACTTGTGTGTGTGTGTGTGTGTGTGTCTGTGTGTGTTTATGTGTGTGTCTGCGTGTGTCTGTGTGTATCTGTGTGTGTGTGTGTGTGTTTATGTGTGTGTCTCTCTGTGTGTATCTGTGTGTGTGTGTGTGTGTTTGTGTGTGTGTGTATGTGTGTACATATAAAAACACTCCCTCCTCTTCCTCTGGTTGGTTGATAAACATGTGGCTGGATGCTTCTTTCCCGAGGTGTGTCTGACCTTTTCCCATTTTCTCACTTTCCTGCTCTCCCCAGGGGGAGCCCCTCTGGTGCCACAGGTGACCCTGCCCTCTCTGCAGGCAGACTTCAGCCCTGAGTGGTCACATGGATGTTTACCACCTCCCCAGAGCCGCAGCTCCCAGCCAGTGCAGAGAGGTGGAGCCCTGGAGCTCAGGAGGGCCTGGTTTGGGTGCTTCCTCAGCAACAGGACCCCGTGGCACCGCCCCGGGGGGACCACCCCCTGGGTTGGGTGGTATGGGAGTGAGAAGTCAGAGTTGGGAGCAACTGGGGGAGTGAGGGATAGGACACGGGGAAGGGAGGGCGATGCCCAGCATGGTCTGGGGGAAGGGGACAGAGGGGATGAGAGGAGGAGCACAGAGGCTTTGGTGGGGGAGGAGCATGAACGGTGTGCTGAGCATTGTGGGGTGGACGTGTCTTTGGGAGCTGCAAGCTGGGAACAGATCTGGGGGTTCCCAGGAGAGGCCTGGGCTAGTGGTGCTCGGAGCCTTCTTGGAAGATGGCAGTGAAAGCTGTGGGTACGACCAGCTTGTCTGGGGCTGGAGGGGAGTGAGAGCGGGTGGGGTGCACCCAGCGGTGAGTCACATGGAACACATAGTCCGCAGAAGGACGGGTGTAGCTGGTGTGGAGGCTGAGGGAGGGAGGTTCACAAAGGTAGGTCAGCGGGGTGGATGCCAGAGGTGCCAGGGGGCTGAGAAGTTGTGGGAGGCAGGCAGACCAGTTGGCCAGGCCCTGCCAAGACCCAGTGACAGGGGTGTCAGGGGACCTGGGATGAGAACAGTCAGCTAAGAGGGGTGGGCACATTCCAGATCCATTCCAGACCCAGGTTCGGGGGAGCGACCACCTGTGGGAAGTAGAGAGGGTAGGGGTCCAGCCCGCACCCCAAGTTTTGGCTTGTGTGATTAACAGCTGGTGGCCTTGAATAAGCAGGGAGCCCAGAGGAGTCAGGGACAGTGGAGAAACCTGCAGCCCGGGCAGGGAGTCTAAGGCAGCGACCTGAGGCCTGAAGCTCAAGAGCGGTCAGTGCTGGGGAGCAGGTGGCTCAGCCCTGCAGAGGGGCAGGGAGGGGGCTGGCTCCACAGTGGAACCCAGGAGGGAGCACACAGGGAACTTCAATGAATGTTTGTGGAAAGGATGAGGGGGGACCCAGGGACTGGCCAGTGTGCGCCCTGAAGAGCTGTCCCAGATGGGAGAGAATCAGGGGACAGAGGCTGAGAGCTCCCAGGGGTGACCGGTCAGGTTAAGACCCTGCAACAGGCAATGGCGGAGGGGAGGCGGCCTGCAGGGGTCCACAGGCTCAGTTTGACTCCCATCTTTGGGGAGGGCAGCTCGCAGAGGGGGCGGCTCCCACAGGGACAGGGCCTTGGAAAGAAGGGGAAAGGAGGCCACAGGAAGCACCTTACAGAAGAGGCTGGTGAGGGAGGAGGGACACGCAGGCGGCAGCTGGACGGCCGCCATGAGGTCACGTCAGGGGGGATCTTCACCTGCCGTCCTCCTCCCTCCTCGGCCTCTTCCTAGTTGAGTGGCCTTGGAAAACCCAAGGATCATTTTAAGCTGAGCTCCTGCTGTGATAGAAATCCCAAATCAAAATGGGATTCCACTTAGAGGGACTTAAAATACACCAAGACCTGGGAAGAGCGGCTGCCTGGGAAACAAGAAACCTGGCTTCCCCTTCTCTGGCCTCCTGGCCGAGGGAGGTCAGCATTCCAGGGGCCCAGGACCCGGGGGCGGACGCGGGGAACCCAGAGCCCGGGCATCGCTGCCAGTGATGAGCGGTGAGGAAATCCAGGACTCAATTCTACTCCAACTCATTTTATTACAAACCCATCGTTGTGTTCCAGACATCTGAGTGATCAAGGCTGCCCCCGTGAAGGGCCACTCCCTTCAGTATCGGGTCCCCAGGGCCTGGGGCAGAGAAGGACAGTGAGAAATGGGGCTGCAACACCCCATGTCAAGGGGGGGGGGCGACCACACCGAGGCCTAGCAGCAGAGGCAGCGGGGCCCACGGAACCCAGGGACAGAGTTGGGGCTGTGCCTCACGGGCAGTGATCTGATTGAGAGGCCCTGGCCGCAGGCCTGAGCAGAGGCCTCCACTCTACCCATTGCTCACAGGGCGGGCCCTGGCAGCTGGGAGAACTTGGGGGACCAACTCACGAGGCTGCACCAAATGTTGGCACAAGGCCAACACATAACTCCTGGGCACACCTGCTCTGAGACACTGTGTCCTCAGATCCCTGATTTTAAAGCACCCTACCTGAGTCTGCCTAGGACCACTCGACACCTGTGGTCCGGGCCCTCACGGTCCAGGATGGCACCCTTAGGATTTGAGAACCAAGTCGGTTGCCACTCTAACAACCGTCTGTTTAAGAAGTCCTCCACTCCGCATGATGACTTTGAGTGCACCATGAGTTTACCTGGTATTTTGTGCTTTCTACAATCTCTGAATTTTCTACCATGAATGTATACTCTTGTCAAAGCTAAACAGAATCCTAATTTAAAAAAACATGAGGGCAAAACCCCTAAAAGACCTGCAACTACCTCATCGTGGGACAGGCTCTCCAACCCCAGTGGCACAGGCGTGCGGTGGAGCTCCGGGAGCATGAGGACAGGCTGTTTGCACAGCGTTGGGCTCCATGCAGCCCTGGGTCTGTGGGCCTGGAGCCACACCCATTGTGGGGATTGCAGGCCCCTCCTCACTCCCCCAGGACCTGCCCCCCTGCCCTTCAGCCACTCAATGTCACACCCACCGTGAAGTCTGAAGCACCCAAATCTTACCACTTGACATCGGGCCTCCACGGAGTGACGTCACCAGGAGGAGCAGAGCGGCGGACACAGCCCAGCTAGAGAGACCTCGGGTTTCCAACTGCGCCCAAGGGAGACAGGCCGAGGGAGGACCAGGCTGTGCCAGCCCAGGAGTTAGAGCTGGTGCAAGAGGCCAAGTAGTGGACACATCAAGCCACTAAGTCAGGGCGATGGTGACTCCTGCTTTGGCGTGGCCTTGTTGTCATGGCGACTGAGGTTTCCATTAGGTTCAGGATTTTTCTTTTTCCAAGCGAACTGGTTTTCTTTGGGCTTTGTTGTTGTTGTTGTTAGAGTTTTTTTGTTCTTTTAAAAGAAACTTAAAACATTTTCAGAGAGGCCAACCCCAGAACACTGCCACCCAGAGGCTGAGCCACAAACAGACTCTTTGCTAAACAGAAAATAAGGCAGTCTGGGAAACAAATACGGCCTTCATTAAAATAAGGACTGTGGTTTACAACACAGAGGAACAGTGTATCGCAGGGAAACTCAACACTCTCCTGAATACATGGCAGGACTAAAGGCGAGCCAGACTGAGGAATAGAAGAACCGAAGGACCTTCACTACTGCAGTTTTTTTTTTCTTTTTTCACCTTTTAATTAAGAAACCAATTTTTTTCCCTTTTTTTCCTTTTTTTTCTTCTTTTTCCATCACCTGATTTTACCCTTTTAATTACTACCTTCTTATTTTTAACCAGTATTATTACTGCTACCATTTTACCATCTTTTAAAGTGCCATTTTATTTTCTCTTTATTTTATTTTGGGATTAGTGTTCTCCATTCTATTTTCATCGTTATATTATTGGTTGTTTCTAGTTTGCATCCATCTCCAGGGAGCTATTGCTGGAATTTGCTGGGATTAGTGGCGGATCTATAGGAGTATTCTCCTCATATAAAAAGTCTTTTCCCCTCTTCCACTTCATTCTCTCTTTTTGCTTTTTGTTTTCTTTTCTTTTATTGCTTTTATTTCCCCCCTCCTTTTTCCCAATTTCATGTTTGCACTCCTTTTTTTGCTCCCTACATTTCTTTCTTTTTTCCCTTTTATCTTTTTCTCTTCCTTCTTCCTTATCCCTAATTCTCTTAATTCGGGTGGTCACCTTTATTTGGGGTTATTAATATCGTGAATATATTTGTGTTTAGTTCCTGGTATGTGGTGCCATGTTGTGTTGTATTTTGTGCCCTTAAATCAACGCAGCAGATCCAAGCAACAGCAGCCTCCTGAGCACCACACCCTCTGCTAAGGAACAGCAGCTGTACGTGAAACCGCCCCCCACCAGCCAGAAGAGCCACCACAGCTGTGAACAGCACCCAACAGAGGAGCTGCTGCCAACTGAAGAGCAGCTGCTACCACAACCACCCGAAGAGCAACCACAGACCTAAGAGTCACTGTCACCCAGGGAGCAGCCACTGAACGACTCAATGTCTAGTTATGTCAGTGAGATCAAACATGGGTAGACAAAGAAACCCCGAAAGGAAAGAGAAGGAGGACTCTCCAGAAAAGCAGCTAAGTCATACAGAGGCATGCAACATGACAGAAAAAGAATTCAGAATAATGGTCCTATAGTGCAGAAACCGGATGGAGGAAAATATCAACAACCTCTGCAAGAAGCAAGAAGAAACAGATGAAAAAGTCAACTACCTCTGCAAGAAGCAAGAAGAAACAGATGAAAAAATCAATAACATATGGAAGAAGCTAGAAGAAAGAGATGAAAAAATGAACAACTTAAGTAACACCTAAGAAGAAATGAAGAGTGATATAGCTGCAATAAAAAACACCATTGAAAGTATCAACAGTAGACTAGGAGAAGCGGAGGACCGAATTAGTGAATTAGAAGTCAAGGAAGCAAAACACACGCAAAATGTACTGCAATTGGAGACAAAAATTAAAAGACAAGAGGAGAGCCTAAGGGAGCTTTGGGACAACAGGAAACGAAACAACATATGAATAATAGGGGTACCAAAACAACAGAAAGATGAACAAGGATTAGAAAACCTATTCGAAGAAATAATATCAGAAAACTTCCCTGAGGTGGGGAAGAAAAAAGTCACACAAGCCCAGAGAGTCCCAAACAAGGTGAACCCGAAAAGGCCCACACCAAGACACATCATAATTACCATGGCAAATGTTCAGGACAAAGAGAGAATCTTACAGGCTGCAAGAGAGAGACGGAAAGTCACATACAAGCGATCTCCCATTAGATTATCAAATGATTTCTCAACAGAAACACATCAGGCCAGAAAAGAATGGACGGAAATTTACAAAGTGATGCAAAGCAAAGGACTGAATCCAAGAATACTCTATCCAGCAAGGCTATCATTCAAACTTGAAGGGGAAATAAGAAGCTTCACAGACAGAAAAAGGCTAAGGGAGTTTATCACCACCGAGCCAGCAATGCAAGGAATGCTAAAGGGTCTGGTATAAAAAGAAGAAATAAAAAGCTCAGAAAGAAAACAGCCACACACAAAAAGAAATGGCTACAAACAAGTACCTTTGAAGAATAACTTTAAACGTATACGGACTAAATGCTCCAACCAAAAGACATCGAGTGGCTGAATGGATAAAAAAAACATGACCCATACATCTGCTGTCTACAAGAAATCCACCTCATTAGAAGGGACTCACACGGACTGAAAGTGACAGGATGGAAAAATATCTTTCAGGCAAATGGAAAGGAAAAGAAAGCTGGGGTAGCAATACTTATATCAGACAAAAGAGACCTCCAAGTGAAGGCCATAACAAGAGATAAGGAAGGCCACTTCATAATACTAAAGGGATCAATACAACAAGAAGATATTACCCTGGTAAACATATATGCACCCAATGCAGGAGCACCCAAATTCATAAAAAAACTCCTGGAAGATATCAAAGGAGAGATCGACAACAATACAATCATCGTAGGGGACTTTAATACACCACTGACAGCACTGGATAAGTCCTAAAACAAACAATCAGCAAACATACAGCAATCCTAAATGACTCACTAGATCAGATGGACTTAATAGACATCTTCAGAACACTTCACCCCAAACCAGGGAATATACATTTTTCTCAAGTGCTCATGGGACATCTTCAGAAATAGACCACATATTGGGTCACAAGCAAAGTCTCCCCAAATTCAAGAAGATTGAAATCATAAAAAGCATCTTCGCAGACCACGATGGCATAATATTAGAAATAAACTACAGCAAAAACAACCCAAAATACTCAAACACCTGGAAGCTGAATAGCATGCTATTAAATATTGATTGGGTTACCAATGAGATGAAAGAAGAAATTAGAAACATCCTGGAAACTAATGACAATGAAAACACAACAATCCAAAACCTATGGGACACAATGAAAGCAGTCCTGAGAGGGAAGTTTATAGCTCTACAGGCCTATCTCAAAAAACAAGAAAAAATGGTAGTAAATCATCTAACTCTACAACTCAAAGAATTAGAAAGAGAGCAAGAAGCAAACCTCAGAGTGAGCATAAGGAAGGAGATAATAAAGATTAGAGCAGAAATAAATGACATAGAGACCAAAAACAAACAAACAAACAATACAGAAAATCAATGAAACCAAGAGCTGGTTCTTTAAATGATAAACAAGATTGACAAACTTCTAGCCAGGCTCACCAAGAAGCAAAGAGAGAGGACCCAAATAAACAAAATCAGAAACGATAGAGGCAAAATAACAACAGACCCCATAGAAGTACAAATGATTGTTAAAAAATACTATGGACAGCTCTACTCCAACAAACAGGACAAATTGGAGGAAATGGATAAATTCCTAGATAAATAGATCATTTCAAGACTCAATCAGGAAGAATCTAAAAATCTCAACAGGCCAATAACTATGGAAGAAATTGAAGTAGTCATTAAAAAGCTTCCATCAAACAAAAGCCCAGGACCAGACGGCTTCACAGGGGAGTTTTACCAAACATTCAAGGAAGAACTAAAACCTATCCTCCTCAGACTACTGCAAAAAATTCAAGAGGAAGGAACACTTCCAAGCTCATTCTATGAAGCCAGCATCACCCTAATACCAAAACCAGGTAAAGACAACACAATGAAAGAGAATTACAGGCCAATATCCCTCATGAACATAGATGCCAAAATCTTCAACAAAATCTTAGCAAATCGGATCCAGCAGTATATCAGGAAGATCATACACCATGACCAAGTAGGATTTATCCCAGGGATGCAAGGATGCTAAAATATCTGCAAATCAATAAACATGACACATCACATAAACAAATTGAAAGAAAAACCCACAGGGTTATATCAATTGATGCAGAAAAAGCATTTGACAAAATTCAAGACCCATTTTTGATAAAACTCTCAATAAAGCGGGAGTAGAAGGATTATACCTCAACATAATAAAAGCCATTTATGACAGGCCCACAGCCAGCATCATACTCAATTTACAAAAACTAACACCATTTCCCCTAAGAACAGGAACAAGGCAGGGATGCCCCCTCTCACCACTCCTGTTCAACATAGTACTGGAAGTGTTAGCCACTGCAATTAGGCAAGAAGAAGAAATAAAAGGCATCCAAATTGGAAAAGAGCAAGTAAAGCTGTCCTTATTTGCAGACGACATGATATTATACATACAAAACCCTAGAGACTCCATCAAAAAGCTACTAGACTTAATACATGAATTTGGCAATGTAGCAGGATACAAAATTAACCCCAAGAAATCTGAGGCATTTCTATACACCAATAGTAAACTTTCAGAAGGAGAGATTATAAAAACAATCCCGTTTACCATCGCACCAAAAAAATTAAGCTATCTAGGAGTAAACTTACCTAAAGAGGTAAAAGATCTCTACTCAGAAAACTACAGGACGTTGAAAAAAAATATAGAGGAAGACATAAACAGATGGAAGAACATACCGTGTTCATGGATTGGTACAATCAACATCATTAAAATGTCCATAGCACCCAAAGCAATCTATAAATTCAAGGCACTTCCCATTAAAATACCAACGACATACTTCATAGATCTAGAACGAACTCTCCAAAAATTCATCTGGGATAAAAAAAAGACCCCAAATAGCTGCAGCAATCCTGAAAAAGAACAAAGTAGGTGGGATCTCAATACCAGATATCAAGATGTATTACAAAGCCACTGTTCTCAAAGCTGCCTGGTACTGGCACAAGCATAGGCATATAGATCAATGGAATACAATAGATAGCCCAGAAATCGGCCCAAACCAATATGCTTCAATTAATATTTGACAAAGGAGGCAAGAACATACAATGGAGCCAAGATCGTCTCTTCAATAAATGGTGTTGGGAAAATTGGACAGATATATGCAAGAAAATGAAACTAGACCACCAACTTACACCATACACAAAAATAAACTCTAAATGGATAAAGGACTTAAATGTACGACAGGAAACCATAAAAATTCTAGAAGAGTCCAAAGGCAACAAAATCTCAGACATATGCCTAAGCAATTTCTTCACTGATACAGCTCCTAGGACACTTGAAACTAAAGAGAAAATGAACAAATGGGACTACATCAAAATAAAAACCTTCTGCACAGCAAAGGAAACCATCAACGAAACAACGAGAAAACCCACTGTGTGGGAAATCATATTTGCCAATGTCATATCTGATAAGGGCCTAATCTCCTAAATTTATAGGGAACTCATACAACTTAACAAAAGGAAGATAAACAATCCAATCAAAAAATGGGCAAACGACCTAAATAGACACCTTTCAAAAGAGGACATTCAGAAAGCCAAGAGACATATGAAAACATGCTCAAAGTCACTAATCATCGGAGAGATGCAAATCAAAACAACAATGAGGTACCATCTCACACCTGTCAAACTGGCTATCATCAACAAATCAACAAATGACAAGTGCTGGAGAGGATGTGGAGAAAAAGGAACACTTGTGCACTGCTGGTGAGAATGCAGACTGGTGCAGCCACTATGGAAGACAGTATGGAGTTTCCTCAAAAAACTGGAAATGGAACTCCCATTTGACCCTGTGATCCCACTTCTAGGAAGATATCCCAAGAAACCAGAAACACCAATCAGAAAGGATATATGCACCCCTCTGTTCATAGCAGCACAATTCACCATAGCTAAGATCTGGAAACAGCCTAAGTGCCCATCAGTAGATGAATGGATTAGAAAACTGTGGTACATCTACACTATGGAATACTATGCTGCTCTAAAAAGGAAGGAACTCTTACCATTTGCAACGGCATGGATGGAACTGGAGAGCATTATGCTAAGTGAAATAAGCCAGTCAATGAAGGAAAAATACCACATGATCTCACTCATTCATGGATAATAGAGATCATTATAAACTTCTGAACAATAATAGATACAGAGGCAGAGCTGCCTCAAACAGATTTTCAAACTGCAGCGGGAAGGCCGGGGAAGGGTGGGGGGCAGGAAGTAGGGGGGTAAGAGATCAACCAAAGGACTTGTATGCATGCATATAAGCATAACCAATGGACATAAGACACTGGGGGATAGGGGAGGCTAGGGGACTGTCTAGGGCGGGGGGAAAAGTGGACACATATGTAATACCCTGTGTAATACTTTAAGCAATAATAAAAAAAAAAGAATAACGAGTGTGTTGTAAAAGTTATATGCTTTGGTTTAAAAAATGAGAAAAATTGTGGGGATCCAAAACTTTACCAATTTTATCCATTTTTAAATAAACTACAGATATTCAAACCACTAAAAATAAAATTTACTTATAAAAAAAAGAAATAAAGGGTATATGATCAAGACAGGGATAAAGGGAAAGGATTATAAATCTTCGTGGTCGGAAAAAAGGGAGAGGCAAGTTAGGGAGGAGAGGGTGGGTGCATTAAATGCAGCATTTCATGACGTTAGACCAAGCAGAGCTGGCCACTGGAGGCTTGTCTTTGACCTCGACACGTTTCTTTCTGCTCCAAAAGGCACTCTTTCGTTGTTCCGTCGCTAAATTGTCATCCCGGATAACCAAGGGAGGAAGGATAAAAACACAGAAAACAGCAAGTAAATGAACTGAATAATGGACAAATGACGCTACATTCGCCAAATGTACTTGGGAAGTCAGAATCCAGTCCAGCCCGGGAGAGACGGCAACATTCCCCCCAGCACAACCAGCATCAGGGCCCGGTGAACCTTTTCTGCTCGGACTCCAGTCAAGTGTTGGAGTGGCAGCTGGAGCCAGGGCTCCACGTAGCACGAGAGGAGCATTCTGTACTGCTCAAGGAGTCGATGTCTTAGACTGCTTTTCCATTTCCATGGGTTACATTATTAAGCAAGGGTGTTTATTGATGTAGGGGGCAGCTTTCCTTACTCATCCGCTTTTTTGTCCAATGTGTTTTTATTGATTTTCAGAGAGGGGGAGGGAGAGGGAGATAGAAACATCAATGGCGAGAAAGATGGATCGGCTGTCTTCTGCACGCCCATACTAGTGTGCCCTGACCGGGAATCAGAAGGTGATCTCCTGGTTCATGGGACGTTGCTCACCCAACTGAGCCACACCAGCTGCGATTACTCATCCATTTTAATGACAGGCTCCCTGACATCCTGTCTCACACACAACTAAATCCTTCTCCTCTCAAACACTTAGTGGCATGTTTCTGGCCTGCTGCATGCAGTGAAACAGTCCACCTGGACTCCTCAGTCATAATACTTCTTTTTAAAAAGTCCTCACGGGAGGATTTTTTTCCATTGGTCTTTAGAAAGAGAGTGGATGGGAGGACGTAGGTGAAGGGAGGGAGAGAGCAAGAGAGGGAAACATCGATGGGAGAGAGATACATCCACTGGTTGCCTCGCTCACAAACCCCAACCGCGGCCAGGATCAACCCTGCAACCGAGGTATGTGCGCTTGACTGGAAATCTCAGTTGCGCCCCTTTGGTCCTTCGATGCTCTAACCACTGAGACAAACGGGCAGGCTCACTAAGAATTCTGGTACCTCTCACAGCCTCTGATGGCAGGATGACTTTGCACATCATGAAAATACCTACCACCACCATCTGATACCAAAAGACCCTCAAACTCAAGCATTATTCCAGTGTAGATCGCGCCGCATCCTCTCCTCTTGGTTTGGCCCTCATAGCCTTTAAGTTCTAGTCTTATGAGAGCAGACAATTGGTATAGTGACTTCCTCAACACCTCAATCCATGAACAGAAGGGGTTTCTCCAGTTCTGATGGAGGATTCAAGTGCACAGCTGCACCTCTGCTATTTCTTCCCCCACAGCGCCACCTGCTGACACAGCTCACACCACAGAGAAGGGACCCACTCCTCAGTGCTGGGGCCCCAAGTTGGTTGAGCATCTTCAGGGACCAAAGCAGCTTGAAGGGCAAGCAGTGCTCACAGCGGTTAAGAGTTCGGGCCCCGGAACCTGTCAGACACGGGTTCGGGTCCCAGCTCCAACACTGATTCTCTGGGCCAGTGCTGACCCTGGTCAAGCATTCCTGAGCTCCCCTCCCAGCTCTGAACAGGGGACAGGAATGGAGCTGACCTCCCACGGCAGCTAGAACTCAAGGAGACGGACAAAGTGGGTCAACTACCGAAAGGCTGCTGAGCCCAGAAAGCCCCATCGCACGGCTGCGGTTACTAACTGCAGCCCCTGACCTGCTCACTCAGGGATCCAAACCACAGCGGGGATCTGTCACGCAGTTTTTTCTCAGAAGGTTTTGCCTACTCAATTGGGCTGATTATAGCTCATTCATCAACTTAGCCAATCACACAAGTGGACGTGATACATGTCCAAAAGTGTGAGGAGCCAGTATGAAAACCCGAGGCCACAGAACCCTCTGGAGAAAACCAATGCTAACAAGGCAGTAAGCTTCATGATCATTTACCTGCACGTGAGCATTTCCCCAACTTCACCTCCTGTGAGACCCGGAACGCAAACAGCAGCCCCCAGACTGTGTGTCCATGTGCGCACACTTCATTTCTGCATCTCGAGTGACACAGCAGGACTTGCAGTGGTGACTGCCTCCCGGAACGGCTGGTGCACCCGTCACAGCCACAGGGCACCTTGTCATGGCCCCAGGTCCTGTCAGGTCCTGTCACCCCAGACCCTGGGGGCCCACGAGTCTTGGGCCTGGCCCCGTCTTCAGAAAGTCCTAGTGTCCTTCATCAAATTGTTAACTTTCTCAGGGGCCATGTTTGGCAGGTTTATAGGCAAATAATCAATACAATGATATTTCAAAGTGAATGTGAAAACTAAACCACCTTTCAGTCGATGGCTTTGTTTAATTGGTTCTAAGAGGACCCCCCCCCCCCCGACCAACCTTTGATCTCTGAAATCAGGGTGCAGCTTGGAGCATCCCTCCCAGTCACTGTCGGCTGGTGGCAATTCAGACAAAACCCTCACTGCCACCACCCGATCACTTTCTTTCTAGGAGCACAGCATCGGGCAGCTGACAGCTGACAGCCTCTTAGATCCCAGGAAACACAGGCAGCACATGCAGCTACAAATCCACTGTGGACCCAATGGCTCACTCCCATCACAGCCCTCAATGAGCAGGTCCAGCGCCCCCTGGTGGGAGGACTCAGGGCCAGGTCAGGTGGGAGAAGAGGACCACACCTGCTTTTCAGAGCCACAGCAAGAGCAGAGCCCGAGCCTGGCTGAAGGCCTGGCAGATGTCCACGACGGGTTACATGGGGGCTCCCCCGACAGAAATGGCTAATCCGAGGCCTGGCAGAGACAAGGAGCCCCAAACACATCCTCTCCTGAGCGTGTCTCCGCGGTAACTGTCTGGAGATCCGCTCTGGATATTTGAGGACCCACCACAGTGTACGTGATGGGGAGGCTCCTCATGCTGAAGGAACTAAATGGTTCTGGATGAAACTGCTGCCACAGTGACGTGGGCTTAATGTTCTACTTTGGTGTTCACACACCTGAGGGGGCAGATGGGGGCGTGCGGAGCCCCCTTCATGCTCCAAGCACACGTGTGCGCACCCAGCTCGCATCTCGTCAGTTCTGCCCTGACCTCGAGGAAGGCCTGAGATCCTCCCATTCACTGCCCTCCTGCAGCCAGGCCAGCCCCTCCTACCTTTTGGTGGGGGCTCACTGCGGGCGTCTCCCTTCTCCTCCCAGTATGAGCACGATGGGGTGGCCTCCAGGGGCCCAGGACGGCCGTCTGCGGGTGACTTGGCTTGTCCTCGTGAGCGGTCTCTCTGGCGTTGGAACAATTTCAGGAAGGCTCTGGCTCGACTCCAGCGCTTTTTCCTATTAGGAGTAGAGGGTTAGGACACTGCCAACCCCCACTGCCCCTCCAGCCGGGGAAGCGGCCCTTCACTTGGGGTTCAGCACCAGGTTCCCCACGAATCTGCATCGCCAGCACCAGGATCATTGCATGTGGCCTCAGGGCGTGGAGCACCATTGGCAGTTCATTTGCACAGACCCAGGGACGACGGGAGAAGCGTTCCTTGTGGCAGGAACCTGCACTAGCCTCTCGGGAAACAGAACCTCACATGCAGCCTCCAGTCTGCGTCACCGGGAGGCACCGGGAGAGGTGCTGTGCTCATCTAGGTGTGCTGGCAATTGTGCATCCCAGGGCCATTTCAGGGAGAGTCAGGGCCTCCTCATTTCCTGCTGGAGCTCCCAATAGGTGAGACAGGCGGGCAGACTTAGCCCCTTCCGGGCACTGAGGAATCTGGGTGAGGGGGGAACAGGATGGGCCCAGTGGGCCATGTGGATGAAAAAGAGTGGACACTGGCCGGTGTGCCCCAGGGGTTAGAGCAGTGGCCCAAGCACTGAAGGGTCAAGTGTTTGATTCTGGGTCAAGGGCTTGTACGTGGGTTGCAGTTTTATCCCTCGGCCCACTGGGGGCGTGTGCTGGATGGCAACCAATCAATGTGTCTCTCATATTGATGTCTCTCTCATTGATGTCTCTCTCTCTTCCCCCCAACCCTTTGTTCCCCTCTACTCTCTCCAAAAAATCAATGAGAAAAAAATCCTCTGGTGAGGATTAAGCACAATTAAAATAGCCCTAGCCGGTTGGGCTCAGTGGGTAGAGCATCACTCTATGGACTGAAGGGTTCTGGGCTCCATTCTGGTCAAGGGCACATACCCGGGTTACAGACTCAATTCCCGGTGGGGGGTGTGCAGGAAGCAGCCAATTAATGATTCTCTTTCATCACTGATGTTTCTCTCTCTCACCCTCAGCCTTCTTCTCTGAATTCAGTTAAAATATACTAATATATATACATATACGTATATATGTATATATATGTATATATATATATATATATAGTAAAATAAAAACGAATCAATGAAAACAGTGAACTTAAAGGGTAATACAGTGCAGCCAACCGGAAATGGAGGCATTCTAATGTCACAAGAAGAACCGCAGCTGGTTCTAATCCTGGCTCTGCCACAGAGCGACACTGTGCTGACTCAACTCGAGTACTTTCCTCATCGAGGCCTCAATGTCCCCGCCAACACAAGGGACAGGAGGAGGGTGGGAAATTATGTGGTTTTGTGATGTCAACAGAGAGCCCTTGCAGGATTCATGGTGATTTGCCCTCAAGGCTGGGCTGGGGCAGGACAATCTGAAGGCCCAGCTCCTGGGGCTCAGGCCCGGACGTAGGGGAAGGCCTGCTGGACGGAAGCCCGCAGCCTTGGGGACCGAGCCGCCCACCACCGGGGCTGCTGCTCTGCAGAAGGGAACGTGTTTGAGAACCACCCTGGGGTCCAGAGACTCCAGAGGAATGTAGGGAAGACCAAGAGGTTCCTGTGACTGAAGACCATGGGTGCTGGCCCAGGTGTCCGGCCCACACTTCCTCCCAAAACAGAAACATGGCTTTCTAGGTCCTGAAACCTGGAGACACAGCCTGAGAGTCCTGCTTCAGGGGCTCTAATCCAGACTCTCTGCCCCTTCAACAGGACATGGCAGCTGGCATTCGCCATCCCTCAGAGGATAACCCCGAGGAAGGCCGGAAAGAAACTCTCAACTCTTTCAGAGCTGGGAGGGAGGTGCGCACAGGGGACCTGCCATACAGGGGAAGGTGTGCGCCCCACACACTGGTCACTGCTCCACATGGCTTTCCCACTGGTGAAAGAGCAGCTTCCTGTTCTGAGTGTAAGTTCCTGCTGCTGAAATCAACTCACTTCCTAGGAGCAGGACACTGAGCCTCCTTTGGAGCCCCCATTCTGTCCTCTTCCGCCTCTCCTGTAGGCATAGTCTGCCGGGTGTCGCTGGAAACAGAGGAGAAAGAAAGAACAGTCTGGTTTTATATAAAACGTGTCAATGGACTCATCGGCCCTGGCTGGGACCTGGCCCAGAAGGGCCGGCATTTTCCTGGGACTCGGACATCACGGTGCTCATGACCGTCAAGTTCGCCGAGGGGGGAAGATGGGGAGGGGAGCTGTGGCGTGGGTCCGGGAAACCTAACACGTGAGGAGACCTGCTGCAGCACCAAGGAGCAGGCTGTACCACATCTCAGGAGAGCAAGCCCCGAACCATGTGCAACTCAGGATGGCAAACCCGTGGGCCTTGACGGCAGAGACCCTGGTTTCCTTGCTTGAACATGAGTCCCCTGGATCGAGGCAGCAGCTCAGGCTCCTTTGGCCATGAGGCTGCCGAGGTCCCACCAAAGGCGCGGGCTTTTCTGAGACTTCGCAGTGAAGTGAGCAGCTGTGAAAAGGGATGACTCGCACACCGCTGGGCCCAGGACCACCGACCCTGACCTGCTCCCAGAGGCCTTGGCTCGGCATCTGTTCTTCTAGTCTGTGTTCCTCTCTTCCCTCAGCCGTGCTGCTGGGCCTTATGCTAGAGCGTTTTCCTGTCTGGCTCTGACCGACCCCCACCACTAGGCGCACAAGTTCACACAAGACAGGCCCCCAACCTGCCCCGGGCTGGGAAGACTCCACTCTGAGCAGCTCAGGAAGCCTGCCCACTCCCTGGCCTCCTGCACACACTGTCTAATGCAAAACCTTCATCAGATCATCCCCCTGGGCACCAGGCTCCGATGCTTCTAGTTGGCACCTACCCAACCTCTGCTGGTCATTGGGATCCGCTGCGCTGTAGAGAGCCAACTCAGGCCACGGTCATTTCCACCCCCAACTACAGTGTGGCTTTCCCTGTAAACAATCCTGGGTAGGTAGCGAGCCAGCTGTAGATGAGCAGAAGAATCTGGGAGAAAAGTGCAGCAGCACCATGACCCCACGGGGCTGGGTCAGTGCCCCTGTGGCCACTGTGACCATGTCCGTCTGTCCCTCATGGCCAGCCACTCCCCATCACAAGGAAGGACATTCCCACAGCTCAGCACCGAGGGGTGAAGACCACCCTGGGCCCACCAGATGCATCTCGGGTCACTTGACTTCCAACCCCAAGGTTTCCAGCACCAAGCCTCTTCCTCCTGCCTCCTCTCTGGCAGCTCCCTCGGCTCTTAGACCAGCCTCCCATAAACACTCACTCCCAGGGAATCTGACTCCTTAGCCAGGCATGGAGGCCTTCCCCATCTGAGTGCCCCCTGCTCCAGCCTTCCCTCCTGCCACTGCCTGCACCTTCCCTGCACCCCGACCACCCGTGCTCCACCTTCACGTCCCCCCAACTCCCGCCCCCCCAGCTAGCCCTGTCCCCATCCGGGTCAGCTGCAGAACCCCAACTCCCACACCACGCTTCCTTCTCTGCCTCCTTGGAGCTCCTCAACATCTGTTTGCTGGGCACACAGCTCTGCTCACACGCCATCACCCCTGCCTGTGCGTGGCCACCAGGTCACTGGTTCTGTGCACCTCGCAGGGCCTCCGCCACAGCCAGGTCCGTGTCGTGTCAGGAGAGGGAGGACATCAGCGGCGCACCCACAACCCTCTCTCCAGCCCCTCAAGCGGAAATCAGACAGAGAACGGGCTCAACCCGCGACCTGGATGGCTTCCCTAGGTACCTCTCTGTACCTCTGTCATCATTTTTAAACTGAGCTTAATTCCAAAAGCAGATTAAGAAGCGGCTGGCAGTGGGCCATGTTGTTGAAGCCAGCAAAATCCAACCACCGCTCCTTGCAGAATTCTAGAGCCATTCCGGGGAAAGGAGAGCAGGGTGCACTGGGAAGATGGTCTATTCCCTTGCCCTGGGGACACCAGTTCGCCGGCGGGCTCTCTGCCCAGAATGTGGAGGCCTGAGCGTGGAGCTGGAAGCCCGCAGCCCTGTGAGGAAAGGTGTCGGGCACCCCTCCCCCTTACACGTTCTCAGTGCAGTGCTCGTCACAGGCATCCAGGAGGCTCTGGTTCAGCTCTTTCAAGGTGTCTATCTCCCTCCTCAGGCGACCTTTCTCCTCTTGCCAGTCCTTCTTCGCACGGGTGAGTGACTGAAACACAGACCAACAATGTCCTCAACACCACGGGCCCCTGTGACTCCACTGCTGGGAAACTGCTCCCAAAAGGAGAAAAGGGGCACGTGCATGAACATGGCCATTTGGGCATGAGCTTCACCAGTCGCAAGGACCAACACAGCCAATGACGTGGGGATGGCCGAGTGCACCGGCCAGTCGCGCAGCCCTGCCCACGTGTGGCCACTGAGCACTGAAAACACAGCCAGTCTGAGCAGAGAGGCGCCATCAGTGCAAAATGTACAAGAGGCTCTGAGGACTTGACAGTCATTTTTAAAAAGGAAGCAGCACAAAGGGTGTGGCTCAGGTAGTGGAGCGGCTCCCCATGCACCAGGAGTTCACAAAAGAGATCCCTGGTCCAGGAACACGCCCAGGATGAGGGGTCGATCCCCAGTAGGGGGCATGCAGGAGGCAGCCCATCAGAGGTTCTCTCTCATCATTCAAGTTCCCATCCCTCGCTCTGTTTCCCTTCCTCTCTCTGACATCAGAAAAATAAATGCCGGGCTGGATAGGAATTCGGGGCTGAGGTTGCTCAACTCTCCACCCAGAACATCATCGGGCTGGAGTGGGGGGAAAGCCCAAGCTTTGGCTTCAAACAAACTGAGTTCAGACCCAACCTCAGAGGATGAGGATGGGCAGCAGCTCACAAAAGCATTGTGAGAATTCAGTGAGATGACACGGGGAGCACAGAGCAAAGAGCTCAGTCGCGAGGACAGAATGAAACAGCACATAGCTGCTTCCATGCTGGTCCCCCTGCCCTGCGAACAGGAAAGGTCAGGCCCTAACCAGTTAGCACAGTGGAGAGAGCATCGGACTGCAAAGTAAAGGTCCCAGGTTCGAATCCAGTCAAGGACACATGCCCAAATTGTGGGCTGTGACCCCGCAGGGGTGGTGCAGGAGGCAGCGGAACCACGATTCTTTGTCCTCATAGATGTTTCTATCTCTCTCTCCGTCTCCCTTGTTCTCTCAAATCAAGAAAAATAGATTTAAAAAATACAAAAGAAAAGGTTGGTGAGAGGTCTTTTCTAACACATCCCCACCAGCCAAGGTGCTTGTCCCCGTTAAATGCCTCTGGCTTCCTCTCGGCCTCTGGGTGACATTCCCACACAGTCTTTGGGCACAGATGCCAATGAGGACCCACTCAGACCTGGCTGAGCCCCTGGCTGTCAGCCCAGGGCTCAGGCCCAGGGTCCTGAGGCCCACCAACCCCTGGCCTCACCTCACACTGCATGCGCAGCTTGGTGAGTAAGATTTGCTGGGGCAGTTGCTCGGCCTTCAGGTCTCGGTACTCGGCCTCCCAGATCCGCATCTTCCGCTGCACCTCCTCTAGGGAGGCCTGCAGCTCCTGGCTGCCAGTGCGGATCTCCTCCTGCACTGCCTGAAGCAGCTCGGTCCAGGAAGTGAGCCTGGGGGTGGAGAGCCACAGGGCCCAGGGCTCAGGAGCATTCCCAGCCTCTGTCCCATGTACGCCTCAATCACACCCCCATCCTCTCTGGGCCTCAGGTTTTCCCCTGTGGAAATGAGGGCTGAGCACATTCAGAGGTTCTTAAACTGTGTCCGTTGGGGTTCTATGCGGCCACCCCAGCTGCCACACTCTGGGCTGGGACACAGGACAGGCAGGCTCGGACACAATTCAACAGAGCAGCCTGTGAAAAATCCTTCCCATGGAAGGCTTTGCATGTCTGCCTCCTTGGAAAAAGGGTTCTTCAACTGAAACACTTTTGAAAAACATGGAATCAGAACATCTTTGCTCTGAAACTCTGCTTTTGCCCAGCTCTTCTCCCCAATTCCAAGTCCCTTTCTGATCCCAACTCCTGACACAAATGAAAGATTCTGGAGCATTATGTAAAGCCACTGACATCATCATCATCATTATCATTGGCATAATTACCCAACTGGCTTTCCAGGGGTAAGGGTTCTACCTGAAATCTCAACGACCAGAGGCTCATGGACTCCATGTGAACACAGATGGGCTCTGTGAGGCCCACACAGTCTCCGTGATTTAATTTAAAGTTATTAGTTATTCAATATTTCTAAAAATGTTCCGTTTCACATCAACATTCAGCTACTGAGATTCTGGGAGGGTGGGGAGAAAGCATCAAGCAAAGGCCCTGGCAGGGGCAGCTCAGCAGTGATAGCATCAGCCTGTGTCCGGAATGGCCACAGGTTGGATTCCCAGGGGCACGTCCCTGGGCTGTGGGATTGCTCCCCGGCATAGAGGGGTGTGTGCTGTAGGCATCCAATAGATGTGTCTCTCCCATCACTGTTTCTCTTTCCCCCTTCCCCCCACCCTCCCTCCCTCCCTCCCACCTCTCTCTCAGAAGGGCAATGGAAAAAGTATCCTGGGATGAGGATTAAATAATAAGAAGAATAAAAAAGTAGAAACAAAAGGATGGCCTGGCAGCCCGGGTCCGCCCCGCAGCTGACCACCTTCAGAGGGTGTGTATTCTCCACGAGGGCCTGCCCTGCTGCTGACACTCCCTCCCCACCTGCTGGACCTGCCTGGCCCCTCAGGCACCTGACTTTGTAGCCCCAAACATATTAAAACAAGGCTGTGCGAAGGAAGGCTTCTCGTGGTCAGGCCACTGGGCTGAGACAAGACCTGGATTTGAGTCCTGACTGGGCCACTACACTCAGGACTGGCCCGAACAAGTTATTGAATCTCTCTGAGCCTCTTTCCTCATCTGTTTGAAAAGAAGGATAAAAACGCAGTCAATTCTCAGGATTCGCGGTATAATATCCTATGGAGCCCCCGTGAGCACTGAGCAGTGTAGACTGCAACTGTCCCCACCAGTTCCTGTGAGTCTCTGGCCACATTCCTGTCAACCAATCAAGACATAAGGATGCTTTGTGCCATATGCTCACTGGGACAGCCAACAGCACCAGACCTCGGGCCTGAACGACCCTCATGTGCCACTCGGATATTTTCCCTGAGGCCCAGCGCAGCGTGCACCTGGGACACTAGACAGCACTGCAGCACTCCATCTGGGGGCTGTTTCAAACAGCGAAATCGCCACCAAAAAGCAAGAGAAGAGGACTCCATGGCACTCAATGGACCACAGAAGGGACGCTCGTGTGCAGTATGAGAGCTGAAACAGGCAGGAGTCAGAGGCCTTGTTCAACCGCAGCTGCAAATGTGCACATCAGGCGATTCCAGGATCTCGCCCTATGGACAGGCCCCTGACAGGCCATGGGGACCAATGGGGGTGACAAGTGCATCTCAGTGAGGAGGTGAGTTCGCCAACAGGGAACGCGGGAATGACGTGGAGCAAGCATATGTCCTTCTGGAATGGCTGGTGAGAGAGGATGAAGATGCCCGTGCCCGACACAGTCATCACCATCATCCATGTGGGAGGGGCGGTCCCCCTAACCTGGACGATGCTCCATCCCAGCCACCAGCTGGAGGCCCTTCCCTCCTGACCATCAGCTGTGGCCCTGACAGGGCGGGTGAAAGGGCACCATTACCAGGGGACTCACCTCAGCTGAGCGCAGCGGGAGCTGAGGCATTTGGTGTGAATGAAACGTGGCAGATGCCACTGCAGGGGCGGGGCGGTTACCTTTCATTCTCTGGCCGCAGCCTCTCCTTCTCTCCTTTGTTCTCTCCGGCGGAGGCGACAAGGGCCTTTGTCTCCTGCTCCTTCTTCAGGGCCTCCTGGACTTCGGGCAGCTGCTTCTCCTGCTCCCCCGGCTCCTCCAGCTCCCTCTCCTCGGCCCCCTGTTGGTTCTGGGGGCCCAGACTGGAAGGTTCCTCCTGCCCAGAGGGAAAAGGTGAGGATGCCTCACTGGGTGCAGGCCCCGGGGAGCAACAGACCCCGTATCCCTGCACCCCCACACGCAGTGAGGGGCCAAGAGCAGGGCAAGTGCAGACCCCAAAAGAGCAGGGACCCTCGGGGCAGGCAGCACCAGCCCTGCTGAGTGCGGTTCTCCCAGCACTGAAGGAACTGCGCTGGCCGGGCCCACATGGTGCTACGGGAGCCCTGCGCCCTCTCCACACTCGGGACCTTCAGGGGCACAGGAGGCCCGATCTCTGGATAGGCTCCTTGGCTGCCCTCTGTGACCACGTGTAAAAGCCTATTTTTTTAAAAGTACATAGAGATCAACCAAAGGACTTATATGCAAGCATATAGGCCTACCCAATGGACACGGACAACACGGGGCTGAGAGCATGAGTTCCCTCCCCCCACCAATAGGGGGTAATGTGGGGATATGGACACATATGTAATAACTTAATCGACTGTGGTGACTGGTAAGCAAGGAGGCATGGAGGAGTGCGCTTGCCTCTGCGGCTTGGGCTCTTCGCGGGGATGTGGGTGTCCTCAGGAGCGTCAGGGCCCGGCTGAGACAGCAAAGGCCTAGGGCAAGCGGTGTCCTCAGAAGCGCCAGCGCCCGGCTGAGAAGGCAGCGGCCGAGGGCAAGCTGGCCCCGGCAGAAAAGCACCTCGAGGCGGACACCGCAGCGGGGTGCTGGGCGGGGAGTGGAAGAATCGCGAGCCCCAGGCCACCCTGGCACTGCTCGCTGCAGGACCTGCTGGTGGAGATGCTGGTGGTTATCTGCGCCTCGCTCCCCGTCACCGACCTGGGCAGCCTGGCCCAGGTGCACTAAATTCCGCCACATCCTGCACAACAACAACATCTGGAGATGGCGTTGCCGGGAGGAGTTTGGTGTTTGTGAAAACCGACAGAATCTGGAGGCGGTAGGTTCGTCTTACCGAGAAGTCTATGCGAAGCTGTTCCACCCACACAGACACATTTTGGGTTAGTGGGGGCGAGATATTGAGCTCTATAAAACACTGCTGTATGTAGCGGTTGACGGCTTAGGCATCACTGGTTGGACGTACAGGCCTTGTCTTAACACCCATGTGGACGGCCCAATGCAATTCAAGCCCGTGTTCCGAATCCGCCTGAAGGAGCGGAAATCAGCCGCGGTGGAGTGCACGGAAGGACGCCACCGCAGGCCCCACAGCCGTCACCTGCAGATTCGGAAGGACAGGCTCACCAGCCAGTCCAAGAAGAGAGACCACCGAAGGGATTCACCGACGCGGCTTAGGGAGAAATTCAGGACAGTGCTGATATGGAATGTCACAGTGCGGCATCACTGCCGGACCTACCGCCGCCTCTACCTCCCACCCAGCCACCCAGACGACCTCATCAGGCCAGGCCTCTCCCAAGGCAAATGCGATCGCTTGGGCCTCATGATTTTCATGCTCAGCTTCCACGGGAAGTGTGCCAGGCTCACGCACATCACGGGAATCGCATTCCACATATTAGAGATCCACCTCACGCGCCGCATCCAGCTGGGAGATGGCGAGATCTTCCGCGACTTCCACGAGCTCGCCCGCGTGGTCCGGGAGATGGAGGAGCAGGTGCTCCGGGAGCAGCAGCAGCAGCAGCAAGAAGACGGGACCGAGGAAAGCGAGGGCCATGGCTGGCAGAGCCCTGCCCAGCCCAGCGTCGGGGAGTCCGGGGCTGCAGCTACAGAGGAGCAGCCTGTCCCCTTTGTTCTGCCTGTGGACATGAGCCCAAGGGACCAGAACTACCCCTGAACCTGCAGGATGTGTTTCTATGGCGTGGAAACTGTTCCCGTATGTCCCTCAAACTGGCGCTACCCTGGAGTCGTCATCCTGTTCGATGAGAACCACTTGGGGTTCATCGATCTGGAGGAGAAATCCTTCATCCTGTTTGGCAGAGTCCAGAACCCCTTCCAGAATGTGGAGGCAGCATCCCCGCAGGCCTTCCTGGAGATGCTCAAGAACATTCACCCCCGACCACGTTTACCACACGAGAGGATATTTGATGTTTAGAGAGAGTGGGGGAGAGAGGGAAAGAAAGAAAGAATCTATGTGAGAGAAACACATCAGTTGGTTGCCTCCTGCCCAAGCCCGGAACAGGGCCAGGCTAGGTAGGGGCCAGCAATTGAGGTCGAAATAAACCTTAAACCAGTGGTTCTCAACCTTCCTAATGCTGCGACCCTTTAATACAGTGCCTCATGTTGTGGTGACCCCCAATTTCATTGTTACAAATTGAATATAATAAAAGCATAGTGATTAATCACAAAAAAATAATAACTTAATCAATAAAAATATTTTAAAAATAAAAGAAAAAGAAAAAGTACATAGAACATCAGTCAGTATACAGAATATCTGAACAACACTAGCAGGCAACTGACCCTGATATTTACGGAACAACCATCGACTGGGCACAGCCATCAGCACCGCCCTCCTCCTCCCCTCAGTCCTGTCAACCAACACCAAGATGGCCCGTGTCCCTGGGAGGCAACACCTGCCCCCGCGGCAGGCAGCGGCTGAGAATTGCTGGTCTGAGCTGCAGCTGAGCAAGGGAACTGGTCCCAGGAATCACCAAGGAATCACTGATCAATGACCAGGACACGGCTGTGATCCCGGAGGCTCCCTCGGGCAGGCGGGGGCGCCAGGGGGACATGCGCTCTGGAGGGCCTACCTGCGTGGCCCTGGAGGGCCTCACGGTGTTGGCGATATTAGACTGGAGTTCTCCCTCCAGCTCTTCATTTTGGCTGTTGGCCTTGTCCTGGGTGAGTTGGGTCCCCAACTCTTCCAGCTGCAGAGCCAAAGACCCAGCCCGTGCCACAGCCAGGTCACAGAGTGAACTTGGCTTGAGAGCAAACCCCAAACCTGTCACCGCACGGGACACCTGGCCACCGGCTTGCCCGTCTATTCCGGTCACCGCCCGCTGTTACCTCTTTCCGGAGCCTCTGGTTCTCCTCCTGAAGCGTCTTTACTGTGCCCTGGAGGGCCTGGGTATTCTCCTCCAAATCACTGATCCGCGTGCAGGCTGAAGAGCAAAGTGGAGTCAGAGCCCAGCTTCCAGGGCCTCTACTTCCCCTCTTTGACTCTGGCCCCGAGAGGACCATCCCCCCAGACGGCCACCCCCCGACCCCGAGGCCAAGGTTTGAGGGCAAGGGATGGTCAGCTGGGTGTCGTTCACGAGGTGCTGCCGCTGTTGGTTGTAGCCCCTGTGCTGGCTCAGCTGGGGTCCGGTAGGGGAGCCATCCAGAGCTTAAGAAGAAGGCAGGTGACCATGGCGAGGCCAAGCAGAAGTTCAAGATGGTGGAACTGCTGGAACCACTTTTTACCAAGTTCTAACCTGACTGTCAAGTCAAGGATTTCAGAGACTCACAGAGACGGCAAAGACATGGCATGGTCCGGGCCAGCTGTCAGAGTGGGGGGGTCTGGGTGGCTCAGCTGGGGAGTGGGAGGCACGGTAATTGACTAGTATGCCTGCGGGGGGTAGCGGATCCGGGGCGCATGTGTCGAGGACTTGCCACCCCTGGGTGAGTTCCTTCGGGAGGAGAGGTCACTGAGCAGCCCCTGCCCTGGGAGACAGAGAGCAGACTGCACCCATCTGCCCAAGGAGGACATGAACGGAGGAAATCAGCCCAGGCCTCTGTTATAATGCAGGTGAGTGAGCACTGGGGAAGCTTTCAATCCCCCACGGTCAGATCTAAGACAGCCTCTGGGGTCAGCATGCTGTCATCTGGAAGCTCCTGGGACTGTCCACACGGGCGCTGAGAAATCTGGCAACACTTACTTGTAGTTCATGTCCTGACTTCGAGGCTGCCAGGCCCCTCAGGTTCCCCTTGGGGAGAATGGCAATGAAACGGTCCCAAATGGCCCCTGAATCACACCCTACTGACTTGGGCTGAGGGTGGGCTGACCCAGGAAATTCACAGCCAAGGGCTCAGCTCCCTGGGTGAGGGAGAAGCCACAGCCACGCTGGCTCCCTGGCGCCAGGGGCTGCTGCCTACCTTCTATCAGCAGCTCCAACTCCCAGCTCAGGTGGGCGGGCTGGTTCCTCCTCTGGACCTGTTCAGCCTCGAGGGCCATGATGCCCCCCAGCAGCTCCTCAAGGAACTGCTGGGGGATGTGTCCACGATCCTAGTGCAGGAAGAGGGGTGGGGTGAGGATGCACACCGTGGAACCCCCTGGCCTGTCCCGCCCCAGTGCAGCTACCCTCATTCCCCAGGATGAAGGGCCTGCATGCACCTGCTCACTTCCTAGAGCACAGCTGCACAGAAGGGACTCCAACACAGGGTCCTGCTGGGAGACCTACAGCCACTAAAAGACATGCTGACCCAGTGGTAGGTGATGAAGACCCTTGAGGCCTCAGTGGTGTCTGAGCAAAGTGACGCACAGCACAGGGCTGTAAAGCAGGTGACAGGAGGACGGGCGGCTCTCAGGCCCCTTAGCTGGTTTACCATGTCTTGGAAAGGCCGTAGGGACTCCCAAATCACAGCTCGGCCCACATCCTCATTGCCAACAGAGACCCTTAATGCCAGTCACCCACCTACATCCCTCCTTACAGAAAGCAACACAGCAGTCAGGCCCTATCCGTTTGTTTGGGTTTTTTTTAACATCCTATAGAATAAAAGCCTAATATGCTAAGTGTCTGGTCATCCATTGAACCAGTGAAAGAATAATACACGAATGATATGCTAAGGCCACTCACCAGCTTCCATGACGTGCACTGACCACTGGGGGGCAGACGCTGCAACTGGCAGGTTGGCTTGCAGCTGGGGTCTGGCTGATTGGGGCTGAACTAGACAGGCCTGACAAGCCCTGGGGCCCTCCCAAGGTCCCACCCCACTAGCCAACCTCCTGTGTCCCTCCCCACACTCATCATACAACAATGGATTCCCACTGCCTCGCCTATGCCCTCTCGCAATCCGGGACTCCTCAGGGGCTGTCAGAGAGCCAGTTTCAGCCGAATTCCCATAGGCCAGGCCAAGGGACCCCAATGGTGCACGAATTCATGCACTGGGCTGCTAGTATATATATATATATATATATATATATATATATATATATATATATATATATATATATATTTCTTTTAAATATACTTTTATTGATCTCAGAGAGGAAAGGAGAGGGAGAGATAGACACATCAATGATGAGAATCATTGATCGTCTGCTTCCCACAAGCCACCCCTGGGCATGGAGCCCACTACCTGGGCATTGGCCCGGCCAGGCAGGCCCTGTCTTTTTTGAGGGCCTTCACTGCTGCCCACTTAAGCCACTGAGCTTAGCATATGACTCTTCGCTGGTAGCAGGTCACTGTGTCGGCAGCAGCCCCCGCCCAGTAGCAGAAAATCAGAGAAGGGCACCACATAAACCTACAGCTGCCCCCATCTGTTGTACACAGGATGCAAGAGTGTCTGACATGTACAGCCTCGTCTGGTTGGATGAGCGCACCTGCTGACAGGTGCGGGACTTCCCTGAGCCCGTTTCCCTAACTAGGAAGGGGTGGGGCTAAGATCTACCCCGGGTGTGAGGGCTGAGCCTCGACCTCTCAATTCCACGGTCACTCCGCTGATCTGGGAGCTGGAAATAAATGGCTGTTCCGGTGAGTTTTTGTTCAACACCCAGTTCCTATGTGAACAGGTCACACACAACCTCTTGGGAAACCAACAGCCCTGGGTAGTTTCCCGGAAATGAGGGCTAAGGCACAGCAAACGGTACTATGGGCCCTTGGGTGTCAGGCACATGCTGGGTGTGGGACGCCATGTCTGGTCCCTCCCAGGGCCCCTCAGGAGAGGAGTCCGCGGGGCCTATTCCGGTCCCAGGGCCCAGCACACATGGGGAGCCGGTCAGTTCTTTCCCCTCATCTCTGCTCCCGCCCAGGAGCCCTCCCAGAACCACTGGGCTGAGTCTCCCCCGAGCGCCTTCACAGTTTGGGAACACGCATGCACCCGACGTGTCCCTTGCTCTCGGTGGCAGTTTCCCAACGCTGGCCCCACACACGGTTCTAACAACTGGGAGTGGGTGGTAGCTCCTGCTTTTCCATCTCGTGTCCACTTTCCCGGACCGGCCAGAACCCAAGGTTCTTGGTAGAAGGGAAGCCGTGGACCTGCCGCCAGTGGACACAGTTCTGGTCAAAGCCTGGCAGCGGGAAGGGTTTGCTCACAGACTCGGGAGTCACCTGGGCACTGTCTCTCTGCCCATCCTCGGCCCTGCGCCAGGTGCCCTCTGTCCTTGCACATTCACTCCTCACAAGAGCCCTGAGGGGGAGGCAGGGACGGTCCCTTCCAACACAGGAAGAGGCTCTGCACTCACCGACTCTAGGACCACAGACTCTTCTTACTCCAACTCTTCACACCGACTCTTCACACACTGACAATTCACACCGACTCCGCACCACCAACTCCGCACCACCAACTCCGCACCACCAACTCCGCACCCACCGACTCCGCACCCTCCAACTCCACGCCCACCAACTCCACGCCCACCCACTCGGCACCTAACATTCCACTGTCTCCATGGCCCCCCAACCAAACTGCTCTAGGCCCAGCATTCTAAACGGCTCTGCCAGAGGCTCATGCCCCATGCTAACTGCTTTAGGAATACACAAAAATTAGGACACTCTCCCCATGAAGATTAAGATCTATCTGGCACATAAAATATAAAGAAACATAAAGGTTATGTTTATAGATCCTATACCATAATAAATGGAAATTAACCACTTCCTTCTGATATGTCTGTCTATGTTTCAAAAAATTATTTTTTTCCCATCAGCCACATTACAGAAATTTGATTCGTTCCTTTCAGGGAACAACACAATCATTTTATTTTGTGAAGTCTTGCCTACAGAGCCCAGCTCGGAAATTCTCCCCATCGACTGTCAATAGTTCATACATAAGAACCCTCAAGTCCACCAGTCAATTGCCTAAAAAACAATTTGACAAACCACTCACAAATGTGTAGTTTATAAGAAAAATGAACAAAGTAAAGCTATATATTTGAAAAATATTTTATATACATATATATTTTTAAAAATATATATTTTACTGATTTTTTACACAGAGGAAGGGAGAGGGATAGAGAGTTAGAATCATTGATGAGAGAGAAGCATCGAACAGCTGCCTCCTGCACACTCCCCACTGGGGATCTGCCCACAACCAAGGTACATGCTCTTGACCAGAATCAAACCTGGGTCCCTTCAATGCTCAGGTCAGCCCTCTATCCAGTGAGCCAAACTGGCTAGGGCTATACTTTATATATTTTTAAAAAATATATCTTTATTGAGTTCCAAGGGGAAAGGAGAGATAGAGAGAGAGAAACATCAATGATGAGAGAGAAGCATTGATCAATTGCCTCCTGCACGCCCCATAATGGGGATCAAGCCCCCAACCAGGGCATATGCCCTGACTGGGTATCTAATGGTGACCTCCTGGTCATAGTGATACACTCAATCACTGAGCAATGCCGGCCAGACTGGAAAATATTTTAACAAAAGGACTTTGTATATAGCTTTCTGTGCAAGGAGTACTAAATTAGCACATGCAAGAAAGACATTTAGAGAACAAATATGCAGGCACCCTCAGAACAGAATTTAAACATTTAGGCTGCCAATCAATTATTTCTAAACTAGTAATGGTTTACTTGGGTTAATTAAAAAACTCATTCTTAATTTAAGATAAATTTAAATTGTTGAAAGTAGATGAAATCTTTGGACTTAGATTGGGGGTGGGGGGAGAGTACTGATTAGCATTTCGATTCATTATCCAACTCCAATGACTGTTATAAAATTACTGAAATTGAATCTGGACAAGCAATGGGTCCAGGCTGCTGGTCACTCCTTGAGCCAATGAAGCAGAGACAGGGTTGAGATCATTTATTCCATGAATGCAGCAGAAGGAGAGAGCAGCAGGTCACCCACAAACGTCTGCTCTACCCCCTGTCCCCCACCCCCGATGAGCCAGATGCTTATCTTGGGTCGAAGGACAAAGATCCCACGGGAAAGCAGACATTTCAGGCCTGGGAAAGTAGGACGGTATAGTGGTTACAGGTTACAGGCAACTCAGGCTGGGGGTTGGCAGAGGCCGGGTGGCTCCAGGACCAGATTACAGGCAAGGAGGTTGCTGATCTAGGCCTCTCTCAGAAAGGAGGGTGGCCTGCATTCCCTTGTTAGCTCCCATGTCCCAGGGCGGACAACTCTCCACCAGATCAGAACGTGCTTTCCCTCATTAGAACAGAATAATCATGGTTAACAGGGCACCATTAATATTCCTTGTAATCATAGCGAGTCCCCAACAGTCTATTCCTGCCCCGAACAAAAGAACAAAACTGAAGAAAATCCCACCTAAAGTGGTTACTTTTTCATAACTATCTCAATCAATTCCTCGTACAGAGGCTATTCCATAAATCTAACCGCCTTCATTTGTGGGCAGCATGATGAGATTTCAATTAATGTCCAACGAAATGTGATCTAACCTGGAAACAAATTTATAGATGCAGTGACCTGAAGTGAGAACACAGCAAATAACATATACTTTAAGGAATCTTGAGATAATGAAAATTATTTATCATTATGCAAATCAAGATTTCAAGAACAGTTGAATTGATGAGCTTATGCCAAAGGGATATAAACTGGATGATAAAATTTCAAACTCTCTGCTCCCAGTTTTCAGGGCCAACATTGTAGAGAAACGATGCAGAATTTATGAACCTAGCGCTATTTTTAAGGAAAATACATAAGAATGAGACAGAAAACAGGATGAGGCCGAGTGAAACCACAAAAGAGTGAGCACAAGCCTGGCACAGTGATGAGCACATTGCACACATTGCATCTCATTCAATCAAATCACAGTCATCAAGGTGTTCCATGAACTCCCATGGACTGAGCTGTATTTTGGACCAAGGATATGCACAAAGGTTAGGAGTCACAGAAAATTTTCTTTCCTAAAAATTGGTCAACGACATGGCTGGTGTGGATCAGTTTGCTGGAGCATCATTCTCTACACGGAAAGGCTGTGGGTTCAATTCCCGGTCAGGGCACATATCTAGGTTGGGCGTTCAGTCTCCAGTGGGAGTGTGTATGAGAGGCAACCAATTGATGCTTTTCTCTCACATCAATGATTCTCTCTCTCAAATCAATAAGCACATCCTTGCCATAGGATTTAAAGAAAAAATGGGTTCCATTAGGTCGTAGAAAGTCATTCTCAAATTTTCAGTTATCAATTCGTAGCAACTTCTCCAATAGTTTCAAAGAATACCTTGAAGCTAACTAAACCAGCAATACCATTATTTTCTTTATACAAGCAGGTTTACTGGCACCCGAGCCTGGTCGGCCTGGTTCAGTGGTTGAGTGTCAACCTATGAACCAGAACCAGGCAGTTATGTTTGGCTTCCAGGTTGGGGCCCATGTCCCAGTTGTGGCTTCCATCCCCAATGCGGGCTGTCCAGGAGAGAGCCAATCAATGGTTCTCATCACTGGCGTTTCTCTTTTGCGCTCCGTCTCCAGTTTTCTGTGAAGTCAATAAAAGTATATATAAAATAAGAATTCTCCTCAAAAAAATGAATAAAGAAGTAAGGGTAGAAGACGCCCTGACTGGAGAGGGCGGTGGGTCTCTGCTGTGGCCCCACGTAAAAATACCTGGGGAGGGTCCATAGACAAGCCCCTCTCCTGCTGGGCTAACGCCCCCGGTCTTGGTGGGCCCTCTTCCAAAGTGATCAGAAGGTCTATGGTGATTCTGCTGCACAGCCGAGTCCAGCACCACCGGCTAAGTGTGGGGGATGCTGATCTCACAGGGACTCACTGCACACGGGCCCCTCACAGGGTCTCACTGCAGAAACACAGCTGCCATTCGATCCCTCGAAACTCTTGCTGACAGGCCGGGCCCCCGACTCGCGGCTCCAACTACCTCCCGCCCTTCCACGGTGGGTCCACGTCCACAGGGAACTCACTTCCCCTCGTAGCAATTTCCTCAATTTCTCCACAGTCTCAGGCTCACAGCCCGGAATCCTCTGCACGTCACTGTTCATCAGAACCAACATCGTTTCCAGCACACAGCGAACCTTAAAAACATAAAGAAGCCGAAACCGGTTTGGCTGAGTGGATAGAGCGTAGGCCTGCGGACTGAAGGGTCCCAGGTTCGATTCCGGTCAAGGCCATGTACCTGGGTTGCGGGCACATCCCCAGTGGGAGATGTGCAGGAGGCAGCTGATTGATGTTTCTAACTATCTATCTCTCTCCCTTCCTCTCTGTAAAAAATCAATAAAATATATTTAAAAAAAAAAACATAAAGAAAAGAAAGAGAGAGCCATCCATTTCAAATGGTCATCACTTCAACTTGGGAAGAAACAAACCAACTCTGCACGTGGCCACCACTGCTGATAAACCCGATGGTCGCAGGCAGACCATCCCCACTCCAGCCTCTGCAGCCTTTTAACATGACCCGGCACCGGACCCCCACCAGACCTCCACCGGGGCCTGGACCACTACCCACAGAGCTCCCCTTTCCTCTCCTGCTCCCCTCCACCTCTCTCCTCCCACTGATTCTACCCCCACCCTGCACTCCTCCCTCCTGGCCCTGGGCTCTGAGCCACCCCTCCTCTCCACGACATTGGTCATTCCTTCCCCACCCCTGGCCTGTACACTCTTTAACTTTTCAACTGGAAAGAATGTCACACTGAGAGAAAAGTCGCAAGAACAGTTCAGAGACCTCCCAGAGAGCCCTGTCTGAGATTTCTCCAAGTATTCACTTTTCAGTGAGAGCATTAACACAGCATCACACCCACCCATTCACAGTGTCCACTGCGTATGTTAAGGGCCGTGCGTCCTCAGAGGGCTCAGACCACAGCACATCCCAGTGAGCATCTCGGGTTTCAGGATGGTCCCGTCCTCCCTTTTGAGCCTGTGTCTCCTGCATGTAGTGCTGTCCACTAAAGGCCCAGCTGAGAACATGCGCTGACCCCGCCTTCCCTCCCACCCATTCTCCACCTGGTCAGTTCCAACTCCCACACCCTCTCCCACACCCACATCCACTACCACAGAGCTAATCCTCCCACCACCGTCTCTGACCCCTGAAGGGGTCTTCCTGCCTGACCACCTCCGTCTTCTACGTTGTAGCCAAGGTGACCGTTAACACGAACCCTTCCCAGGCCATTTTCCCACTCAGAAGCCTCCAGGTGCCTCCAGGATCAAAGCCCAAGTCCTTGCAACGGCCTCTGCCCTGCTCCCCTGTGGGCCCCACACGCACCCTCTCCCTGCTCCTCACACATCCCTCGGGGCTCCCCCGCCCTCCCCTATCTCTGATCTGCACAAAAGGAAAAGAGGCAGGAGCTCTGCTCAGCCCTGTGTTCTACAAGGGGAAACTGAGGCTTGGAAGACTCAGGTCACATTGCTGTCCACTGCTGAGCCAGAAGGCCAGGTCGCTGACACCTGAGCCCCGAGCCACACGGCCTTCCTCAGTGAACATTTGTTGAACAGATGAGTGTGAATTAAATCAATTCTTAACTCACAAAATACCCGAGTTTTAGTAAAGGAATAAGGTTTGCTCACACACTCACGATAAAAACATCTTCATCCCGGGAGCAGACGATAACAGATGGCTAGGGCATGGCACACAGCATTTCCCCACTTATTTCACCTGCTGCTCAGCATCTGCACACTTAGGCACTTAGTAGGCAGGTCAAGGGACCCACCGTCCCTGGTCTGGTCCCAGAGCCTGCTGCCTGCCCCGCTGGCTTTGCCCTGGTCTCTCTGATCATTGCCAGGGACATAGCATCGTGTTTTCTCAATGAAAATCCCCATTTCTCAGCCTGAACAGGATCAGTTCCTTATCTTTCTCTGTGAAAGTTCCAGTCAGTTTTTCCAACATGTAGGAGATGCGGAGAGACTGTACCAGGTGGAAGTCATACAAAAGGGTAAGGATGGTAAGCCGGCTGCCACCCTCTGTGCCTCCGCTTCCCTTTCTATAGACCTCATCGAACTTCCTCAGCGCGGCCTCCAGAGAGGGTGCTCCGACCTGCAGGAGTGAAGCAGACCCAGCGTCATCGCACACACCTGACCATCGTGGCAGCGCGCTTCTCTCGGGGACCCTTCTTGTCAGCCAGCTGAGGCGTTTATGCTGAAAGAGTCAGTCCTTTTAAAACCAGCGCATCAACGCACACCTGGTAGGACACTCATGGCCATGGGACATACCCTGTAAGACCCGGTCTGAGTGTGCAGGGTTGGCACAGGGCCACGCGGGCTGCTGGCTGCAGCCCAGACCAACCCGCCACAGCACTGGGACCTGCCTGTGAGCCACCCTCTCACCTTCTCAGTCCAGGGGGACCGCCTCGGCCAGCAGCTGTCTAGCTCCTTGGAAACAGAGCACCGCACATCTGTCTGCAGCGCTGCACATCCCACAGCCCTCATTCTGGAGCGCAGCTGAGCCCGGAGGAGGAGGCTGGAACAGCACCAGGTGGGGGCATGGAAACCTGTGGAAGGGGCAGTCCGAAGGGAGGCCTGCCAGATGGACTCCTGCGGGATCTGGGAAAGAAGACCCAGAGACCCAACAGCTGTGACCTGCCACACAGCCGCAAGATGGAAAAGATCCGACTCTGAGGAACAGGAGCTGGAAGAGGAAACCTGGGGGGGAAGAGCAGATTATGGGGGGAGCCTTCAATTGTGGGTGCAGGTGAACTGGGCCTGACAGGTCAGAGTGTCATAAACATGTGTCGCTGCTGAAGGAAAACACTAAATGCTAGAAGCCTCCAGGAGGGGTGCAGATGGGCAGGAGGGAACCATGCCTTCACAGAGGCCAGCGCCCATAGACCGGGGCTACTCCTAATTGAATAAATAGTAAATTTAACCGGTAAACTCCCCATTGGAGCCTTTTCACTAAACATCAACCTGGAGAGCAAGCCATGACCACGACATTATGTTCAAATGGAACTTAAAAAAGAGAAATTAGCCAAGCCGGCATGACTCAGCGGTGGAGTGTCGACCTAGGAAGCAGAATGTCGCGGTTGAATTCCTGCTCAGGGCACACGCCCAGTTCAATCCCCACTGTGGGGCGTGAAGGAGGCAGGCTTCACATGGGCATTTTACCAAACATTCAAGGAGGAACTAAAACCTATCCTCCTCAGACTACTACAAAAAATTCAAGAGGAAGGAACACTTGCAATCTCATTCTATGAAGCCAGCATCACTCTAATACCAAAACCAGGTAAAGACAACACAATGAAAGAGAATTACAGGCCAATATCCCTCATGAACATAGATGCCAAAATCCTCAACCAAATCTTAGCAAATCGGATCCAGCAATACATCAGAAAAATCATATACCATGACCAAGTAGGATTTATCCCAGGGATGCAAGGATGGTACAATATCCGCAAATCAATAAACGTGATACATCACATAAATAAACTGAAACAAAAAAAACCATATGGTCATATCAATTGATGCAGAAAAAGCATTTGACAAAATCCAACTCCCATTTTTGATAAAAACTCTTAGCAAGGTGGGAGTAGAAGGATCATACCTCAACATAATAAAAGCCATATATTACAGGCCCAAAGCCAACATCATACTCAGTGGACAAAAACTAACATCATTTCCCCTAAGGACAGGAACAAGACTGGGATGCCCACTCTCACCACTCCTGTTCAACATAGTACTGGAAGTATTAGCCATTGCAATTAGACAAGAAGAAGAAATAAAAGGCATCCAAATAGGAAAAGAGGAAGTAAAACTGTCCTTATTTGCAGACAACATGATATTATACATACAAAATCCTAGAGACTCCATCAAAAACCTACTAGACTTAATACACGAATTTGGCAACGTAGCAGGATACAAAATTAACCCCAAGAAATCTGAGGCATTTCTATACACCAACAGTGAACTTTCAGAAAGAGAAACTAAAAAAACAATCCCATTTACCATTGCACCAAAAAGTAAGCTACCTAGGAATAAACTTAACTAAAGAGGTAAAAGACCTCTACTCAGAAAACTACAGGACGTTGAAAAAAGAGATAGAGGAAGACATAAACAGATGGAAGAACATACCCTGTTCTTGGATTGGTAGAATCAACATCATTAAAATGTCCATACCACCCAAAGCAATGTATAAATTCAATGCACTTCCCGTTAAAATACCAATGGCATACTTCACAGATATAGAACGAACTCTCCAAAAATTCATCTGGAATAAAAAAAGACCCCGAATAGCTGGAGCAATCCTGAGAAAGAACAACGTAGGTGGGATCTCAATACCCGATATCAAGATGTATTACAAAGCCACCGTCCTCAAAACTGCCTGGTACTGGCACAAGAACAGGCATATAGATCAATGGAATAGAATAGAGAGCCCAGAAATCGGCCCAAACCACTATGCTCAATTAATATTTGACAAAGGATGCAAGACCATACAATGGAGCCACGATAGTCTCTTCAGTAAATGGTGTTGGGAAAATTGGACAGATATATGCAACAAAATAAAACTAGATCACCAACGTACACCATACACAAAAATAAACTCTAAATGGATAAAGGACTTAAATGTATGATGGGAATCGATAAAAATTCTAGAAGAATCCAAAGGCAACAAAATCTCAGACACATGCCTTAGCAATTTCTTCACTGATACAGCTCCAAGGACACTTGAAACTAACGAGAAAATGAACAAATGGGACTACATCAAAATAAAAAGCTTCTGCACAGCAAAAGAAACCATCAACAAAATAACGAGAAAACCCACTGTGTGGGAAAACATATTTGCCAATGTCATATCTGATAAGGGCCTAATCTCCAAAATTCATAGGGAACTCATACAACTTAACAAAAGGAAGATAAACAATCCAATCAAAAAATGGGGAAAGGACCTAAATAGACACCTTTCAAAAGAGGACATTCAGAAATCCAAGAGACATATGAAAACATGCTCAAAGTCACTAATCATCCGAGAGATGCAAATCAAAACAACAATGAGGTACCATCTCACACCTGTCACACTGGCTATCATCAACAATTCAACAAACGACAAGTGCTGGAGAGGATGTGGAGAAAAAGGAACACTTGTGCAGTGCTGGTGGGAATGCAGACTGGTGCAGCCACTATGGAAGACAGTATGGAGTTTCCTCAAAAAACTACAAATGGAACTCCCATTAGACCCTGTGACCCCACTTGTAGGACTATATCCCAAGAAACCAGAAACACCAATCAGAAAGGATATATGCACCCCCTCTGTTCATAGCAGCACAATTCACCATAGCCAAGATCTGGAAACAGCCTAAGTGCCCATCAGTAGATGAATGGTTTAGAAAACAGTGGTACATCTACACAATGGAATACTATGCTGCTCTCAAAAGGAAGGAACTCTTACCATTTGCAACGGCATAGATGGAACTGAAGAGCATTATGCTAAGTGAAATAAGCCAGTCAATGAAGGAAAAATACCACATGATCTCACTCATTCCTGGATAATAGAGACCATTATAAACTTTTGAACAATTATAGATACAGAGGCATAGATGCCTCAAACAGATTGTCAAACTGCAGTGGGAAGGCCTGGGAGGGTTGGGGGGCAAGAGGGAGGTGGGTAAGAGATGAACCAAAGGACTTGTATGCATGCATATAAGCATAACCAATGGACATACGACACTGGGGGATAGGGGAGACTAGGGGACTGTCAAGGGCGGGGGGAGTAAAATGGACACATATGTAATAATACCCTTTGTAATACTTCAAGCAATAAAGAAAAAGAAATGAAGTGGTGACACATGCTACAGCATGGACAAACCTTAAACGTAGTATGCTAAGTAAAAGGAGCTAGACACAAAGAAACACATATTGTATGATTTCAGTTACATGAAATGTCCAGAATAGGCAAATCTATAAGGACAGATATAGACTTTCAGTTGCTGAGGGATGGAGAGGGGAAATGAGGGGGGAGAAGGAGAGAAGGGAACAGGAAGTGACAGCTAATAGGAATGGGGCCATTTTTAAGGGGAATGAAAATGTTCTCAAATTACATTATGGTGATAGTTCAAAAATGCTGCAAATATGCTAAAAATCACTAGATTGTGTACTTTTAATGAATCAATTGTATAGTATCTAAATTACATTTCAATAAAGCTATTAAAAATGTTCAAAAACAAAAAAGATCTTATATGCACACTAGAGGACCCGGTAGTGTCCCTCAGCCTACCTGCAGGGATCAGGTTGAAACCAGCAGTGCGACTTGCCCTGAGGGGTCCTGGACTGTGAGAGGGCCCAGGACAGGACGAGGGACTCCGCTGGTGCACGAATCCGTGCACCCGGCCTCTCGTTCTATTTAAAATTTTTTTCTTGAAATATTAATGTTGATTGCACATAACATGTAAATATATAAAAGCCTAAGCGAAAGTTGGACCAGTGCTATGATAAGCAGTGAGCACCAGGGGGCAGAGGCTCAATGCACAGGCATGGAACCATGGACCAGCCTGATGAATCTCAGAGGGAAGGGGTTGGGGGAGGGCTGGAAGAGATTCACCAAAAATCTTATATGCATATTAGAGGCCCCCGTGGGGGTCCCTCCTCTGGCCTGTGGGGCTCGGACTTTCCTGAGGGGTTCCGGATGGTGAGAGGGACAAGGGACTCCACTGGTGCACAAATCTGGGCACCAGGCCTCTAGTTATAGGTCAAATTGTTTTTCTTGAAATCTTGTTTACTGCATGTTGTTGTGCCAAGATTTCAAAGTTCCCAAAATGCCCACCAGGGAGCCAGCGAGTCTGATGCAAAAGCAAAGAGTCCTTCATTTTGAACTAGTTCGGCTCCCCAACCACACTCACCGATGCAATGGTAAGTCCCAGTGGCCGAGAGAGAGCGAGGTGTGATGGGATTGTGGGTTTTATAGAAAGGGCAGGGGAGGGGACTGTGGGCCCCGCCGATTGGCCAGGCGCGAGTCGGGTCTTGTTACACAGGATGTGGTCATCTCTATGGCGCGCACGTCCCTTGATTGTCATTGGTTAGTTCAAAGAAATCCCAGGCGTGGCCAGCAGGGGCCTGGGCTTCCTGAGTACACGGCGGCCGCCCCAAAAATGGAGGACCCAGGGCAAGATGGAGAGCGCAGTCCTAGCCCCCCACCCCCCAGGGCAAGCTGAGCCCATCTCCAGGGGCCAGTCTGGTTGCCGGGGGTCTGGCAGTTTGACCAGTTCCAGCCCAGACAGGAAGTCCACGTCTTCTGTCTCGTTCCTGGGGGCGCTAGCGATCGCCTCCTCCTCCATCTCCTCAGGCGAGGGCAGGCGCCCCGCCCCGCCGCCCCTGCTGCCACGTGGGTCCGGTCCCGGTCCAGGGGCTGCGGGCGGGTGGCGGCCTGCCCCGGGCTCCCGCCGTGGGCTGGGGAGTTGGTGCCTGAGGCCGCCAGCAGCATGGTCAGGCTGTGCCTCATGGGGCCCGGCGGCCAGCCCACGTAGGCCCCGCAATGACTCGCCCTTTCAGTTACCTTTTAGGATAAAAGGGCAACGAGGAACCTGTTAGTGTGCGAGGCCTGCTCGCAGGTTGTGGGTTTCCATCTCGAGAGAAGGAGCGCCAGGGGCCTGTCCACGGGGAGCTGTCTGGTGGCCTGTTTGTGGGGAGCTGGTCCTAGGTCAGCTTTCACAGCCAAGATGGCCAAGGATCAGCAAACCTCAGCCGCTGCCCACTCCTGTCCTGGTAAATAACGTTTGATTGGAACATGCGTTCCACTTGTGTCTGTCCGTCTACCACTGCTTTCTCTCCACGGCAGCGAAGCGGAGTCGTGGACACGGAGGTGGAGAGGCCCGCCAGCCTGAACAGCAACCGGCCCCTCATGGGACACCTGTGCCAGCGCCTCCACACAGGACGCGCTCTCGGTGGCGAGTTACAGCAGCGTCTGCTCCTCTCAGTACGAGAGCTGCACGATGCAAACCTCAATGTCCCCAAAGTGTAAAAACTCAGAAGCCCCCCGAGCCCATCAGCCGCCTCCCACTGGAGGGAACCCCTGAACGTGTGCTCAGTTCCTGGCTGTTGACCTCCGTCTAATCCAGTGGTTCTCAGCCTGCTGGCCCTTTAAACACAGCTCCTCATGTTGGGACCCAACCATGACATTATTTTCGTTGCTACTTCATAACTGTCATGTGACTACTGTTATGAATCGTCATGTAAATATCTGATCTGCAGGATGGTCTCAGGCAACCCCTGTGAAAGGGTCGTTCGACCGCCAAGTCGGTCGCGACCCACAGGTTGAGAACCACTGGTCTAATTGCTTCATGTCCACCGACTCCTGTGAAACTGCCCTTGGTTCTCCGTAAGTTGGAGCGTCGGGGAAGGTGGATTTGTCTCCTCGCCGTGACCGAGTGCTGGATCGGTGTCCGCCCCGACGCCCTCCCAGCCCCATCACACTTCCATGCGGGTCAGCTGACTGCTTCTCCAAAACTGCTACCAGGTTCTTAGCATCAGGGACGCTTCGGTGACAGCTCAAATAGTTTGTCACCCACATACTCCTGTTTCTTTAAATCAGTTCGAGGCAGTGGAATGAATACGCAACCAGGAAAGAGGTTTCCCTGTGCGGAAACAGGCCTGGCTTCATCTCCGGGACCTCGAGTGCACGCTCACCGCTCACTGAAAGGCCCGCTTCTGTGCCGTTTTAGGAAAAGGGTCTTTAAGTGCAGCTTGAGCCCATCAGCTTCAAGATGCAGAAGGAGATGGCTACTTGAAGGCAGCAACCGAGACACATGACCTTCAAAACGGGGGGCAGGGGGCAGACTTCCTGCAAGGGGGGGGAGGCGCAGTATGATCTATTGAAATAAAGGGCTTAGACAACATGGGCTGGAGATGGGGCAGAAGTGGGCGGTCCTCTTACCCCATCCTCCCCTCAGTGCTCGGCCGGCTGACAGAGCCCGACAGTGGCAGAGCTGACCCACGGGAACTCAGTGGGCAGCCTGGACCGAACACCAGTACACCCGCCTCCCTCGTCCTGCCCCCCACCCTCCCCTCCCATCTCACTCAGGGCCTCTCACCAGGCCCCTGCCCCTTGGTGCCCTCCAACAGCTTGTGCTGCCGGTTGGAGTAGGAACCATGAGGGCGTTGGGTGCAGAGCCCAGAGGTGCACCACCCTGGGACCCTGCCCCCGAGGCTGCTCCAGGCTGGGGGCCAAGCCCAACTGTGACCGCAGCTCTACCTTCTTCACCAAACCCGCCGGAGAAAGGAGCCAGCATTTCAGCGCCAGTGCCACAGCCAGCAGTGCCAGTGCCCCGTGAGCAGCGCCAGGCCTCCCTCACAGACCTCACCATGAGCTTTATCTGCAGTCACGCCCACAGGAACGGGGTCCAGGCCCAGGACGGTGTACATGGAAACCAAAGCAAACACGATTCCATTCCTCACCCGAGGGCATTTTTTTCATGGACGTTTAGAGAGAGTAGAAGGGAGGGAAGGAGAGTGGGAAGAGACACAGAGAGAGAAACATTGATGTGAGAGAGACGCATCGATTGGTCGCCTCCAAGGTGCGCTCCGACCCGGCCAGGGAGCGAACCTGAAACCCACGAACGTGCCCTTGACCAGGAATCAATCCTGAGACCCTTCAGTTGGTGGGCCGACACTCTAACCACTGAGACCACATCAAGGGCCGATTCAGGTTTTAAGAGAATCCTCTATCGGGAAAGAAACCGACGTTGTACACGTGCAGACACCCTGCTGTGCTATCCACATGCCACTCAGGCAGGCAGACCAGGGTGAGATATGTTCAGGCTACAAGGCGTCACCTCCATCCCAGGAGCACGCGGCTGCGAAAGCGCTTGCTTACCAGCTGCTGGCCTTTGGGGCCCCAGCCTGTGTACTGCAGCTTCCCGTAGCTCACCTCCGGCGGGTCTAGGCTCTGAGGGTCCCTGGAAAACACGACAGAGAGCAAAATGGTGGGAAGGAACGGAGAGTTAAGGGCTGTACTTTGTTCTGCCCCGAGCCTCTGCCCCCCACCCCCCCACACCGCGTCATGCTCTCCAGGAGCCATCTCATCGGGACCAGGGCCCCCAGGTGTGTGAGGTGGACTCAGGTCCTCATGCTGAGCCCAAATAGCAAATATTCCCCGGGAGAGAGCCTGCGGAGGAGTCTATGAACCGATTTTTAAAAATATTCAGAACCGCCTGGGCGGGGGGGGGGGGGGGGGGGCGGGCAGCACTGCTCTCAGCCCAAGACCTGGTTCATTGTTATTTAATGGACTGAAATCCTCAGGGGTGTGTTCATGCATGAGAGAGAGAGAGAGAGAGAGAGAGAGAGAGAGAGAGAGGATGCATTCATTTATTTTGGTGTTAGTTCATGCTCTCACCCCATGTTTCTGTCTTTCTCTTCATTTACTCATTTGTTTTAAAGAATCCAGTCCAGACTCCATATGAATCATGTCGGGGAAGAGACGGACTGGTAAAAAATGACTAAGGACAAATACAATGATCTGGACTTAACTCCATCCCAAAGCAATCACACAGTCCCTCCTGACATTGCGTATCTGAGCAAGAAGCAAGCAGCATACATCATGCTGACTTTTGCAGAGTACATTAGTGAATGGAAGTTTTTTAAAAATATATTTTATTGATTTTTTTACTGAGAGGAAGGGAGAGGGATAGAGAGTTAGAAACATGGATGAGAGAGAAACATGGATCAGCTGCCTCTCGCACACCCCGTACTGGGAATGTGCCTGCAACCAAGGTACATGCCCTTGACCGGAATCGAACCCGGCACCCCTGAGTCCACAGGCCAACACTCTATCCACTGAGACAAACCAGCCGGGTCATGAATGGAAGTTTACTCGTTCCTCTTCCTGAGCTGGGCAAAGGGTTGAAAGCTTCCAGACAAAAGGCGCCTTTGGAAAGAGAAAAGCCAAGAACTGCTTTCCTGGCTCCTAACCCTTCAGGCTAAAAACATTTTAAAAATTAGCATTTCAGTGTCCAATAATACATGTTTTCAGAAACTTCCTCATGGTGGATAATATAAACATATAAAAGACCCTCACAGTCGTAGCAGAGTGTCTGACACATTGTAGATGCTCATACAGATTAACTGGATAATGAATACAGTGAGTGGAACCCCAGTTTGCGAACCTGCTTCGTTCTAGAAGGCTGTTTGAAACCCGAATCCTGCTTTCCTTTAGAAATAATGTAAATTGAATTAATGCCTTGCAGACCCCGAAGTGACCTCCTGTTTGAATGCTTCTCATATACAACACATGTCTAATATACAGTTTAATCTATAAATAAACACCTTAAAAACAAAACATACCTGAAATGTAAATGAGAATTTGACAAAGAGGAAATGAAATGTACAGTAAAAAAAGAAAATCTACACTAATAAAAGACAAACATGCAAATTGACCATACCTTTACTACACCTTAAGCCACGCCCACCAGCCAATCAGAGCGACTATATGCAAATAAACCCAACCAAGATGGCGGCCGGCAGCCATGGAGCTGGAGCAAGCAGGAGGCTTGGTTGCCCCAATGATGGAGGAAGGCAAGCTTCCTGAGGCCAGCTCTGAGCTCCACTCAAAGCAACAATGTTTCAATTATAGAAGGTAAATAAATCCCAGAAAGAAAAAAAAAAGAAAAAAAGGAGAGGCTGGGAGCTTCTGTTGCCGGGGGGCTTGGCCAGCCTAAAAACGGCCATCAGCCCATCACCCAGGCTGGCCAGGCACCCCAGTGGGGACCCCCACCCTAAAGGGGGTGTGACCAACCTGCAAACAGCCATCAGCCCCTCATCCAGGCTGGCCAGGCACCCCAGCAGGACCCCCACCCTGATCTGGGACACCCTTCAGGGTAAACCAGCCAGCCCCGACCCATGCACCAGGCCTCTATCCTCTATAATAAAAGGGCAATGTGCAAACTGACCCTAACAGCAGAACGACTGGTAATCACTGTTCACTATGACACACACTGACCACCGGGGGGCAGACACTAAATGCAGGAGCTGCCCTCTGGTGGTCAGGGCGCTCCCACATGGGGAGCTCTGCTCAGCCACAAGCCAGGCTGATGGCTACCAGCACAGTGGTGGTGGTGGGAGCCTCTCCCGCCTCCTCAGCAGTGCTAAGGATGTCCGACTGCAGCTTAGGCCTGCTCTCCGCTGGCAAGTGGACATCCCCCGAGGGCTGCCGGGCTGCCAGAGAGATGTCTGACTGCCAGCTCGGGCCCAATCCCCCAGGGAGTGGGCCTAAGCCAGCAGGTGGACATCCTCCAAGGGGTCCCAGACTGCAAGAGCGCATAGGCTGGGCTGAGGGACCCCCGCAAGTGCACAAACTTTTGTGCACTGGGCCTCTAGTGTAATAATAATGAGCAGCAACAAAAGCAAAAAACAGGAAAATTTTCACAGCATAATTTCCTGAGATGTTAGCAACGTGAGGTTTAGGAATAAACTGACACACACTCACGAATTCTCTCCCTTGTTTGTTGCCTAAGAGACGCGTGACTGATCATACAGGGATCAGCATGAAAGGGTGAGGGTGAAAAGCATATTGTTTGAGATGGAGACGTTTGAGAGCCAACGTTCCACTATAGAAGGATAAATGGATGGATGGATATATCGGATACAGTTTAGTCACCAATGGATGGTTGGTTAGGGTCAGTACAACCTTAAACTCATATAACATTGAAAGATTTGTATTATTATTTTAATATATATTTTAAATTGCACAGTAATAATCTTTTTAAAAATGTTTTTACTGATTTCAGAGAGAGGAAGCAGGAGGGAGAGAAGGATAGAAATGTCAATGATGAGAGAGAATCATTGATCAGGTGTCTCCTGTACACCCCTTACAGGGGATCAAGCCCCAACCTGAGCATATGCCCTGACTGGGAATCAAACCATGACCTCCTGGTTCATGGGTCGAGGCTCAACCACGGAGCCAGGCAGGCCAGGCCACGGTGAAATTCCTGAGGGCAGGGTCCTCGCTGGCATGACCCTTCGCCTGGCCAACATTGGGGCTGGCTAGTCGGCGCTGTCTGTGTCTGTGGGTTCAGAAGCTCTGCCTGTGAAGAAGGACTTGGGTACAGAAGTCCTGCCGTGGAGACTTGTGGGGTTGACTCATCCTGAAACATGTGTGACGGATCCCACACCCAACTCACAGAGGCACTTCCACATACATGGTCCCACACATACGTCCTCAATAAAGTCAGGGAGATTTTTTTAAATAATAGGGGACATGTAGTGTCTTCCATTAGTGCACCCCGTGTCTACACCAGCCCACTGCCCAGGCAGCTCCTGCCCGAGGAGCCCTGGGAGGGCTGCGGGGGGGGGGGGGGGGGGAGGGCGGGGGGAGGAGTGGTGCAAGTTCCCAAGGAAGGTTAGGAAACCTACCATTTGTGGGATTTTATGGTTTCAGAGTATTTTCATAAACAAGGGGATTTCCTCATGGATATCTATGGGGAAAGGTTTTGTAAGGATGACTCACAATTCTGAAGCAATAACATAAGAGAGTGACACATTTGAGGACATAAACATTCTTTTTGAAAAATTACAGGACAAAACATGCAATGTTGAGCTGAAGGACACAGAGTGTTGGGGGAAGATGAAAAGTTCTGACACTGAATGGGGTGGGGCTGCCCACCACTGGGAACACACTACAGACACTGAGCTGTACAGTCTCAATGGGTGAATCCCAGGGGGTGGAATTCTATCTCAATGAAGCCAGGACAGAGAGGAGGAGAAGGTCCCTCACGGTGCCCCTACACCTGCTCACGCTCTCTGTAGCTTCTGCCCTGTCCCTCCAGGCCCTGGTGTGTAAGGGCGGATTTCTGGTTGACATGATAAACACCTGTATGCAGCAAGCTCTCAGGGGAAAGCACACAGAGCCGTTCTGAGGATGAGAGGCTGGGGTCCCAACGACCTCCCTCCCAAGCTGTGTGGTCCTGGGGACTCACTAAACCTTTCTGAGCCTCCACTTCCTTCTCTGGAATTTGGGGTCAGTCCGCTTGCGTTATTGCGAAGTTTTGTTCTGTTCTTAAATGTGTGTGTGTGTGTCTGTGTGTGTGTGTGTGTGTGTGTGTGGTTAGTTCAGAGAGGAAGGGGGAGGGAGAGAGATAGAAACATCAATGATGAGCCGAAACCAGATTGGCTCAGTGGATAGAGTGTTGGCCTGCGGACTGAGAGGTCCCAGGTTCAATTCCAGTCAAGGGCATGTACCTTGGTTGTGGGCACATCCCCAGTAGGAGGTGTGCAGGAGGCAGCTGATGGATGTTTCTCTCTCATTGATGTTTCTAACTCTCTATCTCTCTCTCCCATCCTCTCTGTAAAAAATCAATAAAATATATTTTAAAAAAAGGAACATCGATGATGAGAGACAATCATTGATTGGCTGCTTCCTGCACACCCCCTACTGGGGACGGAGTCCACAATCCAGGCATGTGCCCTGATCGGGAATTGAACCATTATCTCCTGGTTTCTAGATTGATGCTCAACCCCTGAGCCACACTGGCAGGGCATGTCACGAGTGTTAAATGAGGAGATGAATGTAACAGCCCAGCCAGCCCCTGGGCCCTGGCGTGAGTCCAGAAGGGTCACTGCTCTGATGTCACTGCTACTGATGATGACGGGGCCAGGGAGGGAGAAGAGCCAGGGATCCAATTCATTTGTTCAAGTTTTCTCCAAAGTTAGATGGTCTGTCGTCTGAAGCACCTGTGATTCAGAAACCAGGCCATCTGCAGTGGGATGTGCAGTGTGATGGCCGAGGGAGTCAGTCCCAGGGGCTGTGCCTGAGGGTCCCTGAGCTGGCGCCTGGAGGCTGGCCGCCTGCACTTTGATGACTGCATCTGTTTACTTCCTGTAGGTTTCACTTGACACCCCGCACATTCATCAGCCTGAAGAGGGAGGGTGCCAGGGACCAGCCCTGGTGGAGGAGTGTGAACAGGCTTGGGGTCCGGCCCTCTGTCACACCCTGCCCCTTGGCCACGTGTCTCACCCCGTTCCACTCCGTGGAGGCATGTCCACGTCCTGTTCTCTCCAGTAGTTTTGAATGAGATGCCTATTGTGTGTGGATTTCTCTCAAGAGCTTAAATAGCTCCGTCAAGTCTTAGAATATGTTGAGCTTCTTAACTAATGTCTCCTCAAGTTTGCAATGTTCGGCAATGAACTGAACCACAGTCAGCCGGCAGCCTGTTAACATTTCAGTGGAAGAATGAAAGGATGGTGCTGGACCCGCAGGGCCTCCTGGTTCAATGACCGGTTTCACTGGGAACGCTCACGGGTCCCCAGGCCCCACTTGCTGTCACTCGCCAGTGTCTGCACAGACTGGCAGCCACGCTTCGTGTCCGTTCCTGCTATGCGTGCTTAAACCACTTGATTTCTGTCTCTTAGAAGCAGCCATCACCAATTTGCTCTTTTCTATTCAGGCATCTCTTCCAAGGAGGGTTGGGAAAGCAGCCAGCAGGGATATTCGAGGGGAAACGGTAGACAGTTTGGTGATAGGCAGTGAGAAATCAGACCATTTAAACACGGGAGTCTGGTCTCAGCCTGCATGTTTTTCTTTGAACAGCTCTACTCTCAAGCGTGCACTCCTGGGCTGGGGGCTAACTTCCCTTTTGCTTATGGAATAAGAAACCAAGGAGCGCTGGGCTTGCCTTTTTTTCTTCTTTTTCTTCTTCTGACCTAAGGGCAGCAGTGAGGGGCCCAGCGGATTAGGTGAGGCTGCCCTAGGCGCACCCGTCCCCAGACCCGCTTGGGCACAGTGCTCCCAACCTCGGCCAAGGGGCGGGGCGCACCCCGCGGCCCGCGCGGGCGGCGAAGTGGGCGTGTCCCTTGGGCGCGCGCGGGCGGCGGAGGGGGCGTGTCCCTTGGGCGCGCGCGGGCGGCGGAGGGGGCGTGTCCCTTGGGCGCGCGCGGGCGGCGGAGGGGGCGTGTCCCGGGTGCCTGGCGCAGCCTCCTGTGCCGGAATGTGCGGCTCCCGCGAGCTTGTGGCGCAGCACCAGAGCCAGAGCTGCGGAGGCCCCCCCGGGCCCCAGACCTCGGCGGCGGCCGGGACAGCAGGGCGAGAGCCCGCGGCCTGAGCACCCCGCAGCCCCACTCCCGGGCCTTCGCGGGCCTCGAGGGCCCCAGCGCCCAACTTTTCCACCCTCCCTCTCCCCTCCCCCGAAACTCCTGCAACAAAGAAAAGTAGTCGGAGAAGGAGCGGCGACGCCAGGTCCCCAGCCCCTCCTGGCCAAGGAAGGCCGGTAAGCGCGGCGCGGGGCCGGGGGCTCGGGGCGGGTGGGGGAGGGCGGGCCGAGCGGCGGCGGCAGCGTCCTCGGCAGGATGGGGAGGGCGCGGAAGGACGCGGAGTGAGGCGCTGTCCAGCGCTGATTTGCAGATACTGTGGCTCCGGCGGTGGCAGCGTCGGTCGCGCCAGACGGGGGCGGGCGGCGGGACGGGATCGGGTTACACCGGCGCGGCCGCGGGGGGCTGGGCCAGGGGCGTCCGTGGGGAGCGGCGCGGAGCTGCGTGGGGCCCGACTCCTGAAACTTCCTCCTCGCCCTCCCGCTGCTCGCAGGTCCCGCCGCAGCCCCTCGCGGCCCGCGGCCACGTCCCCCTCCCTTCGCGGCCTCTCCCTTTCGCCGGAAGGCGCCGTTGAGTGTGGCCGGGCGGGTTGAGTCAGCCTCGGCCCGGGCGGTTCCGCCAATGGGGCTGGACAGCGATTTCTGCGCTCGGGCCGCTTCCCCGCCGCGGCGCCCCGCGCCCGGCCGCCTCGCCTCCCGGGCTGGCAGGACGAGGGCGCGCGTCCCGCGGGGCGCCGTGGGGGAGTGAGCGCGCAAACTTCCGGGGGGCGGCCGGCGCGCGTGGGGGGCCCCCTCTGGCGCTCGGGGCGGGCGCCTCCGGGGTGGGGGGCGCCGCGAAGCCTGTGGGCCCTGCGCGGAGGGCTCGCCCGGGAGCCGGGAGAGGAGCAGGGACGCCGGCGACGCGGTAACTTTCCTCTTCCCCGGCGGGGGTCCGAGGGCCGGAGCGGGGGCTGCTGCCCCGGGGGAGACGCGGTCTGGCCCGGTGGCGCCCCGAGTTGGCCCTCCTGGCCTTTTTTGGTGTTGGGGAGCCCAGGGAAGGCCTCAGGGCGAGGGTTGGGGCAGCTCCCGCGAACTGGTGTGTAAGTGTGTGCCGCGAGCGGGGCGAGCCGAGAGGAAGCGAGAGCGCCCGAGTTTGCAAAGAGCTGCTTCGTGTTGGTATTTTGAGAAAGTGGCCGAATGCCTATTTCAGCCAGGAATGCCGCCGCCGAGGCAGGCGCCGGGGGCAGCGGCGCGTAGGAATCCGCGCAGCAAGTTGGGTTCGGAGCTTTGCTCGGACGGTCTGCCGGGCACACGTGGAGATTTCTTGAGGGGTGGTCGTAAGGGTTGGGGGGACCATTAGGAAAGTCGATGTTTGGGTAAGTAACCGAGGAGCCCGGACGATCAGCCTTGGGACAGCTTTTGCCCTCGGTTTGTTTTCTGTGATGGTATTTGATTCCAACTGTTTGCGGGTTCGTATAACTCAGCCGGTTTGCGTTCATACGCTTCGGTGAAAGGGATTACTTTTTTCCCCTGTATTTTGGGTTAAACTTTTTTAGTTTTCTTGCCACTTATTTTGACTTTTCTAATTTGCAAGAGAACACCTCCTTTGAGAATAGCACCTTTGGGATGGAGCCTGGTTAAGACGGTTTAAAAAGCCCTACATGTTTTCAAGAAGGTGATCTTGTAATGGTTTCCACGAGGCAAGTAGGCCAAGTCAAGCGCAATGCAAGAAAGTTGCTGATTGTCGAGTTGAATTGTATGATTACTTTTAGGAGGTGGTTTGAAAGATTATTTTCAGTTTTGAGTACACCAAACTTACTTTTTCGCAGGAAAAAAGGTCCGTAATTTTTTCCCCCTTAAACAGATCAAATCAGCAAAAAATAAGAAACAAAGTGGTACTTTTTCACAGTAGTTTTCTCCTCTGGAGTTAGTTGAGGTAATGTGAATTTAAGTTCAGTTGACCAATTTATGACAGGCTTCTACTTTCTAGACATGTTTGCCTGGCTTTTGGATTTCTCCCTTTTCTGATTTGGACCAGTAAATGTTGAAGGAGGATTTGGGAGGCTAGCTGTTTACTATTCACATATTGAATTTTAAAAGTAATTTAATTAACATTAAAAATGAAAGCTTCTGTTTTGTTTGTTTTTTTGCATCAGAAATGTTAAAAGTGCTTGCCAGTGGTAGACCTACTTGGTGGACCTAATTATGTCAAAAATTTGATAAAGTTTTTCGGAGGGGGAGGGGTAATAGACATTTTTTATTTTTTTTGGTTCTGCAGTAAAGAATTTGAAATTACAAAAAGATTTTAAAGGCTTCTTTTTAGTAGTTAATGAAGTTCATTGAGCTTAGAGATTATATTGGAAATGTGTTTTTTGAAAGATATGAAGAATTACGGTAGTGTTTTGGTGTTAGACCAGTAAAAATTGTGTTTAAATTGGTGCTTTTGTGTTTTGTTTTGTTTTGAATTCAGAGTACAGTCATGGCCACCCAGGTAATGGGGCAGTCTTCTAGAGGAGGAGGGCTGTTCAACGGCAGTGGCAACATTGGCATGGCCTTGCCTAACGATATGTATGACTTGCATGACCTCTCCAAAGCTGAATTGGCTGCTCCTCAGCTCATCATGTTGGCAAATGTGGCCTTAACTGGGGAAGTAAATAAAAAAGTAAAAAACAAAAAAAAAAAAAACACGGGCCCCACGGACCTGACCCGTGAACTCTGAGTAGCTCTCACATGTGAGCTCGTGGGAAGCGGAGGGAGGAGGACTGCCGTCTGCACGTGAACAGGGCCGTCCTCACTGAATGTGACCTTCCAGCAGGCCCACGCCTGAACTTCAGGACAGAGTGTGGGTTAGTTAACAGTGCATATTTAATAGGCCCCTGTCCTCAAAGCGTACATGGCAGAGAGAAGGCCCAGCCAAGCCTTGGCCCGCACATATGAACGTGCATTATTTGTGGTCCCAAATGCTTTTTTGAAAACCTGGCGTTCCTCATCTCAATGGAACTCATTTCCTCAGAACCAGTCAGCTTTCTGGCGGCGCCCCTCAGTAGGAAGTGCGAGGGCCTCTGTGCCGGGCTGAGGCACCAGCGGGAAACTCACCTGTGGGACCCAGCCACCACTGTGTCACCAGGGAGTCCGGCCCCAGGTGGAGGCTGCATAGTGTGTTTCAGACACAGGCCCAGCCAGGTCTCAGCTGACCACCAGGCGGGTCAGGCCTGGCTCCACGCTGCCCAGCGGATACCCAGGAGGAGAGATGACCCAGCCTGTTGCCCCATGCGAACTGCAGATTTATGCGCACGATTATAAAGCACTGAACCTGGGGCAATCTAGTACATCAGCGTGAGTACAGGGTGAATACGGACAAAGTGTAAGCTGTTTGGGACCAAGTGACCTTCACCGCGTCACGTGGTGCAGACACACAGCTGTGTCAGGGGATGAGCCCCTCTCTGTTCTCCAAGCCATTCTGAGTGCAGAGCACAGGAGGGAAGGCGAGAACTCCCTCCTGGAGTGTTTTCCCCATGCAGTGAGCACAGTGGCTGAGGGAACTGGGGCATCACAGCCTCCTTCTGAGATGCCTCCGCTCGCCAAGGACACCTCTTCCTCCCCCTTTCATGCAGCCCCCGGCCCCGTGTTATCTCCGTCCTACTCTCTGTACCCCTCTTTATCTCATCTTTTCTATCTACACGTTAGATGCTGACACGCTGGGCTGGCACAGCTACCCAGGGCATTGGCCAACGCACCAGCATTGCTCCCCAGGAAAAGGACTGTGAACAGGCGAGAGCAGACCTCAGGGGTGCAGGCAGGTCCTCCTCAGGGGACTGACCCTCAAGCCCGAGGAAAGGGCTCAGCGAACATGCCAATAATTTTGTGTGACTTATGAGTGGCCTGTGACTTGTAAGACCAGGCAGCACAGAATCCACAAATGCACAAATAGAAGCAGCGACCCCACCGCCAAGTCCACTAGGTGGCGCCCAAGTCTAACGCCATGGGCTGATGGGACAGAGGAGGGAGGGGACAGAGGCTGATGGGACAGAGGAGGGAGGGGACAGAAGCTGATGGGACAAAGGAGGGAGGGGACAGAAGCTGATGGGACAGAGGAGGGAGTGGACAGTGGATGATGGGACAGAGGAAGGGAGGGTACAGAGGCGGATGGGACAGAGGATGAAGGGACATAGGAGGGAGGGGACAGAGGCTGATGGGACAGAGGAGGAGGAAGGGGATAGAGCAACCATAGGCAAACTATGGCCTGTGGGCCGCATCTGGCCCCATTTAAATGAATAAAACTATTGAAAAAAAAGACCGTTCCCTTTTATGTAATGATGTTTACTTTGAATTTATATTAGTTCACACAAACACTCCATCCATTCTTTTGATCCGGCCCTCCAGTCCAGTTTAAGAACCCATTGTGGCCCTGGAGTAAAAAAGTTTGCCCACCCCTGGGATAGAGGCTGATGGGACAGAGGAGCGTGGAGACAGAGGCTGAATGGACACAGGCTGATGGGACAGAGGAGGGAGGGGACAGAGGCTGATGGGACAGAGTCTGCTGGGACAGAGGAGGGAGGGACAGAGGCTGATGGGACAGAGGAGGGAGGGGACAAAGGCGGGAGGGGACAGAAGTCTCTGGGACAGAGGAGGGAGGGGGTAGAGGAAGGAAGGGGTAGAGGGAGGGGACAGAGGCTGATGGGAGAGAGGAGGAAGGATGGGACAGAGGCTGATGGGACATAGAATGAGGGAGGGACAGAGGAGGGAGGAGACAGAGCCTGATGGGACAGGGGAGGGAGTAGACAGAGGGTGATGGGACAGAGGAGGGAGGGGACAGAGGCTGATGGGACATAGTAGGGAGGGGACAGAGGCTGATGGGACACAGACCAATGGGATAGAGGTCAATGGCACAGAGGCTGATGGGACAGAGACATGTGGGATAGAGGCTGTTGGGACAGAGAAAAGTGGGACAGAGACTGATGGGACAGACTTTGATGGGACAGAGGAAGGAGGGGACAGAGGCTGATGGGACAGAGACCAGTGGGATAGAGGCCGATGGCACAGAGGCTGATGGGACAGATGCTGAGGGGACAGAGGAGGGAGGGGACAGACGCTGAGGGGACAGAGGCTGAAGGGACAGAGGATGGAGTGGATAGAGGATGATGGGCCAGAGGAAGGTAGGGTTCAGATACTGATAGGACAGAGGAGGCAGGAGACAGAGGGTAAAGGGACAGTGGAGGTAGGGAACAGAGGCTGATGGGACAGTGGAGGGAGGAGACAGAGGCTGATGGAATAGAGGAAGCAGGAGACAGAGACTGATGGGACAGAGGAGGCAGGAGACAGAGGGAAAAGTACAGAGGTGGTACAGGACAGAGGCTGATGGGACAGAGCCCAATGGGACAGAGGGTGTTGACAGAGGATGATGGGACAGAGGAAGGGCAGGTACAGAGGCTGATGGGACAGAGGCTGATGGGACAGAGGAAGGGGACAGAGGCTGATGGGACAGAGGAGGAGGATGGGGATAGAGCAGCCATGGGCAAACTACGGCCCGCGGGCTGGATCTGTCCCGTTTAAAATGAATTACTATTGAAAAAATACACTGTACCTTTTTATGTAATGATGTTTACTTTGAATTTATATTAGTTCACACAAACACTCCATCCATGCTTTTGTTCTGGCCTTCAGGTCCAGTTAAGAACCCATTGTGGTCCTCGGGTCAAAAAGTTTGCCCACCCCTGATATAGAGGCTGATGGGACAGAGGATTGAGGAGACAGAGGCTGAATGGACCGAGGCTGATGGGACAGAGGAGGGAGGGGACAGAGGCTGATGGGATAGAGGAGAGAGGCTGATGGGACAGAGGAGGAGAGAGAGGACAGAGGCTGATGGGATAGATACTGATTGGACAGAGACCAGTGGGATAGAGGTCAATGGCACACAGAGGCTGATGGGACAGAGGAAGGAGGGGACGGAGGCTGATGGGACAGAGGAGGCAGGAGACAGAGGGAAAGGTACAGAGGTGGTACGGGACAGAGGCTTATGGGACAGAGGCTGATGGGATTGAGGCTCTTGGGATTGAAACCAGTTGGACAGAGGCTGATAGGACAGAGCCCAATGGGACAGAGGAGGGTGTGGACAGAGGATGATGGGACAGAGGAAGGGAGGGTACAGAGGCTGATAGGACAGAGGCTGATGGGACAGAGGAAGGGGACAGAGGCTGAAGGGACAGAGGAGGAGGATGGGGATAGAGCAGCCGTGGGCAAACTACGGCCTGCGGGCTGGATCCATCCCGTTTGAAATGAATAACTATTGAAAAAATATACCGTACCCTTTTATGTAATGATGTTTACTTTCAATTTATATTAGTTCACACAAACACTGCATCCATGCTTTTGTTCCAGCCCTCCAATCCAGTTAAGAACCCATTGTGGTCCTCGAGTCAAAAAGTTTGCCCACCCCTGGTCTAGAGGCTGATGGGCAGAGGTTTGAGGAGACAGAGGCTGATGGGACAGAAGCTGATGGGACAGAGGAGGGAGGGGACAGAGGCTGATGAGACAGAGGACGGAGGGGACAGAGAAGGGTGATAACAGAGGAGGGAGGGGACAGAGGAGGGAGGGGCAGAGGCTGATGGGACAGAGGAGGAGAGAGAGGACAGCGGGTGATGAGACAGAGGAGGGAGGGGACGAGGCTGATGAGACAGAGGACGGAGGGGACAGAGGACGGAGGGGACAGAGAAGGGAGGTAACAGAGAAGGGAGGGGACAGAGGAGGGAGGGGACACAGGAGAGAGGGGACAGGCTGATGGGACAGAGGCTGGTGGGTCAGAGGGGTGTGTGGACCACGGGTGTGGGGATGGCTCCCTGCAAAGCCGCCTGGGACTCAAGGGAGGGAACAGATGCTGATAGGACAGAGGCTGATTGGCAGAGGCTGGTGGGACAGAGGCTGATGGGACAGAGGAAGGAGGGGACAGCTCCAGTATCTCCACTGAGCCCTCAGCCACCCAGGTGGTGCTGCCCAAGGAAATTAATGGGGGAAAAGTTGAAACAATTTGCTGGAATCACACAGCTGGTACCTGGAAGCCGTGGACTACGGAAAACACTAGAAGAGAAGATATGTATTTCAGTTTCTTCTCCTCTCTGTTTTCTCTGCTTCCCTCTGTCCACCTCAACCCCAGTGCCGCCTGTGATGTCAGAGCCCATGGCTGCCGCAGGGAAAATGGTCTTGGAGAGCTGACATACTGCCCCACGCCCAGTGCTGCTGTTTGTTACTGGGATAAAAGACAGCAGATGCTTCTGTCTGTGGCTGGAGGCGCTTAAGTGGAACGTCTTCAAGAGGCTGTTTTTGGGGGTGGGCAGCCCAAGGCCTTCCGTGGTGCCCAGCTGGTGGGAACCGTGCAGAACCACTGGCAGGAAGAAGGCCGTGCGGATGGCTCCCTGCAAAGCCGCCTGGGACTCAAGGGCAACTCGGCCACACGCCCATCAGGAGGCGGGCCCCTTGTCGTTCCCCGAGGTGAAGGACAGCAATGCCCACAGAGACAGCAGCGTGGCGGGCAGACTACCTCAGTCCTCAAACTGTGGTTACGGTGGGGCTTCGAGCAGCTTAGCCGGACCCAGTTTCTCTGAGTCTCTGTCTCTGACCGCTGTCTGTGTGTCCTTCCTGGTCTCTCTCTGCCCCTCCCTATGTCTCTTTGTGTGTCTTTCTCTGACTCTCTGTGTTGGTCTGTTTCTCTATCTGTTGCAGCACACACACACACACACACACTCACTCTCATACACACACACTCTCACATACACACTCACACACACACACACACTCGCACACACACTCACACACACTCACTCTCATACACACACACACTCACACACACACACTCACTCTCACACACAGAGTCACTCTCAGACACACACACTCACTCTCTCACACACACACACTCACTCTCACACACACACACACACTCTCACACACAGTCGCACGCACACACACACACACACACACACTCACTCGCACCCATACGCCCTCCCCGTCGCTGGCTAAGCATCCTGTTTCAGTGTTACCTGCGTGGGGAGGTCTTGGTGCAGAACAATCAGCTCCCCAACCTGGCACCACAGAGTCAGGGTCCACACAGGGGTTACTCTGGGAAGGTCACGCCCGCCTCCCAGACAGTCCCCGCTGCCTAGTTTCAATTCCCCTTCCAGTGTTCTTTCCCCTTAGAGATGATTCCTCCTGACTGGGAACAATGCTGCAATGAAACAAATGTCCTTCTATAAAACCCACCAAGAGAGCCGCCCCCACCCCCCCTCCTGGAGGCGCATGCAGAGGAACCCCCAGGGACAGCAGCCTGCCTCCCCTGACACCTGCAAACTCAGGCTCCAGAGCTCGACACCCCCTCACTCCTGGCTTCCCTTTCTTCGAGTGGCACCACCACACACAGGGCGCCAGGCCCCTGGAGAGTCCACGGACTGTAACTTGGCTCAGGAGTAAAGGATTTGGGGGTGGCGTGGCCAAGAGCTGGGTCTGTTCTTGTGTCAGTCCCAGAGACTCACGATCCCCCCACCCACCGGAGCCTCTGGAACGTGGAGGTGGGAGGGCAGGACGGGGCAGCAGTGGAAGGGCGGCCACGTGCCCACCTCCGAGCCCTGGCGGATGGGCAGGAGGCGCAGGATGTTCGCAGCCTTCCTGGGTGGGTCACCCCCCAGGGATGTGATGACTTGGGGGGGTGTTGGGGGGACAGCCACAGACTTTGTCTTCACTTTCTCCTAGTTGCACTGAGAGCCCTGCGATGGGACAGCTGTGTCAGGCCACGCCTCCCGGCCTCCCAGCCTCCCCGCTGCCACAGGCCGGAGCTGGGGGAGCCCGGACACGCGCTGCCCCTCTTGACGGGGACACTTAAGGCGCGAGCTCTCGGGGCAGCTGGGTTATGCTGGCTCGGTTTTCTAATTTCCGTGTTCTCCGCCTTCATCCAGAACCCGATGCTGCCCAGTGTCTGGACTGTGCTGCGCGGCCACGCACGGGTCTGAGGAGGCGACAGGGTGTGTGTAGGAGCTGCACGTGGGCGGGCCGGCCTTCGGGGAGCAGGAACTTACTGGAGACGAGATGTAGAATCCGGTGATCACTGTAAACATCACACGATGCCTGACTCAGAGGCAAGGCCGAAGGAACCCAACTTTCAGTCCTCCGGCCCTCAGCACCTTCACCTGCGCAAAACTTTGTTTTTGATCCCTCTTCCGGTCTAAGGCGGCCGTTTGATTGGCCATTGCTCCTATCAATCAGAGTCGACCCGCACACATTTCCCATTACGATTGGCCTCAGCACCTTTGCCCCGCCTCCAGGCAGACGCTCACTCTCACAGGTTTGGGCAAAATGGCGCCGCTGCCAGTAAGGATGACTGACCTCCACTGCACCAGGCCCCGACTGAGCCGCCCCGTCCGGCGGAGATATCTCCATCTTTCGTCAAGCTGGGTCCTCTCCGGAGAGCCCCAGATCGGACAGGCGCCAATACCAGCCAGCGAGCCGCTCCGGACGCCATCCCGGCACCCGGACCCCAGCGCCTGGCCCGGCGACGCCCTCACAAGGAACGCTGCCCCAAGCCTCGCGAGGCTTTGGGAGCGGACGAGAGGCCCAGCCTCACAGTCGCGCAGTGCGCCTAGTTCCCCTGCCCTGCTTTTAAAAGAATCCTCACCCAGGGATATTTTTCCCATTGAATTGTTTTTAGAGAGAGTGGAAGGGAAGGAGGGAGCGGGATGAGAGAGAGAGAACCTCAGTGAGAGAGACACAGGGATTGGTTGCCTCCCAAATGGAACCCGACCAGGGCCGGGGATTGAACCTGCAACCCCAGGCTGTGTCCTTGACTGGGAATTGAACCTGAGACCCTTCAGGGCACAGGCCGCCACGCTAACCCCCGAGCCACCGGCCAGGGCACCCTTTTTTTTCTTCCCTAAACGGAGTGTCCCGAAATGAAACGTTAAGTCACAGGATAGAAACAAACAATCTTTGCCTTTTACCTCCCTGTTACCAACAGAAAGCAGGCCTCCCCGGGCTCCCAGCCTCAGAAATCTCAGCATGGCGGCCAGAACTGCCCAGGGAACGACACTGAGTCGATGAGGCGGCCACGTCAGCTGGGATTACAGTGAGATATTGGGGGCGCCGCTGTCCCACCAGCACAATGCTGTGTCCATGCCTTGAAGAAGTCTCCTTCCAATGGCTTTGCTAAGCAAAAGCGTAGCTTGAACTGCAAAGCAATGGGCTTTGTATTTTATCAGGAAGACGAGGGAGTTGGTGTAACCTCCTGGGCGTGGACTTTGAAGGCGATCAGGCCCTGAGCACGAGGATCGAGCAGCCAGCACGCCCGGCCCTTCCCCTTCGGGCCCTTTGGGGTGTTAGGACACTGACCGCTCTGGCACTCGGGGCGCCGCTCACAGAACGTGTAGCCACAGGGGATGCCGGTCAGTGTCCCTTTCATTCCACTGACACCCTCCTGAGGGGCCAAGGACCATGTGGCAATAGAATCCCAAGACTGATTCTCCTGAGGCCCAGAAGGCACCCCGGAAACCGGAACCCTGGGGCTTTCACAGAAGATGTAACGGAAATGGTAAATGTACTTACGGAAGGTATTGACCCCGATGGTCATCACACACATGCAAATTAAAGCCGGCAAATGTGTGCAAGGAGGTGTGAGAACAGGGGTAATGTAAGTGGACTTAAAAAGTACTAGAGCCCTGGCGGGTGTGGCTCAGTGATTAGAGCGTCGGCCAGAGCACAGAAGGGTCTCGGTTCCATTCCGGGTCAAGAGCATGTACCTGGTTACAGAATTGATCCCCAGCCCTGGTTGGGGCATGTCCGGGAGGCAACCAATTCGATGTATCTCTCTCCCTCTTCCCTTACCCTTCCATTCTCTCTAAAATCAATGGAAAAAATATCCTCTCACATCAATGTTTCTCTCTCCCTCTTCCCTTACCCTTCTATTCTCTCTAAAATCAATGGACAAAATATCCTCCGGTGCAGATTAACATAAAAATAAAAAATAGAAATAATAAGGTTAGGATTTTACAAAATTATTATATATAACTAGAGGCCCAATGCACAAAATTTGTGCAAGAGTAGGCCTTCCTTCCCCCGGCTGCGGGCACGGGCTTCCCTCTGGTACCTGGCACCCAGGTTTCCTTCACAGCCCTGGCTTCATCAGGAAGGTCGTCCAGAAGGATGTCTGGAAGGACGTCTGGTCTAATGAGCATATTACACTTTTATTACTAGGGATAGTATTCAGATGATATAATATGCATCTGAAACAAAAAAATAGTTCAGGAATCCCCTCCTGCCCTGCTTCCACCCCCACCCCCTCCCCCGCCTCTCCCCAGCTCCTTCCTTGGCTCTGACCTAAATTAAAAAAAAAAAAAAAATAGTTCAGTGTAAAATGAAAAGACATGCTTAGGTCACCCCTGGGGAAGGGGAACTCTGCTAAGAGGCTGTCCCTGAGCGTGAGTCCTCCCCTCCCCTACTTGTGGGCAGCCTCCCGGGAGGGGCACTGTGTTTTCCCCGGGGCTCAGTGTCTTATGGGGGCTCTGACCACTGCTTTCTGGAGCCCGCAGAGAACTCAGAGGGAAGTATCCGGGCCAGCGCTGCCACTCCTTTTAGGGTGCCAGTCCCGAGAAAGACGAGGGAGGCAGATAATTACACCAGGCGCCCAGGAAGCCGCCAGCCTGTAGGTGCTGCAAGGAAAAGCTTCCTACGGGCGGCCTGGAGCACAAACACCATCATTCACAACAACACTTTCTGTTTGCAGGGCGTTTAAGAGACTTTCCCAAGACTTCTCCTAGATGAGAGCGCATTTGGTCCGGAGATAAGCTGTTCGGCCTTTCCAAGGACGGGGCTGAGCTCAGACACACTGGGCCCAGAGCAGGCGGGGCCGCGGGCTTCGGTTCCCATAGCATCCCTCTGGCGTGACCTGGGGGGAAATACTCCCATTTTTCTGAACTTTAATTTTCTCACTGCTGAATGGAGACACGGAGAACAGAAAAGGACAATATATTCGGAATGCCTAGCTTGGTGAGGGCCGCGTGGGGAGCCCTGCCTGCAGGGTGTTTGTTATCAGTTATTCTGTCCTGTGGACGTGGTGACGACGCCCTGACTGGAACCCAGCACCTGCTGGTTCAGGGCTTTTCCTCTGTACAGGTTTGGTTGGAGAAAATAACACCACAGCCCACCGATGCTTCAGAGAACATCTGTGGACATGGGCAAGGCCCCCCTCCTCCCCTCCGCGCCCCCCCCACCTCCAGGGCTGGCAGAAGAAGAGGACACGCAGCTTCGTGGCACCCTGACCTCAGCTGAGGGCGTGAACCCCAGGGACACCTAAGCCGGCACCTGCCATTGGCGCCTGTTGACGGAACAGGATACAACCGCCTCTGGGAAGCATCGGTTTCCCTGGAAATGTTCTAATCTCTGGCAGTTTTGTGTGTCACACAGTCCTTTGTTCTGGGCCTGGTGATTAAAAATGGACTCTCACGGGTTCCTGGCTGTGTGAAGTTGGAACCGTGACCCCCAGGCTGTGACGTTAATGGCCACTTCCTTTTTCTTATTCTGTGCCTTTTAGTGGGAAGATTTTGAAATCAACTAACCTGGTAACACGATGACCCAGGAAATTTGAAAGACAGAATGGGCCACACAAATCCCCCCATGAGCCTGTCCCGGGGCAACTGGGCTTCCAGAGAGGAGCAGGGACTGCTCGCGTACAGAGGAAATTTCAATGACTCGCTTTCCGGTAATAGCCGCAGCTCTCAGCTGGTTTAAAGACACATGAGCTGTCATCGATGCAGGAAATCAGGTTAATTAAATAATGCATGGACATGCAATTACAATTTTTTTTGAATGGGGAGTTGACCGGAATTTCACGGAGCCTGCACGTGAACACGATGTGGTGGGTGACTATGGCGTGTGTGGTGTCTCAGAGGTTAAGACTTAAGGGAGGGCGGCAGTAAGCTGCGGTTACAGTGGCAGGTCAGCCACCTTCTGCAGGAGGTGAACGTGCAGAACAACACAACACGTGAAGCTGGGCTCCTGCTTACGTCAGCGGTAGCCTGCTTTCACCGAGGCCCGTGTGCCTGACTGAGTTCCATCAGCCTTTAGCACTAAGTCCTGCTCACTGATGGCAGGTCTGCCGCCGCTTGGAAATGCACCAGTGACCTGAGGTGCTGCTTAGGGGCTCACAGTCCCCAGGGAAGCCGAGGAGGTGTGGGCATAACCCCACTGTGCCCAGGTGGGGAGGGCAGTGCAGGGCAGCGCGGGGAGGGGGAGGCGGTGGTGGCGCAGGGGAGGGGGGCCATGGCAGACAAGCCGAGGGTCTCCTGCCCAGTCGTGGCCAGCAGGTGAGGACGTGGGGAACGTCCTTTGGACAGAGAAGACTCAGCCGAAATCTGCAAGGCAGGAGGCCTGGACCAGGCAGAGGGGGCTGGGGCTGGGACGGGCGGATTGAGTGTGCTCTGGATGAAGAGACAGGGAGTCCAGAGGTGCTGAGGTGACCAGGGGTCTGGAACATTCGGGTCCTCAGCCAGGGAAGATGAGCCGCCAGGAAGGGTGACTGAGTGCAGGTTCTCCCACAGCCAACAGCTGGGGAAAAGCTCACGGAGGAACACGGACAGGCCCTCAGCTGCAGAGGGAAACCATTCGGGCACATGGGTAGGTTCTGGGGTCATCGAGCAGGCAGCTGCCCAGAAACCCAGAGGTGAGGGGCTGTGGGCATGGAGAGGAGAGGACAGGTCCTCACAACCTCAAGGCCATCGGTTCCCAGGACTGATGGTGGGTCCAGCTGGGGAGAGGAGCCCAGGATGCAAGCTTTCTGACTCGGGCACCTGCCGAGATGGTGGCATCACTAGGTAGCGGTACTTGTAGGCGGAACCAGATCATGTGTGGCGGGAGCAGTGGTGAGTCAGGGAGGCATAAGCCGGGTCTGGGTGCTCTGGAGGAGTGGGCGGAGGACCCAGCAGGCATGGCACCTGGGAGCGGACACAGGACAGATCTGGCTGGAGGCTCAGACAGGCACCCAGCAGGCAGCGCTGTACTGGTGTCTGGCCTGGACGTGTGTGATTTACACTCTCCAATCAGGCCCAATGGAGGAAATTGTCAAACATAATTCCAGCTGTGAATGGCCATGGAACCCATTATGTAAAAACAAAACCATCCAGGTGAAGGGACAGAATGGAACTGATAGCTATGTCTGTAACAAAAGGACAGAACGGAACTGATAGCTGTGTCCCTAACTGCTCTCCCAGGAAAGCCACAGAATGTATCAGTTACTCAGCCTGCCCTTATCTCAGCCAATGGGAAAGCAAGGGAAACTATCCCCCGGCCCTCACTCAACCAACTGGAATCGACCAAGTGCCTCCACCCCTCTCCCCAAGCCCTATAAATTCTTTCTTCTCTTGGGATGCGGGGCTCTCTCTCGCATCCAGTAATGGAGGCGGAGGGGGACCAAGCCCAGGATTGAATGAAAGGACTCTTTGCTGTTGCATCGGACTCGGCTCCCTGGTGGTCTGTCTTGGGGGATCTTGAAATCTGGGCATAACATTTGGGGGCTCGTCCGGTATCCCCAAGACCCATGAGGAACCCCGAATCGGAGAGTCTGACTGACCTCGGTAAGTGTCTATGTGTTGTCTATTCTCTTCTGAGTGTTCTGTCCTGTATGAGCTCACTTCTGAAATCTGTAGTGCCCGTAACGGCCTAGGTGGATGCACTGGGGGGCCACGGGCAGGAGGAGTTGGGGGACACCCCGATCCTCCATCTGGAGGGGCAGAGAAACCCCTCAATCTGAGACGAGGTGGGTCGCTCCCGCCAGTTGGCGCATGGCCATCGTCTAATCTATAGTTTTGCTTCCGCAGAGTCGGAAAGTCGTTTTGGTTTTGCTTCCATAGAGTTGGAAGACTGTATTTGTCTGTGTTTGTGTTTTTTTTTTTCCTGTTTTCTGTGGACTTACTGGACGGACGTTATGGGATAGACTCAAACTACTCCTTTAAGCATTATGGCCGTTTTAAAGTCAAGGGCTGGGCCGTGCCTGTTTGCCAGCCTCAGGTCTGGTTTTCCAGAACTGCTGATAACTTGGGACCTTGAAGCTTACTGAATTCAAATGATAAAAAACTTATGTCTTGCATTTTTGAAGGTTATTCTTAAAAATGTTACTGATTGAGAAATGTTGAATATTTGACTTGCCAGCTAAAAGTTTAAGATTCGGATTGAATTGAAAAAACTATGTGTTGTGGTAGCTAAATGCCTTTGCTGAATGAATGTTGAAACATTGAGGAAGCCTGAGTGAACAGCTGTTCGTTTGTGTGGGACTAGCCAATTTGCTACCAAGAGGGGGGACTGGATGTAGTCTTAACTCCTCCGATAGGTTCTCACCAAAACGTTGGTCGAGAATTCTGTTCTGGGACATGGCTGCCAGGAGTGCCCCCACGCCCATCTGGGGAGTTGGGCATTGTTTTGTTTATCTGCTCAGCTCCAGTCTGGGCTTGTCTACTGAGAGAGTGTGAATACGAATGTTTTGTCCATTTTGGCTGCTCATTACTAGTCTGTGTGAAGTGAAAGTGACTTTGATTTATTTTGCATTTCTGTTAATTCATCTGGCTGAACGTTTGGACTGGACCTGCGGTGGGCTGCAAGAATCTCTAGCAGTTCTCAGAGTCTTTTGCTCACCACTACAGAAGGAATCAGCCCACTTAGTTAATATAAATTTCTGTCTATCAGTTGCTCTTACCTGGGTTGTAAATTGCTGTAATTCCAAGATTGCTTAGTTCTGAGATTGCTTATAAAAGAGTAAAAGAAGAAAAAAAAATCTGTGAGGAAAAGCAGCCTGGGCTGAGAGAAGGAGGGCAGGGGGGTTGGCAGTTATGCTGCTGGCTGCAAACCTAGCAGGTCTTATCAATGAACTTCAAGGTTACAAAAAATAACTGTAAGCACAGTCTTTCTCTGCCCTGGTTTATTCTTTTAACCCCTCCAATGCTGAATCAGACCGATACCTGTTCTTAGTTTTATCACAAAAGGTCTAGATATATCTTAAACGTACATTTAAAATATGTTCATAAATATTAATCTAAAATTGCTGAATGTTCACTTTTGGTAATCATTAAAGGATTAAGGTTTCTAAGAATAAACAAACAAACAACTAATCTCCTGCTAGAAAAGTCGGGGAGGAGCAAAGCTGGAATCCGCAGCCCACCTGGTGATTTAGAAGTGTTTGCCAGGCAGACTCAGCCCCTGAGAGCCAGGTCAAAGAAGTGGGGGCTGAATGCCTGAGCTCCCGGCAAGGCCGGGAAGCCCCTGGTGGAGAAGAAGCGGCATGCGCACAGTCAAGGAGAGCCTACAGGAGCTGCAGCAGCTGCTGGTGGACACCGAGGTGCAGGCTAAGCTGGAGAACGCCGGGGTGCTGGAGCTGACAGTGCGGCGCGGTGCTGCAGGGCAGGGCTTTCAGGCACGAGCAGCTGCAGGCAGCAGCCAGCGAGTGCTTCGCTGCCAGCTACATCCAGTGAACCCCCTGCTTGAGTCCATACCACTGCAAAAGGGCAGCGGCTTCCGGGATTTGCTGGGGTCGCTCTGGCCGAGCCCCTGGGAGACCCTAGGTGGAGCAGCTGGCTCACAGGAGGGGCTGCTATCCCCCTCTTGTGCACTCCCTTGAAAGAGGCCTGGTTGCTGCTCTGCCACAAAGGGAACTGGTAAAAAGGCAAAAAGCAGGGCCCTAAGGGTTAACAAAAAGGCACTCTCCCTGGACCTGGGAGCCACCAGGACTTTGAAATTCTCCAAGAGAGGAGGAGTCTGACTCAGAGACTGGCCAAAACCTCGTTGGGTTAGAAAAACCAGAGGCTGCATATTGAACTTATAGACTGCAGTTTGCTGGGCAGAGGTCCAATCCCAGTTATATAGGGGTTAAACTACCTGTGTACAGCAAAACAACTTTCTCCTGTGCCAGAATACATTTTAAGAAAATTGAATGCATGATAGACCAGTAAGCTGGGACAAGTAGAATAGGGAAACTGAGCAGAAATCCTATCTTCCCTAAACAAAGGTTAAATCGTTTATGTCAATCTGATTAGTGTCATTTGTTGTCCACACCCAGGGACAAATGAAGTTAGAAAATAAGCCTTATTTTGATTAGTTCCTTTATTCAGGAGGAGCCAACCCGGTCCCTCCCTGCAACATGAATGATAAAATGTATGTTAAGGAATTTTAAAATTGCTCAAATCTCTCTGCCTTGGGTCCAGTTCTGCGTGTGTAAGAAGGGACAGAGTAAGGTTTAGTAGCAGGAGTGAAGAGGCAGGCAGGGCAGAAGCAGGCCAGAAGAAGCTGGCAAGGCCATCCAAACCACCCAGCCACTATTGGCCAGAGCCGCCTGAGGCAGACCTCCTCGGACTGGCAACAGCTGACTCTGACTAGCTCAGACTGGGCTTTTTCCAACTGGGCCCCCATGAGCCGATGGTCAAAATGAAGATCAGAGGCCAGACTGGGAACTTTATGATTGATACAGCGGCGGAGCACTCGGTAGTTACTCAGAAGGTAGCTCCCCTCTCAGGACAGGAAGTCACCATTATTGGAGCTACCAGGGACCACAGCTGCAGACCGTTCTGCCGCCCCCACCGATGTCAGTTAGGCGGCCATCAGGTGGTTCATGAATTCCTATATTTACCAGTTGACCTGGTCCCTCTAATGGGCAGAGACCTTTTAGCCAAAATGGAAGCAGAAACCACTTTTACCCCAGATGGCTCAGCACAGCCTTGCCTAGGTGAAGAGACCTCTCCAATGATCCTGTCCTTAGCAGTGCCAAGAGAGGAAGAATGGAGACTTTATATCCCCCAGCCAAAGGCCTCCACATCTGTTCTTGTCAAGCCCCCATCAGGGGACTTGGGCAGTGTTCCTGTTATCTGCCAAAGTTCCCAAGACTGTAAAAGTACTTGTTCACTGAAAAGGTATAAATGTAAATGTTTATTTGATATTTATATATCTACTTAGGTATAAATATTTGTAAGATAAATAAAACCCCCGGGTAGTTTCCTGGTGTATTCTGAAGCAGCCCATTCAGTCTTGACAGAGCCAATGGGACCAGTAACATCTAAGAAGATACCAGTTCTAAGAGCCACCGGAAAACTGCCTTTTTCCTTGGACATCAAAGAGGACTATGGACCTCAGAAAGAACATGGAAACTCATTCGTTTCTAGTCATGCCAGAATGCCTGTACCCCTTACTTGGACGTGATCTCTTACAGAAATTACAAGCCACCCATAAGCTTGTTCGAGATGCCCTGCCAGTGCCACCTCGGACTCTGTACATCCTTTCCAGCCTGGGGACTCGGTGTGGGTAAAGAAATTCACGACCCCAGGACTCACCCCAACTTGAAAAGGACTATACCTGCAGAAAATTGTATAATAGACTCAAATGATGCCTGCATCTTCATAGACATGGCTTCAGACAGACAAGGACAATTTTACCTTATATAGAAAGGTCAAAGAGTGGACTATAGTCACCTCCCTAAAATGTTTGTATAGCCCTGCCATATCTCATGTTTAGTAGCAGAGGATTTGGCTGCCTAAAGCAGCCATGATGACAATATTATGTTTCATTGTATTGATATGTTGTATTAACCTTCAATTCTCTTACAGGTTTAAATGTAGCTGTAACTGGCAAATGTCCAGTCTCCCACACCAAGGAACATTGCTATAGCTATGTGTTAGCTGTCCTGGAAGGGGACTATGTGGGGTGAACTCCAAAAGTAAAGGGTGTCTGGTTGCCAAGAGGGCAGATGCCCAACTGGGCAAAGAAGAATACCCATCAGATTTTAGTCTCTATCGAGAGATAGTTGACAGTTGGCAGCCTGTATACTGTCTTGCAGGCCTGTGTGACCATGCCCATGTCAGGGGTGGTACAAAACCTCAACTGTAGAAAACTGGGAAAAGCCTGTTTGGAATAGAAGGTCTGAGGCATGGTTATGCATTTTTAAAGAACATAGAAAGAAGGTTTAAAGGCTGGTTTGAAAGTATGAAATTTATAAAGGTTGTGTACGTGATAAGAAGAGAAAGAGAAATGTTAAAAGGAAATGAATCAAATGGTACAGGCCAGTAAGACAGAAAGAGTAAATAACTTACATTCTGCCTCACTAAACAGATGGTAAATAGTTATGCCAAAGTACTTAGGGAGGACTGATAAAAGAAATCCAACAGTTACTGTTTTGTTATAACTCTGAAGAGTTCATAAAAAAGGACTGATGAGAAAAATCAGAAGATCTTAGAGCAGATCAGTATGTTTTTCTCCTTATGTAATTCCTCTGAAATCTGGCAATGCTTAATAAGTCATGGCAATACATTTCTTTGCATGAAATCAATAAGACCGGTTTTCAATAGTGATTTTATTAACCAGAAACTTTGACTGGAGTATCATGTTTTAAAGAAACCTGTCTGAGCTCTGAAGACTTGAAGCCAATAAGAGTGCCACGGGAAAAGCCTGGTATCCTGCTTGGGAGCCCTGAAGATGGCTGGCGCTGGAGCATCAGGCCCATGCCCTACCATCACTGGCGGTTGGTCAGAGTAGAAGGGGAGCAATAAGGATGCCTCTGCATCCCTGCGGAACCCCCACACACTCTGGGCCGCAACGAATAGGAGGGCTACTAAGATGGGCCTTAAAGCCTAGAGCGTGGGCTCAGGTGGAGTTGCTACAGGTGAGGGATTCACCTAACGCAGCAGATACTGCAGGCAGGCCTGATGGCAGCTGGATGGCTTGGCTTCCTGGTCCTACGGGGCACATTAAGATTCAATCATGAAATTCCAGCAAAGTTAGTCAGTTACCATTCTTGTTGTGTTTATGCAAACATCAGGCCAAATTGAATACAGTAGATAAATTGGTCTTGATTTGGCTTTTTGATAGCCATAGAGGAATTTTAAGAAGAAAAATCCTATTTCAATAGAAGTTGTTAAAGCTAAAATAGTTTCTTTCCCTTCCACCGGGCCATTTGTTATAGTTTGTCTCTGCCAGGTCACAAGCCCAGCTCCTCTGTGCCCAGGACATTAGGGAGCCTGAGTGGAAGGTGACTCTAACCAGACACACCCGCTGCAGATCACACTCAAGAAGACAGCGGACCTTGGCGGACCCCTTGTAATCCTCCTGATGCTGTTGACTTTTGGCCCTTGCATTATTAACAGACTAGTCCAATTTGTCAAGAAGTGTATAAAAATAATTCAGTTGATAGTTCAGTCCGTCTCATGATTGAGTGGAAAGTTCCAAGACAAGGGGGGAATGAAGGGACAGAACTGAACTGATAGCTGTGTCCCTAACTCCTCTCCCAGGAAAGCCACAGAATGTATCAGTTACTCAGCCTGCCCTTATCTCAGCCAATGGGAAAGCAAGGGAAACTATCCCCCGGCCCTCACTCAACCAACCGGAATCGACCAAGTGCCTCCACCCCCTTTCCCCAAGCCCTATAAATTCTTTGTTCTCTTGGGACTCAGGGCTCTCTCTCGCATCCAGTAATGGAGGTGGAGGGGGACCAAGCCCGGGCTTGAATAAAAGGACTCTTTGCTTTTGCATCGGACTTGGCTCCCTGGTGGTCTGTCTTGGGGGATCTTGAAATCTGGGCATAACACAGGTAAGTGGTTAGGTTTCCAAATTGAAGAACAAACAGAAAAATCAATTCACTAATTTGCTAACTGCTCATTAGAAGCGGAAACAGCTGACATGGATTTCAGCCATGATGTACACAGATTACACACAGTCTGAAATACATAACACTGGGTCAGTCTTTTTCCAGCTCATCCACTGATGCCTAAGCTCACCCATCACGTTCTATCATGAGTGGACACCCATGTTCCCAGGAGTCAGACGTGTACAATGAAGCCTCATGGGCTGTGGGAGCAGCCATGTCCCAGGGCAGAGAGACATCCAGATCGAGGAAGGTTACTTCAGAAAGGGGAGGATTATGACTTCCCAGTGTTGATAACTGAGTTGTGACCATCCACAAGGGCTAACAAAATCTACCAACGCCATGGCTGGTGTGGCCCAATGGTTGGAGTGTTGGCCTTTATACTGAAGGGTCTTGGGTTTGAGTTCCCCGTCAAGGATGGGTGCCTGAGTTGCAGGAGGCAACTGGTCAACGTGTCTCTCTTGAATCCATGTTTCTCTCTCTTTCTCTTTCTCCCCCACTCTCTCTACAAAAATATTAATGTAAAAAATCCTGGGAGGATTAACGAAAAATAAACAAACAAACACACAAACAAACGCCCCACAAAATGCGACAAAGGAGGAGTCCCAGGAAGTCTGTGAAAAAGTGAATAAATAATCTGATGAACAGAATGAACTGGTGATTATAATAGAATCAGGGACATAGAAAGGGAATGGACTGACTATTCTTGGGGGGAAAGGGGTGTGGGAGATGCAGGAAGAGATTGGACAAAAATCGTGCACCTATGGATGAGGACAGTGGGTGGGGAGTGAGGGCGGGGGTGGGACGGGAACTGGGAGGAGGGGAGTTATGGGGGAAAAAAGAGGAACAAATGTAATAATTTGAACAATAAAGATTTAAAAAAAAAAAAAGAAAAGGCTGGAAGAATCATTTGCAAATAACTGACTTGGATGCGGCCACAGTGTTTCCCCAAGTTCTAGGGAGCATCTTGTTCCCAGGGAGCTGAGTGTGTCTGCAGTTTCCCGTCTGCCTCGGCGATGTGTGCCCGCCTGCCTCGGGGATGTGTGCCCACCTGCCTCAGGGATGTGTGCCCGCCTGCCTCAGGGATGTGTGCCCGCCTGCCTGGGCGATGTGTGCCCGCCTGCCTCGGGGATGTGTGCCCGCCTGCCTCGGGGATGTGTGCCCGCCTGCCTTTCGGATGTGTGCCCGCCTGCCTCTGGGATGTGTGCCCGCCTGCCTCGGCGACGTGTGCCCGCCTGCTTCGGCGATGTGTGCCCGCCTGCCTCGGCTACGTATGCCCGCTTGCGTTGGCAATGTGTGCCAGCCTGCCTCGGGGATGTGTGCCCGCCTGGATACAATGGCTGAGGGCAGGGCCGTGAGGGCGGGCACAGACTGTGACTGCTTCTGAGCTCCAGGTGGGACAAGAACAGGGGTGCTTTCACCCTCTGAAATTCCCGTGGAAAAGCAAGGAGTCCTGGCTGTTCACCCAGAAGGCTCAGCCCAGCCTGTTCTCCCTGACATGTTTTCCCGGGAAAACTAGCATCTTCTTTTCGAGATCTTTCACAGCAGAACAAACACTAGGAAAAAGTGTCTGACTCAAACATCCATTACTCCTTCCAGGGTGTTGCTCAGAATCTGACCTGCCAGGTTAATTGAGTACCTCAGCCACATTGGTAGTAACATTTTCTAGGTGATCACATCAAGTGTTTCCAATTTCCATGAATTTTGGACCTTATGCCCATAAACCTGACATTTAATTCCATTTTCCCTCCCGAATAGCTTCCATCTAACAAATATTTGTTTCGAACTAGTGCTCTGCTGGATACAGAGCCATGGCCGGCCAAGGACATCCAGGCAAGAGGAGACATTCCCTCCCTGACAGCTGACACTGGGTCTGAGGACTAAGTTACTCAGAGGTGAGACAGCCCAGTAGTAAAACAGAGAAGGCGCAATGACTGTTATGGTAACAGGCTGACAGCGTGATAGCAGTTTAGCAGAAGTAAAAGTCCCGGTTATTCCACGCAGACGACGAGAAGGGACCGTTCCTGGGACATTTCCTGATTGTGAAACATTTTAGGAATCATGAGGAATGGGAGACAGCACAACTCAGTCCGTAAAAGTCCGTGACGGGCAGCAAGGAGAATGCTGAGCAGCCCCCGAGGCCCCGGAAAAATCTCCAAACACGCAGACGGGCTCTGGCCACGTGGAAGTGACGGGTTTGCCCCTGACCCAATGTAGCTGTGGCCTCCCACTCCATCCTAATGTCCGAACAGATTATTCTCATTTCTAACTGCTTGATAACCGCTCTATAGCTTCCATGACCAAAGGCAGTGGTCGGCAAACTCAGTAGTCAACAGAGCCAAATATCAACAGTACAACGACTGAAATTTCTTTTGAGAGCCACATTTTTTAAACTTAAACTATATAGGTAGGTACATTGTTATTAACTTAATTAGGGTACTCCTAAGACTTAGGAAGAGCCACACTCAAGGGGCCAAAGAGCCACATGTGGCTCGCGAGCCGCAGTTTGCCGACCATGGATAAGGGATCCGTCATTAAAGGTCCTCTTTCTTAATGCAGAACTCTGGTCCTGCTTTTAAATTGCATTCGATAGATTACCCTGAAGTTCTCTAATCTAATCTCGCCAGGCTGATGCAGGCACCCTTTGAAATTAGATTCTTCATTAGAAATAGCAGGCTGCTCCCTCACAATGGAATTATGGGTGCCCACAGCAGGGCCGGGCCGGGTTCCAACCCTCCACCCTTCTTTTTCTCCCTTTGGCTTTGGCTTCCAGGTGAGTCCTAGGAAGTGTCTTTGAGGGTTTGCACACGGACCGGGGAGGGGTGTGTCGACCCACCGCAGGGAAGGCATGGTCTCCCTGAGGGGTGTGCGTGCGTGGCCTCGAATCCCGTCCCACTCATGGGGCTTGAACGCATGCTTGTTGAGTGGTATTCCTAAAACTCATTGCTGAGAACGAGTTTCTTTTTCTTTTTAAATTTTTTTGTTTTGTTTACAGCAGTTTTATTCCTAATTGCCAAAATTTGGAAGCAACCAAGATGACCTGCAATATGTGAATGGATAAGCAAGTGATGGTGCACCCAGACAATTGAATATTTAGTGCCAAAAAGAAGGGGGCTTCCAAGCTGTGAACAGGCATGGACAAAACTTAAATGCTGTGAAAGAAGTGACTACAAAAAGGCTACAGTTTGATTCTAACTGTATGACATCTTTGAAAAGGTGAAGCTGTGGATACAGTAAAAACGTCAGGGGGTCAGGGATTGGGGACAGGGGATGTCAAATAGGAGTGCAGGGTTTTTAGGGCAGTGAAACTAGTTCTGTATGATTCTATAATCGTGGACACATCTCTATACATTTTTCAAAACTCATAGAATGTAAAACACAAAGAGTGAACCCTAATGTCGACTATGGGCTTTCAGTGCTAATGATGGGTTAATGCAAATGCAACAAATGCACCATCTGGTGCAGGGTGCTGATCGGAGGGGAGATGGGGGAGGGTGGAGGACAGAATTTGGGAACTCTTACTTTCTGCTCAATTTCTCCAAAAGCCTTGAAACTGCTTTAAAAATCTATTAATTAAAACCATATCGTACGAGCTGAACACCTGAAGCTGCAGCGCAGTCGCTTTTTGGCAAACCTCCAGCACAGAATCCAACACTCACACCTGCATGCCAGGCGTCAATGCGCAGGGCGTCCCGGGCAGGCACAGCGACCAGCGGGCCACAGGAAATCCATTGTGAGCTCCGCCATTTCTTCTGCACGGAGAGTGTGCACACCAGGTGACCTCTTCTTCCTCATTTTAACTAATTTCTCCATCATCCTTTTACTCCTCTCAGCACAGTCAGGGCATAACGTGGTATCTTCCAGGTCTGGCGATGGGAAAGCACAGGCGGTAAAAGCCAGAGAGAAGTCATCTTCGTGGGAGTGCCAGGCACCAGGTCTGACCTGCACGGAACTGCAGGCGAACCCGACCCTGTTGTCTGCTGAGAGATGGCTGCCACCGACCACCCCTCTGACGCTAGATGCTTGCGGCAGAAAAGCCTCCACAGAACAGGAATGCTGTATGGACTGCAGCCTTCGACAGCGAGGTCCTGCCACACCACCAACAGGGCATCACGAGCTGAAGTCATCACTCCAACTGTATTGTTTACTTCAGCTGACCTGGCCCCTTCAGCTGTCCTGGCCCCTTCATCTGTATGAGTCTTCCTCTTTTGCTCATCTGATGACTTTCCTTACTCCTTGCTCTCTTGGTCAGTTTCCCGACCGTGACTGCAGTGTGGCCTCTTCTGGTGTTTCAGCAACGATCTGCACACTGCATCCATGCTTCCCACTCCTCGCTGTTTCCAAAATAAGCATGTTCCCTGAGCCTCAGACACACTCTGTCTTCCTACCATCAGAACGCAAATCCCGTTGTTGGCACCTGTTCTGCAGCATCGTGACCACTTCATTAAATGATGGCCAATCTCTGACTTGCTCGTTCATAGGAGGAAGATTAACTTCGTGGCTTGTCCTAGGCGCTGTCAGGTTGCTGTCTGAGGTTGGAGAAACATGTGGTTCCCTTGGGTGTTCACTATGCTCCTCGCTTATCAGAACCAACATGAGTATCACATTTTCTTCTTCCAATCCATCTTTCTGCTTCTTGCATTTGCCGTTTCCAGGAACACTCAGAGGAAGGCCATGCCCGCAGTGTTGAGGGTACATGCAGTTTACTCTATTTAACCACCCTTCCTTTTTAATTTTTAACGGATATATCATATTGCTGTATTCAAGACACTTCAAGGTGGGTAAAACGCCCATAGTCTGACCAGGCCAACTTAGTGATCTTTCCCGTATGCCAGCGCACACCAAACCGCTTAGTTTTAGCCCTAATATGCTTGCCTAGGTCAGCGGTCGCCAACCGTGGTCTATGAGGTCCCAGTGGCTGACCGCTGCCTGGATCATGTCTTCTCATGTGCTTCTGGAGCCCGGGCTGTTCTGATTGTTGTGGTAGCTCAGCTGTGAATGTGTGATGCTTCACCCATCACTCCTAGATGCCACGGTGGCCGCTTTCCTCATATGACAGCTGTCTTTGCCGACGTGGCATGTCCTCTTCGAACGGGATCTGTGTGCTATCGGCTGGGACTGGTTTAAGACTCTTCCTACATCTCTCTCTAAAAGCCTATGTGACCGAACGACCAGTCGACTGGTCGCTATGATGCACAATGACCACCAGGGGACAGAGACTCAACCCAGGAGCTGCCCCCTGGTGGTCAGTGCGCTCCCACAGCCGGAGTGCTGCTCAGCTGACCAATGGGCACCAGACTCAGGGCCACCACAGCCCAGAGACCGCAGAGGAGGAGCAGCGAGCCTACCGAGCGGTGGCGGTGGCAGGTGTAGTGGGGCCTGGATGAGCAGGAGCGGCAGGCGGCGTTGGACACCGGTTTCGGCCTATCCCCCCAGGCTATGCCAAGGGATCCCACCGGTGCACGAATCCGTGCAACAGGCCTCTAGTATTTTCATAATGTTTTAGGAATGAATTTTCTCTCATGCCTCTGCCCTGTATTCAGACAACATGACAACATTTTGTTATTCTCCACTGACTAAAAAAATAATTTAAAAAACTTTAAAAATCTCCACTGAATCCAATTGACAACTGGCCTGGTTTCCCTTGCTTCCTCTATGGACCTGCAATTATGAAGCCTCTTTTGCGTTTTGAAATCCCCGATCTTAAGAGAGCCCGAGGGGGGAAGGAGAAGGCCCATAACCTGCCTAGTTCTCCTCACTCCCAGCCCAGGGACCTGCCGGACACCCAGCTGGCTCACCTGAGAGCAGGTGGATATTAAAGCTACTGATTCCCGTGGGGCCACGAAATGACACCCCGGGGGAGCGGGCGACTCACTGGCCACACCAGCTCCGTCCACTACTCCATGGAATTAATTTCTTGCTACTGTCATGGGCTTCAGTGCCCCATGAGGAATGTTTTTACAACGAATGCCAAATTAATGGGACTGATTAGAGCTTTCCCAAGTTATTAATGGTGTGTCGCCTCCGCCTGGTCCTCTCTGTGGAGGAGACATTTCATGGAATAACCTCTTCTTGCTGGAAAGATCAATCTCCCTCCCTCACTGGCCTCGTGAATGCCGAGGAGGTGCTGCCTGCCCCTGTGGCCCCCAGGACGGGGTGAGCAGCAGTGCCCTTGGGGACGCGTGACGAGGGGTGGCAGCTCCCTCCCTGCTGGCTTTCGGGGAGGGGCAGGCACCACTGGCCAGCCAGGGGCCAGGGGCTGGGAGGAGGAAGCAGAGCCATGAGCTTTTCCCGTTCCCCCAGCTTTAGTGAGAGGAAATCCACAGGGCAGTGAGAAGTTGAAGGCTTCCCAAGTGATGAGCATGGAGCTCAGCTAACTGCTCCCTCCCTACATAGTCACCATCTCCTAAGCAGGACAGGGTAAGGCAAGTTCTGCAGATTCACTTGCATGTGGAGTCTAAAGAGCCAACTGGCAGGAGGGGAGTGGGATGTGGTCACGTGGCTGGGGAGGGGTTGGGAGTTAGAGGTCAAAGGGCACACGTTTCCCATTAGAACTGCGGTTCTCAACCTGTGGGTCGCGACCCCTTTGGTGGTCGAACGGCCCTTTCACAGGGGTCGCCTAAGACCATCCTGCATATCAGATATTTACATGACAATTCATAACAGTAGCAACATTACAGTTATGAAGTAGCAATGAAAATAATTTTATGGTTGGGTCACAACATGAGGAACTGTATTTAAAGGGCCAGAAGGTTGAGAACCACTGTGTTAGAAGATGAGTAAGATCTGGGATGGAATGCCCTGTGTTTTATAAGAAGGGGAGATTTTGCGGGGGGCGGGATGGGGAGAACAGCAGGGCAGGGGGGCCTCCTACACCCCAGGCAAGTCTTTTCCAGACAGAGAGAGACGCTTGCAAAGCTACCCAGGGCTGAAGGCGCACAACAGGACTTGGAGGTTTGCTTTCTGAACAGCACCCCTGCCCCCTGAGAACTGGGGGAGACTCCTTGGGCACCCCAGGCCCTGCGCCATGCCCTGCAGTCCTGGCTTCCCCAGGCCAGCCAGAGTCGGCTGACCATGCCACTCTCATCTGATAAAATTCTTTCTCCACGCTTTGGGTTAGCCAAGGAATAGCCCTAATGTAGCAACAACGGAGCCATCGTTTACCAAGCACTTTCCTCACTAGTAAACGAGGCTTTGTGTGATGGCTCTACACAGTTCCCATAACCCACACAAGGCCCCAGACTCGGTGACCGCCTCCTCTTGGTGACGGCGCGCCTTAGTGCGCGCCAGAGCCAAGATCTCAGGGCTGCCTTTGGATCTGAGACCGGCGATGTGGCCGGAAGGTACAGTGGCCTCTCTGGACTATGCCTCTAGGTTCCAAGTCGGGCTGGTCAGTGTGTCTGTGGTCCCCTCCCAGCACGGCCCCCCTCCCCCCGCCCCACTGCCACCACACACACCTAGGGCTGGCTCGGTGCTGCAGGGTGTGGGCACCCCCTGGCCCTGCTGTGTGCACTCTGCTGTACCCTGGAGCTGAAGGTCCCCCAGGGCTATGACCTTTTCCCGACGTCATGCCTAGGGCACACCCCCTCCTCAGACCTGGGGCCATCTGCCCTTTGTCCCACTGAGCAAAGCGTTTTGGAGCTTGAAGAAGGACCCTTTCATTTCGAATCTCATGCTGAATTATTGATATTTGGGCAGCATGAATTTTTCACATTAACGGACTATTTAACAACATTTTTCTTTAAAGCAGAAACCTGAGTGCTTTAAAGAAAAAGCCTTTCTCTTTTCTTTTAAGTGACCCAGTGTGAGTACAGAAAACCTCCAGCTCTGAGTTTTCTTCATCCTTCATGACGCCTAACAACCAGGTCAGCACATTGTCCTGGGGCCTGTGCTATGCTGGGGGGGTGATGTGCTAGAGAGAAGCCACCTCCTTTGGTGAATGGGGCTGTGCCATTATGGGGGGTGGCGTGCTAGAGAGGAAACAACCTCCTTCGGTGAACGGGGCTGTGCCATGATGGGGGGGTGGCGTGCTAGAGAGGAAACCACCACCTTCGGTGAATGGGGTTGTGCCATGATGGGGGGCCGGGGGGGGGGGGCGTGCTAGAGAGGAAACCACCTCCTTCGGTGAACGGTGCTGTGCAGGAGGCGGAAACACGCTGAGGCTAAAGGCTCATAAGAATCTGGTTTGTGAAGTTTAGTTTCCTGAGATGGACTCAGTCCTTTCAGAGCCTCAGCTGTTACATCCCAGGCCCGAGACATACCCCACAGAGGAGAGGCCGGTCCAGGACCCTAAGGAGGGTGCCCATGACTGGGAGCCAGAGAGCACAGGTGTGGATGGTGTGGGTATGAACTTGGGGGTCTGGGTGGGAGGGGGTCTTGTGAACTTGGGGGGCTGGGTGGGAGAGGGCCTGGTAAACTTGGGGGGCTGGGTGGGAGGGGGCCCGATGGACTTGGGCTGTACAGGTTCACTGATGACAGCAGGTAACCTGGTGAGTCCCCGAAGGAGCCAGCCTTGAGGGTCCGGGCTGGGATCTCTGCTGAGAGCTGACCTCCTGAGGGAGCATCGGGGAGCAGGGTGAACCTTGAGACTCTGTCCTGGCGGTGGGTTCAGTTCTGGGTGTAATTTTGTCAAGATTGGAGGACGCACGAGTGTTGGTTAAAAAAAGGAGCACACTTGGGCCAATGCCCGCCTCCTCACCCTGCTGTGCTGGACAGGAAGTGTGGGCGGGGGACGTCCCTGAGGGTGAGCGGAACCTGAGGTGCCTGAGGAAGCTCTGCATGCATGCAGGTCCAGGCAGAGGGAACGGAGCCATCTTACACAGAGAGGACGTCTGGAACAGCGTCTGTTCCGTGGGAGTCGCTGTTGCACTGACTCCTTCCAGGTGGAGAGGGAGGGGCGGGCGGCATCCCTTCACCAGTTCGCATGTATTTACTCATGGAACCCCGTTTCATTGGCCAAACCACCTCCTATTCTAGGCTCAGTAGGTAGCATCTGATTCTGGAACCTGGAGACCCATCCTGAACACCTGAGACCACAGACCAGCACCATCGAGGGGGATCGAGGCTCCGCTTGTCCAAGTTCCTCCTCCCTCCCCTCCAACAGCACACGGAGGCCGGGCAGCATCGCCGACCCAGGTGACCCAACAGCACACGGAGGCCGGGCAGCACCGCCGACCCTGGTGACCCAACAGCACATGGAGGCCGGGCAGCACCGCTGACCCAGGTGACCCAACAGCGCACGGAGGCCGGGAGGTCCCGCTGACCCAGGTGACCCAACAGCACATGGAGGCCGGGCAGCACCGCCGACCCAGGGTGTGATCTGAAGGCCCAACAAAATCTGCTCTGAATGTCAGACACTCAGCAGAGGCCACACTGCGGCCAGGAGCAGCTGCCTTTGACCCCCTGGTGCCGGGTGCCTTCCTCCTGCGGTGATGGGCCCGAGCCCCAGGCATTGAGGAGTCACTCCACACAAGGAGGGTCAGTGGTTGGAGCCCGTGGTGGACTCTCACGCAGCTGCTCTCTGCTCCAGGGGGACACCCTCAGGCCAGGGGGCCTCGCTATAACTAGGTCCAATTTCCCTTGGGAGGTGTCTCCACTCTTCAAAGTGACCTGGCGCCGAGGGAAAGCCCGAAGTCTGTGGAGACGGAGGCCTCGGGGGGAGGCCTGCACCCTGTGGCCCGTCCTACTGGGTGTGCGTCCAGGGTGCTGTCCTGACTGGAGCGTGGGTGCCACGCGGAAGGAGCAGACCTGCCCGAGACGGGCCTCATCACGTGCCTGGGCTCTGAGGGTGTGCTTGCATCGCCCAGTTGGCACAAGACGTCTCAGTTGGTTTGTGTGCATTAACAGTAGCTGACACTGTTGCCATTGAACGTGTTGGAGAAGGGAGGAGTCTTGTGAAAATATTAATTGCGCCTAAGTCATCCAGGCTAAGGATATTTACATATTTGTTCAATAGGATGCTTAGAGCCGTTTGGAATGTTTGGTGTCAGAGTGGCTAAGTAAGTAATGAGGATCATCTGCTTTTTACATTTGTTGAGGAGCCAGCTGAGAAATCCGAAATGATTGGCACCAGTGAGTTAAAATAGCCTGGTTGGTTTTTCTAAATGTTCAGCTTCTTTCCCCAAGAGCACTGTAGAACTGCGGTGTGTGCCGTACACTTGGGAGCAGGTGCTGGGGGAGTGACCCGTCACCCCAGCACTTCCTGCCTGTGGGTCCGCCGGCTGGTAGGCAGTAGGCAGGAGCTCTGTCCTGTCCTGATGGACAGGCCATCGGGGGTGACACGATGCTGGTGACAGCATCACAGGAACTGGGAAAAGTGTTTGCTACTCTTGCTTATGTCCCAAAGGACGTCGTGCCTTAGGGCCCTGAGTTCTGGGTACTTCCGGTGATCCCGGTCAGCCTGTCCCTCGGCCCGCGGCCTGGGGACAGCGGGCGTCTGTCAGGATCATCGGGAGGGCGTGTGTGAAAAGTGGTGTGCTCTAGAAGTCAGAGCGCTGGCAAAACATCGTGCCCATGTTTTTATTTTGGCAAAATATTTTTACATCACTCCTGGGATCTGCCCCAGCCTGTCGACTATGAAGGCGATCGTGGAGTGTGCGCGAGGAAAGGTGTTGTCCAGACCCCCGTCCTTCCGGAAGCTCCTGGAACACAAGCAGAATAAGGTGGGCCCCGCGGGAGCCGCAGTTGGGCCCGGCGCCCCTGTGCAGGCTCCGACTCTCCCTCTCTCCCGCAGAGTCTGTCCGAGATCGTCCTGATCTCCTGCGAGAACGACCTGCACCTGTGCCATGAGTACTTCCCAAGAGGCCTAGGTACGTGCTGCCCCGGGGTGCGGGGTGGGGCTGCCCCCCGCCCCCGCCCCCGTCCCCGCCCCCCGCTCACTGCCCCCCCCGCCCCCGCCCTCCGCTAACTGCCCCCCGCCCCGCCCTCCGCTCACTGCCCCCCGCCCCCGCCCTCCGATCACTGCCCCCGCCCCTGCCCCCGCCCTCCGCTCACTGCCCCCGCCCCCGCACTCCGATCACTGCCCCCGCCCCCGCCCCCGCACTCCGATCACTGCCCCGCCCCCGCCCCCGCACTCCGATCACTGCCCCCGCCCCCGCCCCCGCACTCCGATCACTGCCCCCACCCCCCCCCCCGCACTCCGATCACTGCCCCCACCCCGCCCCCGCACTCCGATCACTGCCCCCACCCCCGCCCCGCACTCCGATCACTGCCCCCACCCCGCCCCCGCACTCCGATCACTGCCCCCGCCCCCGCCCCCGCACTCCGATCACTGCCCCCACCCCGCCCCCGCACTCCGATCACTGCCCCCACCCCGCCCCCGCACTCCGATCACTGCCCCCACCCCCGCCCCCGCACTCCGATCACTGCCACCCGCCCCTGCCCCCGCCCTCCGATCACTGCCTGTTTGCGGCTTTCAGATGTTCCCAAGGCGGAGTTCGAGCTCACAGGGTTGCTCACGTAGATGCTGGACTAGGAGTCATATCCTTTGGGAGGCGCCGGCAGAGCCCCGCGCTGCCCAGTGGGGGTCGGTCTGTGCGGTAGGGCGTGCCCCCAGCCAGGGGGACGGGGACGAGAGGCCAGGGACCTGGCAGTCGGCGTCTTGTTTTCAGTGTGTGCATCAGTGCCAGAGCCCTTCTCTGCCCACGGCCATGTTGGTGAGGCCTGTTCTGTGCTGCCTGCGCTTTCAGAAGGAAGAATTGCCTGAAAAGTGATGTGTGGGGGGAGGGGGGAGGTGACCAGTGGCTCAGTGGCTAGAGTGCCAACCCATGCACCAAAGTGTCTTGGGTTCCATTCCCAGTCAAGGGCTCGTACCTGGGACATAAGTTCGATCCGTGGTCCTGGTCTGGATGCGTGCAGGAGGCAACCAGCTGATGTGTCTCTCATCAATCTTTCTCTCTCCCTACTCCCTCCCTCCGTTCCACTCTCTCTTGAAAAGAAAAAGGTCCATGGAAAAAATGTCCTCAGGTGAAGATTCACAAAACAGAGTGATTTGGGGGTTTGGTGGTGTCATCTCAGGCCTTTTTTTTATCCCTGTGGCCTGAATGCAGCCTAGTGCACTGTGCCCAGTGTGGGGAGCAGGTGTGGGCTGGCGGGCTCAGTCTGGGCTGTGCTCGGTCACCTGTGTAGCTTCACATGTGCCCACTGGGCCACCGGCAGGCTGGTCACTTGGGCAGGTGAGCCTGGTGTGGGGTGCCCCCTTCCCTGGGAGGGACTGGTGCACTTGGGCAGATGAGCCTGGTGTGGGGTGCCCCCTTCCCTGGGAGGGGCTGGTCACTTGGGCAGGTGACCTGGTGTGGGGTGCCCCCTTCTCTGGGAGGGGCTGGTGCACTTAGGCAGGTGAGCCTGGTGTGGGGTGCCCCCTGCCCTGGGAGGGGCCGAGCGGCGGTGAAATGGGAGGTCCACACAGTGAGTGGAGGCAGGCCGTGTCTGGGAAGCAGTTTTCCTCAGCAGCCTACGTATAAATTCCACTGACGTCTCTGCCGTGGTGCCTGGTCCAGAGCGCAGGGTCCTGCAGGCCAGTGTCCTGTCGGCCGCGGCCCGGCCTCTGCTCCCTCCCGAGCCTTCGTTTTCCAGCTGCTGCCGTAGGGACCAGCGTTTTAAAGCAGGAGAACAGTGTCATTATACTGCATCTTTGAAGATGTGTGATTTTATTGAGGAACATAAATTATGTTTGTATTAAATGATTTAAAGAGCCCCATCAAGGTTTTACGATTAGCCTTTGTCAGGTTTTTAAACGTTTCCCACTTGATGGAGCCTGAGCTACAGGCGAAGGGCTGTAAATAGGACCTGCTGTCCCTAAATTATGGATTTGAAGATGCAAAGTGTTTTGTACTTTGTTTTTATTCCTTCCATGCTGTCCTTTTATATTGAACTCTGCCCACATTTTAAATAAATGTACTTTTGATCTTAGAACTTAGAGGTCCTTTGTGATTCCATCTTTTTTTGCGTAACATGTGTGATTTCCATCAACCTGGATCAATGTTAAGTAACCTCGAGGCAAAATATTTTCTAGTAAATTTTCTCCTAGGGAATATTTCTGGGAGGGACTTCATAGTAGTCAGTGCCCCTGCCCCATCCATGGGAACCACTCTCCACGACCCAGCGCCCTGCTCTGCCGTGTCTGCTCCCGCCCGAGCTGTCGGGTCTCGGGCACAGGAACAGCGGAGACCAGCGCCCAGGCCAGCACAGTGTGCGCCTCCGGAGAGCAGGGAGGTCGGCCCTGCTGACGCCCGGTCCTGTTTAAGATCCAGGCCTTCGGGCCCAGTGGCGCTCACGCTGCTGTGGTCACAGGCCTGAAGCCAGGAACTTGCTGTGTAAGTTTCTGAAATGTCTGCTTTGTCATGTTGAGGATCTGCGATCTGCTCGGGAGTCAACTTTTAATTGCACCGTCCCCGTGATTTAATTCTTGAACACAGCTTGGGGGACACGTTTTTAGAGATTGTTAACAGAACAAGCCCGACGTTGGGGAATTGTCCGTGTCCGTGAGGGGCGGGGTGTCGTGCGCAGCTGGGACCTTGTTACTTCAGGTGTCTCCCAACGCTGATGGGGGGACCATGTGAAGTCACTTCTGCAAGTGGCAAGGGAACTGCCCCACGTTCTGTTTGAAAAGGAGGGACCCCTCGCCCTGGCTGGTTTGGCTCAGCGGATTAAGCATTGGCCCAAGGACTAAAGGGTTCCGGGTTCGATTCCAGTCAAGGGCATATACCTCAGGCTCAGTCCCTGGCCCTGGTCAGGGTGCATGCGGAAGGCAACCAATTAATGTGTCTCTCACACCGATGTTTCTGTCTCTCCCCCTCCCACTCTCTTAAAATCAATGGAAAAGTATCTTTGGGTGAGGATTAACCCCCCACCCCCAAAAGCAGGATGGATCCTCACTGTTACTGTCCTCTGCCTGCTGTGACCTTGGTGGTTTCACCAGAGAAAGTTACCTGCTGGGCTCATGAAGATCCGCCTGGCAGTCGTCTTCAGGAATAAGTGGTGAAGGTCTACGTTGGTGGGTGCCCCTGCCTCCTCGCCTTGTGGTGCATCTCTCCTTGTCCCTGTGACACCTTCCCCTCCCTCACTCATCTTCCACGTGCTCCTGGCTTAACAGTGGCTGCCACCTCCTGGTGCTCAAAGTGCGACCTCCTCCCGCCCCCCTCGCTCCCCTGACCGCCAGTTCTCCCTCCATCCCGCCTCCCGCCTCCCCTCGCTCCCTTGACCGCCCCTTCTCCCTCCATCCCGCCTCCCGCCTCCCCTCGCTCCCCTGACCGCCCCCTTCTCCCTCCATCCCGCCTCCCGCCTCCCCTCGCTCCCCTGACCGCCCCCCTCTCCCTCCATCCCGCCTCCTGCCCCCCCTCGCTCCCCTGACCGCCCCCTTCTCCCTCCATCCCGCCTCCTGCCCCCCCTCGCTCCCCTGACCGCCCCCTTCTCCCTCCATCCCGCCCCCTTCTCCCTCCATCCCGCCACTGTGCTCATTTCCTTCCCTCGAAGTCAGCAAGGTGTTCAATGTCTCCTCCCCTCCAGACTCTTTCTAGTTGCGCTCCTGCTGTTGCACGAGCACCTTCTCTGAAATGCGATTCTGATGGCCACACTTGTGCCAAAAAGAACGAAGTACCAAGTTCTGAGGTTTCAAGTCTTAATCTGATGTCCCAGTTACGTCTCATTCTAAACTGACCCCTTCCCTCCTGGCTCTAGACCAGTGATGGCGAACCTTTTGAGCTCGGCGTGCCAGCATTTTGAAAAACCCTAACTTAACTCTGGTGCCTTGTCACATACAGAAATTTTTTGATATTTGCAACCATAGTAAAACAAAGATGTATATTTTTGATATTTTATATATTTAAATGCCATTTAACAAAGAAAAATCAACCAAAAAAATGAGTTTGCGTGTCACCTCTGACACATGTGTCATAGGTTCGTCATCACTGCTCTAGACTGACCCCCTTCCCTCCTGGCTCTAGACTGACCCCCTTCCCTCCTGGCTCTAGACCAGGGGCGGGCAAACTTTTTGACTCGAGGGCCACAATGGGTTCTTAAACTGGACCGGAGGGCCGGAACAAAAGCATGGATGGAGTGTTTGTGTGAACTAATATAAATTCAAAGTAAACATCGTTACATAAAAGGGTACGGTCTTTTTTTTTTTTTTTTTTTTTTTTTTTTTTTAGTTTTATTCATTTCAAACGGGCTGGATCCGGCCCGCGGGCCGTAGTTTGCCCACGGCTGCTCTAGACTGACCCCCGATCCCACCTGGCCAGCTTCCCTGCCCACAGAGACTTGCAGAGCCTTACCTGGTTCCTCCAGGGTTTCTTCGCAGCGTCAGCAGTAACAACAAAAACCAGGTAAACTCGACCATATCAAAATTTAAAACTTATGTATCATAAACAAACAACAAAAAAAGACACCAATCAACAGTGTAAAGGCAACCCCAAGAAAGAGGAAATATTTGCAAATCATGATAAGGGGCTAATATCGAGACGATATAAAGGACTACGACTCAACAACCAAAAAACCCAACCTGATTAAAATCTGGGCAAAGGCCTCGAATAGACTTTCTTTGTATATTTATTGATTTCAGAGGGGGAGCGAGAGGATAGAAACATCAAGGATGAGAGAGAATCATTGACCAGCTGCCTCTAGTGCGCCCCCTACCGGGGACCAAGCCCACAACTCGGACATGTGCTCTGGGAATTGAACTGTGACTGCCTGGTTCATAGGTCGATGCTTAACCACTGAGCCACACTGGCCAGGCTTGAATAAACATATCTTCAAAGATGTATCAATGACCAATAAGCTAATGAAAAGATGGTCAACATCCCCAATTAAGAGGGAAATGCGACTCGAACCCACAGTGACACTCTTTAGGATGGCTCCTGTCCAAAGCCAACCAACCAACAGTGAGCGCTGGTGAGAGGATGGAGAGGTTGGAACCTCACTCACAGTTAGCGGGAATGTAAAGTGGTGCCTCCTCTGTGGAAAACAGGATAGTGGTTCCTCAAATGTTAACTGAGTTGCCCAATGATCCAGCAGTTTTACTGCTGGGTACACACCCAGGAGAGTGGCCAGCACTCGCCATGAGACGTGTTTATGCCCATGTTCACAGCAGCAGCACTGGCAGCAAAGGTGGGAAGCAAAGCAAGTGAGCATCTGAGATGGACGGAGAAGCAAAATGTGGCCTGTGCGCTGGGCTGGACTCCCTTAGAAAGGAAGTGTAAGAAGCCAATCACAACGGGACAAGCACTGGAGGGCTCCACTTACATGGGGTCCTTAGAAGAGTCAAATTTACAGAGCGAGAGTAGATGGTGGGGGCCGGGGCCAGGGAGAGGGGTGGGGAGCTAGTGTTCAATGGGGACAGAGGTTCCGTTTTCAAGATGGAAGACGTTCTGGAGATGATGGCGGTGATGGTTGCACAACCGTGTGAACGGACCTGATGCCACTGAGCCGTCCCGGTGGAGATGGCTGACATGGTGACTTTCCTTAGGAACATTTAAAAAGCAGGTGAAGAAGGCGGGGTGGCCAGGGAGTTGGCGAGGAGATGGGGAGAAAGCTGCTATTGTGAGCTCACGCTGGCCTCCACAGGACTCCTGACGAGTGTCCACATCCAAGGACCAACGGTGCACTCCTGAGTGGCTGCGTCCCATGAAACAGCAAGAACACAGGCCGATGGTCAAGGTCAACTTGTCAGAGCCCGGAGGCGGGGCAGCTCTGCCCTTGAGCCATGTGGCTGGTCTTAGGTCTCAAAGCGCTAGGGCTCCTGAGCGATGTCCCCTACACTGTGGGGCCATGTCCACATACCCAGGTCTTTGTTGCTGGGGAGGGCTGGGCGGGCGGGGCCCTGGCTGAGAGATGGGTTCCTCTGTGGCTCATCCCGCAGCAGGTGGGGGAGGAAGGGCACCTGCAATGAGCAGCAGGGGGGGTGGGGGGGACCCAGAGCTGGGAGTGTCCGGCGCCCAGGGTTTGGGCTGGCAGGGGCTGCTGAGCTGCGTGCATAGCTGGTGTCCTGTATTTTGTTCTCTGAGGTTTGGGACGAGTGGCCGCTGTTTGGAGCCGCCAGGCCGGGGGCCGGGAAGGGGGGCAGTCAGTGTGTCAGAAGCCGGTCCTGAGATTCAGGACACAGAGGTGAGGCAACAGGGTCTCAGCTAAGTGGAGAGCAAGGAAGCGTGGGTAAGGATTTGATTCTTAGAAGCTGGAGTTGGGAGGAGTGCGAGGTGGTGCTAGAGCACCGTGCACAGGCTCCGCGGCACTGCAGGCAAGGACCAGGGTGCCCGTAGGATCACGTACAACCAAGTGCAGATCCACGTCTCGGTGCTGACCCGAGGGCCACGGGCCTCACCGTGGGGGCCTGTGCTGTCAGACTTCCTCTGGTCTGGCCCTCGGCAGCCGTTGCCGGGTCACACAGGGACATCCTCCTGGGGACTGGAAATTAGCCAGAGAAGGGATGCCAGTAGGCTAGTTAGCTGGCACCTTTACACACTCATGCACACATACACACACATTCACACATGCACACCAACACACAAACACGCTCACACATTCACACACACACACACACACACACACATGCCGGAGACCAATTCCAGCAGGACAGCAGGGCTGCATCTGGGAATGGCTAAAGGCATTTCCGCAAACCTGAATAGGATACATTAAACTGACTGTGGCTGCCAGACAGTTAAAGGGCATCTTAATCTACATGTTATTGCCTCCTATTGGCCAAACACCTGAACAGCCGTAGGCTAATTCCCCCATCTGACAATGGACTCTGTACCAAACCCTGACCCTTTGAAGTGTATATATCTGCCTTGCCTCAGGACAAGTTGTGTTAATAAAAAGCATGGGGTCCTGGGGAGGAGAGAACCTAAGACCGTAGACTTAAGATCTTGGATCTTAGCTCCTTTGGCTAAGCTCCTCTGACCCCCAGTGCCTTTCAAAATTATGTCTCGTCTCTGGACTCTTTATTAGTCCCTGGATTCCTATCTGACATCTACACACAGCCTTCTCTAGATTCCTGGACCCTTCTTGATGCTGGGACTAGAACCCCGGCACTCACATTCACACACGCACATGATCTGTTTTCCCCCAAAATTGTGTGAGCTTTTGAAAGCCTCTCTGCTTGTATAAAAAGAGCAAAGTGGTTCTTCAGCCCGCGTCGGGGCTCAGGACTGGTGACCAGATCGCACAGTCCCTCACTAAATGGGTGGCGCCTCCTATGGTTGCAAAATTGGGCACCGGAACAGCTCTGGGAAGTCAGCACAGGGTTGGTTGCCTTGCGAGGCTCTGGAAGGGAGCAGCCACTCACCGGGAGCCAGGCAGCTCCTGGTCGATGCTGCCACCTGCCGGCCGTCGGCTTCCCAGGGCCCCCTCTCCCAGGCCCAGCGGGACCTGGTCTTGATTGGCTTCTTGCTGTGGTTGGGGGGCCTAAGAAACACCCACAATGTGGGGGATGGTTCCTAAGAGTTCACTGACATTCGCGAGGCAAAGTCTCACAGGCTCCCGAGAATGACAGTGACACGGCTTTGTGCTGCATCTGATTCGGAAGGAGAGGGGGGGAAGACTCCAGGAGGGCGGGGGAGCAGGAGGGGGGGGTCTGGGGCGGAAGGTCACAGCTCCAGGCGGTGCTGTCCCTCCCACAGAGTGACTTCTGGCCTTGCAAAGGCACGGGGACCCAGCTGCACCACCCACGCAGAGCTGGCTACAGGCTGACACCTTTCACTCAGGAAGCTACAGGCCTGGCGGCACTGCCCACCGCAACCTGCTGGGTGGGAGTATAGGAACAGGTCACCCTGGGAAATTATTCCCCCTTTTTCGTCCACGAGCTTCAGCCCCGGGAGGTGGCTGCTGGCTTGGGACAGAAAGCTTGGTGGGCGCAGCCTTCAAGCCCGTGCTCGAGCCTCCCGCCTCCTGTCCTCAGTCCCGCGCCCCGCTGCCTGCCTGCCACGGGGGCTCTTCTGAGAAGCTGTGCCTGCCACCTGCTCCTGTACCTGTTTGCTGTGGGCAGACCGACTTGAGCAGAGCCAGGGCAGGGGGCCAGGGACAGAAGGCCACCTGGGCGGGAAGCCCCGGGGCCTAGCAATGGACAATGGTGGGGCGGGCCTTGCCCCTGGCTGACCTGCCTCCCCAGCACGTAGCTGGTCATGGGGTTTGGACCCCTGACCTTTCCTCCCCAGAGGTGACATCGAGGCCTCAGTTGTATGTCAGCTCCAGGCCCAGAGGAGCCACAAAACCAGACCCGGGACCCTCTGGCTGCCTCAGGCCCAGCTGCCCTGGACAATGACCCTGCCCTGGCGCCGGCCAGTCAGTCAGCGCAGACCTGACCTGGGAGGATGCACCTGGAAAGCTGCTGAGATCTTCCCTGGGAGCCCCAAAGTCTCTCCCTAAAACCCTCAGGACGGAGGACCCAGGGTGCTCCCCCCTCCCCCAGCGCGTCCCTGCCTTCCCCTTCTCCCCCCTCCCCCCGGGCACATTACCTTTACCTCCCTCCCCCCCCAGCATGTCCCTGCCTCCCCTTCTCCCCTCTCCCCCCGGGCACATTACCTTTACCTCCCGCCCCCCAGCTCCAAGGGCCCTTCCTTCACCCCCATAGCTCCTGTCTAGCCCGTTTCTTCTAGGAGTTACTCCTCCCTCTGAGACTTACCCAGGGCACGTTCTCTCACAGTTTGGGTCTTGGCTCTGAATTCTTTCCTCGCCCGAACCCAAGCACCGAGGCTGCTGAGCCCAGTGTGGTCTGACCCCGCCGGTCCGACACCTGGAGCCCTCTGCCGCCCTCAACCCTGGTCCCTCCTGCGCTGGGCAGGTCTGTCCTCACCTCCCGGTCCAGGCTCCCTCTCTTCCCTCTCCCATGGGGGGCCTCCCATGGTGGCCTCCTGGAGGCCCGGGCAGTGGCCTCACCCTCCCTCCCAGGACCCAGCACCCGCCCTGGTTGGAGTTGCAGGCTGGACACTGCCCAGAGCTTCCCCCCTGCTGCCCTCTGCTGGTGGCTTAAGAGCAGCAAGGAGCAGCTCTGGGTGGAGGCTGGGCCTGAGACCTGCCCCCATCTACTCCGCATCCGGGCCCTGACCCTCCAGGTCTCTCTCCACTGAACTGCCCCTGAGGCGGGCTGCTCACCGCCACTCTCTGGACCCGAGGTCGGGCAAAAGCATGTGCGTTCCAGTGTGTGAGCTGATCCCTGCCAGTCACTTCTGGGACTTTACTTCCTAACGCGAGACAGGGAAGCAGAGCAGACTCCCCAGCAGGAGGGACGCTGCCCCTGGAGCAGCCGAAGGAAATGTCTCCAACCAAAGGTGGGAAGCAGAGGCGGAGGCGTGGGTGGCATGGGGCCTGGCAGCGGGACCTGCCCACGCACACCCGGGCAGGTCGGTGGCAGTCCCCTGGCAGCGGCAGCCCGGCACAGCTCCTGAGGCTTTGAAATAAGCTTCCCCCACCTCCTGAAAGCACGCAGGCTGCTGTCCCATAACCCACCCCCCCCTGCCTGTGCCCCCGCAGGGAGCTTCCCGTGGTCCCTCCTTCACTCCCAACACGGACAAGAGATTGCAAACTCCTCTCCCAGCATCTGAAATCCTGGCATTGTCATCAGTTTGGCTCAAATAAACTTTTTAATTTTTTTTTTTTTATTGATTTGAGAGCGAGAGAAACATTGATTTGTTGTTCTACTTATTGATTGGTGCTTGCACATTCCCTGACTGAAGACCGAACCCGCAACCTTGGCGTGTCCGGATGACGCTCTAACCCACTGAGAGCCTGGCCAGGCCTTAACGAACCCCTGTCGCCGTTCTCACAGGTGTGGACGTTTCCCAGGTCGACGGAGACTCAGCCATTGGAAGGGTTCTTCTTAGCAAGGCCAGCTTCCCCTCCTGCCCCACTGCGGCCTCATAGGGCTCAGGCCTGATGGGAGTCCCCCACTGGCCCCAGAGGGCGGGGTCTGATGGCAGCGAACAGGCCGGGCCATCCCGGTTCGCCCATTGCCCCCATCCTACGAGATGGTGTGGGAGGTGGCACCATTAGTGGGAGGTTGATATTGGGGAGGTGGCTGGCTGGTGGCAAGCGCAGGGCCTTGCCATCCCATTTCCAGGTATTTGGGGGGGAGCACCGTGTGGGCGTGGGGAGGACCGAGTCGGGCAGGCCGCCGGCCCACCCCTGTCCCTGCGACACTAGTTTTGGTGCCTACGTTTCAGTCCGGCTGGAGAAGTAAAACCCACTCAGAAGACGAGTCGTGGGCAAGACGGCATCCCCGGGAGCTGTGGGCGTGGGTGGGACCTGAGAAGTGCCTGGGCTCAGGCCGCAGGGCGGGGCGAGCCCCGCAGGTGTGGGGCAGGCACCAGCTGGCGGCTCAGGCCCAGTGAGCTGGTACCAGCCGCCTCTCCTGCGCCTCTTTAGGCTGCATTTTGTGATTTTGCTAAAATGAACAGCCTCAGCTGCTGGACGAACTGCCTGGGCAGGGACCACCCTCCCGGCCGGGCCTTCACGAGGCCGCAGAGACTCCGCTCTCAGGACGAAGGAGTGCTCACTGAGGCGGGGACGCCCTGGTCTGAGGACCAGGTCCAGGGACTGGTGGGACCAAAAGGCCCTCAGACAGGTGCCTCCTGCGTCAGCTCCCGAGCTCAGTCCCACCTACCTCCTCCCCCTCCTGCCTGCAGGGCAGAGGTCCCCATGCGGGGCCAGGTGTTGGGTGGGGGGTGGTGGGGGCCTGGAAGCCAGTGAGGCCGCACCTGGAGCAGACCCTGCAGGTAAAGGCTGATGAGGGTTTTCCCTTGGTCTCAGCACCAGGTGCGCACAGAAGCCCAGCTCCGCAGGCTGACTCTCCTTGGAGCCAGCGGGCGCCCTGCTCAGAGAGGGGCGGCCTGGCTTGCGGAGAATGCGGAGATGTCTGTGTAAACGGTCATGTAGCGCCCGATTCCCTGACGTCATCCGACCACAGACCTTCAACCATCGGTCAGAAGCAGAGTGTGGAGGCAGGGCTGGCCCACTTCCTGCCGCGATGAACTTGTCACGTCTCTAAGATGCCAGACATTTATGTGAAAAATGCCGCCTCACCATAAAGAAACCGCGTGGAAGTCACACCCAGCAGCTGCGTCTGGCTGCGGTGAGGCCCAACACAGACGCTGGGCAGCGCTCCCCAGACCTGGCCTCCCCTTAGCTTCTGTCCCCAGACACCCAGTGCTCCCGCTCCCCCCGCCCCCCACCAGCGCTTTCCCGCCCGGTCTGGCCACACTGACCAGCGGGCACCTTCGCAGACCCTGGGCGGCCGAGGTGGCCCGACCCCTGGAGGATCACTGGACTGAGGATGCCGGGTGGCGTCCTGCTGAGCTGGGGTGGCCCCTGCGCCCACGGGAGCCACACCTCCTCTGCTCCCCGTTAGAGCCTTGCCTTCTCTCCAGGCACCTGGGCAGGGACCTGCCCACTCCTTGAACCAGAACAAATCTGCCGGGAGCTGGTCCAAGGTCACCTCTCCGAGAAAGGTTGTTTCCCCAGGTAGAGATTTTCCCCTGAAGTTAGGGAGGGAATAAAACCTCTTAACTGCCAGGCGGGTAATTAATCACTTTAACTATGAACAATCATGCTTAAGTACATAATCTTTACTTCCTGGAATGGAGATAAGAAACACCCTAACCTTTGGAATAGAGATTGATAGGATTAGAATCAACTGGTATAAATACAGATGGAACAAGACAGAGAAAAACAGAACTTAGTCAGAACCTAGAGAGGCAGACCAAGAGACAGACCCGAGACACAGAACTCAGAACCTACAGACAGAACTTAAGAGACAGAACTTAAGAGACAGAACTTACACGGAACTTAGAAGACAGAACCTGGCTGGAGATCCTAACCAGAACTTCGCTGGAGATCCTGACCAGAACTTGGCTAGAGGAACCTGGCTATGATGATCACCCGATGGCTGCCTCCGTGTCAAGAGAACCTGACTAGAACTTGGACAGAACCTGACTGGAGAACCTAGCGAGGGAACATGGCTACAGAACCTGGCTGGAGATCCTGACAAGAGAACCCAACTATGCTGATGAACTGAACACTGCCTCTGTGCCATTCATTCCTTCTTCGCCGACTCCGTCCACACCTTTGGGGACCCCTGGACCCGCTGGGGCTGGACCCCGGCACAAACCAACCACAAAACCCAAACCAACACTAAACCTGTTATTCCAAGGCATGGTGGCCACACCGCGTCACCGGTCCCCGACACGGGTGAACTCCCTGTGGGCTAGTCAGAGCCCGCCTTGGTGCACTCCGCGTGGCTGCTCCGCACCCGCTGTTCCTGCTGGTCCCCGCTCTGCCCTGAGGGTGGCAGCAAGTCCGCATCCTGGGCTGCTGGGGGGGCGGGGGGGTGCGCTGCTGGGGGGGGTGCGCTGACTGCGGATGACAATGTTGCTCCACCTGGGACGCTTGGAGCAGTGGGACAAGCAAGCTCGCAATCAACAGTCATTATTAATACTTATTATTAATATAGGAATATTGCATTAATTCTGGAGTGACTGACTTTTGCCCAGCACTAACAGAAGCAGTGGCAGTGCCCGCGGGGGACAGGGCCTAGAGCGGGCTGCGGGCGCCTACTGCATCTGGTGCCCGGAGGGCGGTGAACACTGGGCACCGACAGCACACAGGGCCCCCAGAGAGAGCAACCCAGCTCAGGTGTCAGAGACGCTGTTGTAGACTGAGGGGAAAGTAACTGTGTCTGCGAGTAGGATGCTGTGCGTGTGAGTGTGTGCATGTACATGTGAATGCGTGTGTCAGTGAGTATATGTGAGTGTGCACAAGTGTGCATGCATGAAGGTGTGTGCATGTGCGTGTGCGTGTGCATGAGTGCAGAGCAGGCAGGCATGGGCATGTGCAGGATGCTCTGAGTAGGGGCACTAATGGGAGGTGCATTTGCCAAAATAACTTGGGGCCTGGGGTTGCAGGTGTTACGTCATGTTTAAGGGGTTGGACCCAGGCCCATGGGAAATGGAAGCTCTGAGAAGTAGTGGTCTGACAGCTCCTTCCGTCCGTCCGGTAGAGAGCGAACCAGGCATTTAGATGGAAAGGGGTTTCCGGGAGGGGCTGTGTCAGGGACCGAGAGAGCCCCCTGGGGACCGAGCTGCTCAGGAGCTGAGGCGGGCAGACCCTCTCGTACGGTCTGAAGTGCTGCTACCCCGGGGCCTGGTCTTATGATCAGAAACGGTCCCCCAGGATTCGGATTTCCTGGGGCCAAGCCTTTGCCGTGGGTCATCGGCTCAGTCTGGCCGGAGGAGGAGGTGAGCTCAGACGGGCCAGGGAATCCAGAGCGGCACTTTCACATGTGCGGGCGCAGACACATGGGCATCGTCAGCCTGGGCTTCGGGCTCTCTTTTACAAAAGCCAGGCGGGATGGTGACGCAGACCAGAGTTTGAGGGTTGTGAGCTAGAGGTGAGTCGGGTTCGGGCCCACGATCCATGCTCCTCGCTGTGCTTGCGCCGCCGCGTGGAAGCCAGCAGAGATGGGCACAGCACAGCTTCGTCATTTGTTCAGAATCTGGACCCCAGCCCCATTTCCAGGCAGCCTGGCGCGTGTTGGCCAGGCCCTGCTGGGGGCGCCAGTGCTGGGGACGTGGAGAACCCCAGGGGGACATTCGCACCCCGGAGGCCCGGGCTTCAGATGCTTCCTGTGTGATGTGGGGTGACGCCTGGTCTGTTCTGGACTTGGACCCCCTGTCTGTGCCGGGGGTGGGGGCAGAACTCAGTGACGGCTGCTCTGGAGCTTGTGGTTTGCAGACGGGAGCCAGGCCTCGGTACCAGCGCCAGGGGATTCTGGGTGGAGAAGAGGGTGCGGCTCAGCTGTCCCCCTCGGGGTGCATGCTGATCTCGTCTCTGAGGCACCTCTGCTCGGGGGTTCGGGTTCATTTCGTGGACGCCCTGCTTTCCGGCCGAGTTCTGTTCGCGCCAGACTCGCCAAACGAATAACCAGACGGGAACAGGCTTCTCGCAGGTCGGTGGCTGGAAAGTCTTGTGAAGTAAAACCTCAGGGAACGGACTAGTTCGGGTGAGGGCGTGGCCATTGAAGCAGAAAGTCCGTTACATAATAAAGCAGGTTTTCTGAATGTATATGTTAAAAAAATTGACAAATTAATCGGTTTAATGTTTTTACTTATGTAGACACATTTGTGTAATTAAAATTATGTAGGGAAAGTTTAATTTCACGGAAGAGTTTTCTACATGTGCTGAGATTTTAAATTTATAGTGAATAGGCCTAGGAAATATGAGCGTCAGGGCCCATAAACCCGTCGTCAGCAAACTGCGGCTCTCGAGCCACATGCGGCTCTTTGGCCCCTGGAGTGTGGCTCTTCCTAAGCCTTAGGAGTACCCTAATTAAGCTAATAACAGTGTACCTACCTATATAGTTTAAGTTTAAAACATTTGGCTCTCAAAAGAAATTTCAGTCGTTGTACTGTTGGTATTTGGCTGTGTTGACTGACGAGTTTCCCGACCACGGCCATAGACAAATGCACAGGTTGTGGGGCGGGGCAGGGGGCACCTGCTAACCCGCTGAGAGTCAGCAGACAGCACGGCTGCAGGTGAGGCAGGGCGGCCGCGTGCTAGTCGGTCCTGAACACTGTTTGCCCGTGGTGGCTCTTGGATTTAAATATGTAGACGATAGTGGTAGATAAGTAATATTTACTTTTGTTGGCAAAATTACCACAGAGCTTTTCCCAACATATGGCCTCGTTGCTAAAATTTGTTAAAAATAACAGTGTGCTGCCCTAGCCAGCTGGCTTAGCGGTGAGCGTCAGCTGGCCCTTGGACTGAAGGGTCTGGGGTTGGATTCCGTCAAGGGCACATATCTCGGTTGCAGGCTTGATCCCTGGCGCCCGCCTGGGCGTGTGAGGGAGGCAACTGATTGATGTGTCTCTTTCATATCGATGCCTCTCTCTCTGTCTCTCCCCCTCCCTGCCACGCTCCCTAAAAGTCAAAGGAAAAATATCCCGGAGCGAGTGCTGACAAACAAACAAAAGCATGGCCTTGGCTCTGAGACACCCTAGGCCAGTGACGGGAACCTTTGCGCTCGGCCTGTCAGCGTTTTGAAAAACCCGAACTTAACGCTGGTGCCGCGTCACATAGAGAAATGTTTTGATTTTGCAACCATAGTAAAACAAAGACATATTTTTGATATGTATTTTATATATTTAAATGCCATTGAACAAAGAAAAATCAACCAAAAAAATGAGTTCGCATGTCACCTCTGACACGCGTGTCATAGGTTCGCCATCACTGCCCTGATCTATTCACAGTTTTAACAAAGGGCTTGATGAGGAAAAAGTGTACCTTTCAACTCTGAAAACACCTCACTTAAAAAAATAATAACAGTGAATTAATAACAAAAACCTAACCTGTTAATTATAAGCAAATCGTGATTAAAAGCATTTTAAAATTAACAGGATGTTAATGTTCACATATGATGTACATACTGGAAATTTTGACCATTAAATCTGGTTTGTTAAACTGAGGTCCGCAAAACCGAGGGTTTACTGTGGCAACGTTGTGGCCTCACCAGAGCTCTCCTCTGGGGGGCACCCGCGGTGGGACTGGCCTGCCCGTCTAGGGTCAGCACGGGGCTGCCTGGGGCGCAGGGGCTGGGGGGGCGCGGGGCTGGGGGGGGCCCGCAGAGACCGCCCGTCGCTGGCACCCTCTCCACCAACGCGCCTGAGGATAAGCGAGGGAAGAGAGTTCCGAGGGGTAAAATCGGGGCTTATTCCAGGATGAGCACACGCCGCCAGTTCTCCCTCCTCCCACAGACCCACGGACGGGGGAGTGTGACCAGGCCGTGCCCCGGTGGTTTGAAGCCAGCACTTCCATCCTTCCACACACCAGGACGTGGCACCTACACCCCCTGTGCTGGGACCTTCCGGTGGAGCGCCGCTCCCGCCGCTCAGAGGACTCCAAGCCCCAGCCCCGCGGCTCGGCTGCCCCGCTGCTGGCCGGGGGCCGGCGCCGGGCTGACGCTCAGGCGTGAAGAGCTGCGGCGGGCCTGGCGGCGGGGAGGGGGCACACCAGCACGTGTGCAGGCAGACGAGTGGAGGTGGCATGCAGGTGACAGGGTGAGCCGTGGGAGGGGCCGCACACAGCGCACCCCTGACGCACAGCCTGTCTTTATGTGCGACAGGATGACACGCGCACGGGCACCCCGGGGCGTCTGGGGGGCGCCTACGGCATCCGCGTGGCTGCCCGCGGGCGGCGGTGGGCACCCAGCCTCTCAGGTCAGGAGGCGCGGCCAAACAGGCCACCTTTCCTGTCCCCAAGCACACAGGACAGACTTGGCGGGGAGGCAACATTTTGTCTTTTATGGGGTTTTTTAAAAAACCAAATGGCATCTGAACAGACTTGACAACATGTGGGGAGAGAGGCGAGGGTTAAGGGCACGTGTGGATGGACAGGAGAATCTAAGCCGGACCCAGGCAGCTGGTGGGAGAGCTTTTATTTATGTATTTTCCTGTTTTAGTACGTGGTGGTGGCTGTTTTCCCCTCGGCGTTTTGAAATATCTCCCTAAAGTCTGAGCCCACTCAGGAGAGAGCGGTTAGTTGCTTCCGATCCGTTTCTCCCTCCAAACAAGCAGGGAGCTGACAACCCACGGGAGGAAACAAAGCAAAACCAAGGATAACAAACAAACAAGCACAGAGAGCAACCCCGTGGCCGCAGACCATGTCAGGTAAAAACCATAGAAAAATACGGTTAATTCCGGGGGCTAACCGCCGCGCAGGGCTGGCAGAGGGGCAGGCGGCGGAGGGAGGCCGTCGGGCATTGTGCTCTGGGGTGCCCATGGCGCGGCTACTCAGGATGTGCCTGGGCGGTGGGCATGCCAGGCGGGTGGGGCTCCATGCCTCCTCCAGACGGCGCCAACACGGCCAACTTCTTCTCTGCCCTGGTCCTGACCGGGTTCCTGGGGCGCCTGGGACGCACCTGCCGCGGTGTGGCCAGCAGGAGGCATGCGTGAGGGTCCCGGGCTCCTGGGGGCGCGCGGGAGGGAGGAGGCATCTCCCCTCGGGAAGGAGCTGGTTTCTGAAGCAGCAGTGCCTTCAGGGCCCCAGACACACGTGCTACGGGAGGGAGACGCACCGCCCCACCCAGCGCCTCGGGAGCGGGGGCGGGGTCCCCGGTCCAACCCTGGTCCAGGGAGAGCCACACTGCTGGGGGCTGCCAGGCCCTCAGTCCTCCTCCTCCTCCTCCTCCCTCGCCGGAGCCGTGGGCGGTTTGTCCTGGACCCTGAAGCATTCCGCGAAGAAGTTGACGATGGCGCCGTAGAGGTGCCGCTGGAGGCGCTCGCCGTGGAAGTAATGGCTTTCGTCCGGGTAGATCTGCAAAGAAGGCGAGCAGTGAGCCGTGCGCACCCTCCCCGGGGAGGGCGGCCGCAGGCGCAGGCGAGGTGCAGCCGCAGGGCCCCGTGAGCCTGCAAGTGACTGTCCCACCCGATTCAGCGCCTCCTTCCCCGGAGGCCCAGCCAGCCACAGGGACCCGGTCCACCGCGCAGGAGGACCTTTGTGCCGCGGCCTCCGCCTGGCCTGGAACCTGCAGCATGAATCCATGCGCAGGACCAGCGCAGGGCGGCAGCTGGGACGCCGACCGAGCTCTCTGCAACCCGAGTTACAGCTCTCTCTCTCTAGCTTTCCTGGGCGGCCATCTGACTAGGCCTCCTGGCTCACACTCCCCGCGCGGCCCTGGGCGGGGAAGTTCCCGGTTGTGTCCAGTGGAGATGCACCAGATAGAATCTAGCTGCAAAGTGGCACGGGACTTAAACCGGGAGCACCCAGCACAAGGCCTGGACCCTGGGAACGCAAGAATGCTGGCAGCTGTCTATTGCCAGGTGTAATGATACCTCCCGTGCCCAGGGGCGCTGCGCCACTTCCACAGAAAGGTACCTGTCCCAATGGGGTTCAAAGCCGAGCGGACACACCCGGAAACCCCGCTCTTTCCACACGCCTGCGTTTGGGATATGTCTTTGAAGGATGACATTCACTTCATTTTAGAGTATTTTTTAATGCTGTCGCTGAGCTGTTATGTAGGGTGCCCCAAAATGTATACACACACTTTGAATAATTATAAAGGCGGTGTTCATGAAAATAGATTTCATTTTCAAAATTGAGCCACCAGCTGTTAAAGTGTGTGTGCATATTTTGGGGACACCTGTATGTGTGCTAAACTTCAAGTATTACAAGAGGGAAAAGAAACTTGTAGGAAGTGTGGCCCCTCCTGCCTGGGGCCCAGCACCCCCCCCCCCCCCCCCCCCCAGTCCTCACTGTTACAGATTCACTGAGCGCCTGCTCCGGCACTTGTTGTGCCTGCAGGTTGCCATTGCTCCTGGGTTCCCTCTCCTCGACCTGAGTGGGGTCTGGAGGAGTCCTGCTCAGCACCTGCTGATGTGGCAGCCTCTGCCTGGGGCGTGCCCACCTAAGCCCCCGAGACCGGCCTGCCATCGGTCATGCCACGTCCCGTGGGTAAAGCCTGCAATCGGGTCACTGCAGAAGGAAGCACACAGGTGCACTGACCACGGCCTCCCCCCCCAGTCATCACACCTGAGCCAGACACCTGAGCAGGAAGCGCTCCCTGAACCCAGCCAGGTGCCCCTCACAGGCCAGCGATGTGGGAGGCCAGGGGCTGGAAACCGGGCAGGTGGAGGCCAGTGCCCGGTGCTCCCTGAGGGACAGGGAGTGGAGGGCGTCCCCCACCAATTGGTGGGCCCCGAGGGACGCCGGGGTCGTGCCTGTTTTTCCAAAGGCCCCGTGGCCAGGCAGGAGGCGGAGGCTGACACCAGGAGGAGGCTGGTGGGTTCTCGGGAGGGTGGGGTCTGTAACGGCGGCCGGGACACAGGCCCTCCCGGGGCCCCCACTGGTGTTTGGTGAGTACGTGTTGCCTAGAGGGTGGAGGGCGGGAGAAGCTCAGGACCATCCACGCTGCTCTCATCTACGCGGTGATGGCAGCCCCCATCCCACACGCCAGGGACACGGCGCCCTCACTGTTGGGTGTGGCTGCTGCTTGGCCCTGCTCATCGCACAGGGTGGAGGTGGGGGTGGGAGAGGAGGTCTGAAAGGGTTTAAGCACAGCCCGAATGCAGGACGGAACTATCATAATTACTAGGAAAATAAACCCATGCAGCTTTGTCTGTGGGACACTCCTGCCCAGCCGACAGCCTTGCACAGGTCTCGGCAGTGCAAGGCCGCACTCCATCCACACTGTGGGTCACTGCGCGTCCTTCTCGGCAGACGGGCGGTCCCCCAGGCGCAGCCTACCTGCAGGCTGTAGTTGGCCTTCGCCTTGATCAGCTGTGTGATGAGCTCTGCTGTGTGCTGGAAGTGGATTTTTTCTGTGGGAAAGAAAAGAGGAAAGGGTTGTCTAAACCCGTCACACCAGCAGGGCTGTTGCTCTCACATCCACAGGGAGGGGCTCCTCGGTGCTCACCATCGGCCGTCGCATGGATGATCAGAAACTGCTGCCCTTCCAGCGCTGACACCCGGTGGGCCACCTTGGTCATCTGCACGCAGGGCGAGGGGACAGTTAGTGGCCTGCATGGGGTGTGTGTATATGGGGGAGACCCCGAGGATTAAGGGCCAGGCTAGGAAGCAGGGTCCAGGACGGGGTTTTCTGTCCCTGGTGAACACACAGCACCTCAGGGAGCCCCCCTTCCCTCCTGTGCACCCCTCAGATGGAGACAGACAGGATGGAGACAGAGACGGAGGAGCGCTGGCCACTCCCCTCAGGTGGAGACAGGGATGGAGACAGAGATGGGGGAGCGCTGGCTCAGGGGAGGTGACATTGGGGCCACCAGGAGCTCAGCTCTCTTGTCCTTGTTAAACGTTCAACCTCAGGGCCCCGTCCTGCCCTGCAGCCCGAGCCTGGCCTCTCGCTGCGCCTGGTGAAGGAGGGCTGTGTGCTGTCCCCACCGTCCCTGAGCGGCTGTGGCCGCAGGAGTTCCTTGTCCCTGGCACCAGCTTTGGGTGCAGGGAGCCAGGCATGTACACCCAACACCTAAGGTCCATGGACAGATCCTCCATCAAAGACTCTCCCACTTTCTTCCTGGCCCCTAAGTTCCGGAGTCAGAAATGCACCCACCCGAGGGGATCACCTCCTTTCACAGAGTGTATGGGGGCGGGGTGGTCTTCCCGATGGGAGGAGAGGACAGGAGGCTGGAGGGAGCGTGGGTTCGGGTTGGGAGGGGGGAGGGGAGGGAGACAGGACAGAGAAGAGGTGAGGAATTCATCAACTTCCCCGTGTGGCCAAGTGGCACCTGTGTGGAGCCTACCTCATACGCTCTGTTGTCGAGTCCGTAGAGGCCCAAGTACCGCTCGGAAAATGCCGACGCTGGTGGGTATGAGCAGAGGGAAAGAGGGTCACCCCCTGCCCAGAGCCCTGGCTTGGGGCCCTGGTGGGGCGCGCTCACCTCCTCTTCCTGGCAAATGTTTGTCTTACAAAAACCAAACTCGACCTCTTCGCTCTTTTTTATTTATTTTTTATATTTCTGGAGCTTTTATTTTACTTTTTAAATCTTTATTGTTGAAAGTATTATATGTGGACCCCTTGGACCTTTATACAGAAATTAGATGGTGCCATAGCGATGTTTAAGCGTGCTGGTGCTGGGGTGGTGTCAGGCAGGAAGGCCGAAGCTTAATGACGTGGTGCCTGGTGAGTCTGACTCCCAAGCCCAGTCCAGCCCCGGACAGGACAGGACAGCGCCATTCCCGTCGGGTGCACTCGCGCCTGGTCTCGGTCTGTCTGCTCTGTCCCGAACCCTGGCCCGGCCCAGGCTCCATCAGCCAAGTGCTCCGAAGAGCATCCACAGGTTTCGGGGACGCCCTCGGTCAGCAGCAGAGACCACACCCCGCGGCGGGCACGGGGACGAGCCAGGTGCAGCGGCCGTTCTTGTGGGTTGGATCGGGACATTTGAAACGGCGCGATCACAAATCTGAAGAAGCCTCCCTGAGTTTGAGATGTGAAAATATGCTCCGTGTATTCCCGGGGGAAACCAACATAAAGATTCACATTTGAATTGTGAGGTCTCGGGTGATTGCAAGTGGGCATTTGCACGAGAACTCGGTAAAGGTCAGCGCTGAGCCTTTGGCTGCTGGATGCACCGAGGTGCTGGGCCTCCGTGGGCCCCGGGTGTGGGCGAGGGCACAGGGAGTGTGCAGCATGGGCGCTTTAGAAAGGGGGTTAATGCCACAAAGCCATTCACATTCAGAGGAAAGGGCTGGCTGGCTTGAGGGGAAAGAAAGGGGGGCCTCAACCCCCCAAAACTGGCACGGGGCAGCCGTCTGGCTCCCACACCTGGGAGGTCTGCTCTCTGTCTGGTCCCTGCAGCAAGTTATCCTGACACCCATCCCTGTCTCTGGCTCCTGCCAGCGACAAAGCCACTCTCTCCAGGGACAGGCGCTGGCTCGGCACCCACACTGCCCAGAAGAAGGTGGGCAGAGGGCAGAGTGGAGCTGAGCCCTCAGGGCTGCACCGCTTATACCTGCAGCCTCCTGCACTGCCTGTCTGCCCACCAGATCCCCCGGGACACAGAGCCCACGTGGGGCCCCACCCGAGGCTGGGAGCAGAGGCAGAGCTGTGTAAGGGTCTCAGCACCTGCTCTTGCTGACTCACCCGGGTTTCCTGCTCCCACTGCTACCAGGGTGAGAACCAGGGCTGGTCGCGTGGTTTACGGCACCAGGACAAGGGGTGTGAGCCTCCCTGTCTCTGAGCTTCGCCATGAGCCCTGCAACCCGTGTAGCTTATGACCCACGGCGGGTGCCCAAGGCGGGGGCTGGCAGGGTGGGGAGCTGAAGGGAAGGTGGTGGGGTCACGGGAGCGGGTTGGTGGTGTGGGCAGCAAGAGCATTACCGTAGAGCTTGAAGTCCGTTATTGGAGAAAGAGCAGAGCCGCAGGTGAACATCTGACCCTGGTTTTCACCCTTCGCTGGGAGGATGTAAGTGCTCAGGTACCCACCGTAGTCCTGGAGGAGAGAAGGACAGTTAAGTGGGGGTAAATGTCCGTAACTCAGCCATGAAAACACCCAGACATTAGCCACTCAAGCAACCATTTTCATGTAGCTGCTTAGAAAAAAAACTCAACTTCAAATATTTTTCAGGGTCTGGCCAGCGTGGCTCAGTGGTTGAGCATTGACCTATAAACCAGAAGGTCATGATTTGATTCCCGATCAGGGCACATTCCCGCATTGTGGGCTAGATCCCCAGTAGGGGGCATGCAGGAGGCAGCCGATCAATGATTCTCTCTCATCATAGATCTTTCTATCTCTCTCCCTCTCCCTTCCTCTCTAATATCAATAAAAATATATTAAAATTTTTTCCAGGGAGGCAAAAATGAAAAGCAAATAAGTGCCCATCTACATATGACAGGATGCAAGGCTTGGCTCCTTTGGGGCCTGAGTGTCGAGTGCTGTGAAGGTGGTGTGGGTGGGTGTGGTGTAGGTCACAGAGGGCTGTGTGGGCTCAGGGCTGTGATTGGGTCCTTCCCATCAGAGCGTCTTTTACCGTGTTTCTTACCAACTCCTTGTCTACAGGCAAAGCCAATCCACTCTGTGACTTTCTGTGGTTCTGAGGGAGGGTGGACCAGGACTGGGGTCTAAGGGCGGCCGTGAGACAGACACCCACATGTATCCTCCACAGGGCCACTCCTTAAATTCTGATATTGTCCTTGCCTTGGGGTTGACATGAAAGACCCTGGCTTCCATGTGTGCCTCCCAGAGAGAGCAAAACGGGACACTATCACCCGCCCGGGCGCCTACAGACTCCTTGCTCAGATGTGCTCTGTTCCCAGACCCAGAGGGAGGGACACAGATGTGATGTTCTGATGAGCAAAGGTGGGAGGGAGACAAAGGCCAAGAGACCAGGGTATGGGGAGAACTGTTAAAGGTGCGTGTGCATGAGTGTGTGTATGAGTGTGTGTTTGCATGTAAGTGGGTGTGTGAGTGTATGTGAACATGTGTTTGTAGATGAATGTGTGCATGAGTGTGCATGTGTGTATGAGTGTACATGAGCATGTATTTGTATATGAGTGTGTGTGTGTGTACAAGTGTGTGTTTCTGTGAGTGTGTTTGTGTGAGTGTGCATGGCCATGTGTTTGTGTATGAGTGTGTGAGTGTGAACGTTTATGTGTGAGTGTATGGCTGTGTGTGTGTGTGTGTGTGAATATGTGAATGTGTGTGTGTACGTGTGTGTTTGTGTATGAGTGTGTGATTATGTGTGAGTGTATGAGTATGTGTGATTGTGAATGTGTGTATGGTTGTGTGTGTGTGAGTGTGTGTGAGCATATGGGTACTGGTATGGGAGGGTGGGTGTTGAGAACCCACATTTCTGCTGGAGAATCTGTATGAAGCCCATGCCCTGCCCACCTCCCTACAGAATGCACTATTGATGGCCTGAATATGTAAGTTTGTCATCTATCTACACTAATAAAAGAGAAACATGCAAATTGGTATCACACTGCTACGCCCACTAGCCAATCAGAGAAACTATGCAAATTAACCCAACAAAGATGGCAGTTAATTTGCATACACAGGCACAGAGCAAAGACTGAAGGCTCTGGCTGGAGTGAAGACTGAAGACTGAAGAGGCTTGGCTTCTCTGCTGTGGCTGCAGTAGATTAGCCAAGCCTTGCTGCGGCCACAGCAGAGAAGCCAAGCCTCGATGCGGCCGGACCAAAGACGTGGATCCTGGGTGCCATAGGAAAACTGGTGCCGGCAGCCAGGGGAAGGAAGGCCTATTGCGCGAATCTTTGTGCAACAGGCCTCTAGTATGTATATATATATATATATATGGCTAATATGCTAAGTGTTTAACTGGGTAATGATGTCACATAGCAATGCCTGGCTTCCTCTCCCTAGCGACTAGCCTCCTTGCAGTTTCTTTAGCCCAGGAACATGACTTCCTTTATAGCCAGGTGGAAACATTCTATACTGTAACCAAATGTCTGTGGAGCATTTTCCCATGCCTCATCTCATTTGATCCTCACAGAAGTCCTAGAGTAGGTAGATAGGAGACTCGGTGGAATCCTATTTTCTTTTCATTAGCCAGAAAATGGAGCTTTAGAAAGCTTAGAAAATTGACCCGACTGAAAAGAAGTAAGAAATGGTGGACCTTGAAAATGACTTCAGGTTTTCTCACTGCTCAGAATATAGTCAAACACTGCTGTAGTTAAATATTTTACCCTTTGTTCTCCCTGTGTGATCTATAATAATAATCTGCTTCATGTTGATATTTACTGCTGTGTTGCTGACAATGACTTAAAAGAGAAGTTGGGGTGCTTCACTGGGCTGGAAAAAGTTTAGCTACTTTAGAAAGCAGGTCTAATTAAGCAAGTTTATTCTATATTTATAAAAGGCTAAGTTTATGCGCACATGCGTGATACATATAAAGCTCTCGCTGGCGCCAATTGCACATGTGTGTTTTGATCTGTCATTATCGATTGTGAATTTGGTTGACACTTCTATTAAAGAGAGAGGGCAAATAGCAATATTTAAGTATTTCTTCTGATTAATTTCCTTTCAATGTGCAGGAATTCATGCACTGGGCCACTAGTCTATACTAATAAAAGTGTAATATGCTAATTAGACCAGGAGACCTTCTGGGAGACCTTCCGGACATCCTTCTGGACAAAGCCATGGTGGTGGGGCCAAGGCAGAAGCAGTTAGGGGCGATCAGGCCAGCAGGGGAGGGCAGTTAGGGGTGTTCAGGCCAGCATGAAGAGTGGTTAGGGGTGATCAGGCAGGCAGGCAGGTGAGCGGTTAGGAGCCAGCAGTCCCAGTTTGTGAGAGGGATATCCAACTGCTGGTTTAGGCCCCATCTCTAAACCAGCAATTGGACATCCCCCGAGGGGTTCCAGATTGGAGAGGGTGCAGGCCGGGCTGAGGGACTCCCCCCACCCCCACTGTGCACAAATTTTGTGCACCAGGCCACTAGTATCCTATCTAATAAAAGAGAAACATGGTAATTAGCATATGACTGCTACCCTTTCCATTGGCTAATCAGGGAGATATGCAAATTAACTGCCAGCCAAGATGGCGGCCAGCAGCCAGGCAGCTTAAAGTGAACATGAAGCTTGCTTGCTTCAGTGACAGAGGACTCCAACGTTCCCCACCTGCTGCTGCTGGCCTCTGAGCTGCAACTCTAAGCAACTATGTTATAAATATAGAAGCTAAACAAAACACCAGAAATCTGCTTTAGTCAGTTGGGCTCCAGCCAGCAGGATCGCAGCATTGTTTCAAATACAGAAGGCAAACAAAGGCCAGAAACCTGCTTTCAGCAGTGGAGGCCTAAGAGCTGGAGCCAAGCCTCAGAGCTAAAGCTGGCCCAGAATAAAAAAAAAGAAAAAAGGGAGCGGTTGGGAGCTTCAGTCACTCGCCAGCCTGAAAACAACCCTCAGCCCCTCACCCAGACTGGCCAGGCACCCCAGTGGGGACCCCCACCCTGAAGGGGGTGTGACCAGCTGCAAACAGCCATCATCCCCTCACCCAGGCTGGCCAGGCACCCCAGTGGGGACCCCCACCCTGATCCAGGACACCCTTCAGGGCAAACCAGCCGGCCCCAACCCATGCACCAGGACTCTATCCTATATAGTAAAAGGGTAATATGCCCCCCAGCACCGGGATCAGCGGAGCCGTGAGGCCTCCCGGCGCCAGAATCAGTGTGACGGGGGCAGCGCCCAAACCCCCTGATCGCCCTACGGTTCTGTGTGTGACAGGGGGCGGGGCCATAACCTCCCTATCCGCCCTGCTCTGTTCATGACAGGGGAAGGTGCCCCAACCCCCTGATCAGCCCTGCTCTGTGCCTAATAGGGGGAGCTCCCCAACCCCATGATTGCCCTGTGGTTCTGTGTGTGACAGGGGGCGGGGCCATAACCTCCCTATCCGCCCTGCTCTGTTCATGACAGGGGAAGGTGCCCCAACCCCCTGATCAGCCCTGCTCTGTGTGTGATGGGGTAGAGCCATAACCTCCCCATCGGCCCTGCCCTGAGTGTGAGAGTGGCAGCGCCCCAACCCCCTGATCGGCCCTACTCTGTGAGTGACGGGGGGGAGCTCCTCAACCGCCTGATCAGCCCTGCTCTGTGCATGACAGGGTACGGAGCCCCAACCCCCGTGATGGGCCCTGCTCTGCGCATGACAGGGGGCAGTGCCCCAACCCCCTGATTGGCCCTGCTCTGTGCGTGACAGGGGGTGGTGCTGCAATCTGCCCATCGACCCTACCTTGAGTGTGACAGGGCACAGTGCCCCACTCCCCCAATCAGCCCTACCCTGAGCATGACTGAGGGTGTCATCGCAACCTCCCGATCCGCCCTGCTCTGTGCATGACAGGGGGCAGTGCCCCAACTCCCCAATTGGCCCTGCTCTGAGCCCGACCAGGGGCTGCACCTAGGGATTGGGCCTGCCCTCTGCCACCCGGGAGCAGGCCTAAGCCAGCAGGTCATTATCTCCCAAGGGGACCCAGACTGCGAGAGGGCACAGGCCGGGCTGAGGGACCCCTCTCCCCCCTAGTGCACAAATTTTTGTGCACTGGGCCTCTAGTCTACACTAATAAAAAAGAAACATGCAAATTGGTGCCACTATGCTATGCCCACCAGCCAATCAGAGCGACTATGCAAATTAACCAAACAAAGATGGCAGTTAATTTGCATACACAGGCCCAGAGCGAAGACTGAAGGCTCTGGCCCGAGTGAAGACCGAAGACTGAAGACTGGAGGGGCTTGGCTTCTCTGCTGCAGCCGGACCAAAGGCCTGGGTCCCGGGTGCTGAAGGAAAATGGGTGCCAGAAGCCAGGGGAAGGAAGGCCTATTGCACGAATCTTGGTGCAATAGGCTTCTAGTTATATATAAACGTGTTCCTTCAATGGGAGAGGAATATCTTGTCTGGATGGCAGTAGATCTTTTTGGTTTCTGCCCAATACTATGTATTGTCAGTGGAACCTATGTCTTCAAGCCATTCTGCAGTTCGGTTCTTAACAAGCACAGCCGGCCTCAGTGCTGGGAGGCCCTGGCAGCGGGGACAGCCCTCCCTGCCAGGCAGACCCTCTGGAGACAGCTCTGCCGTGTCTTCCAGAACCAAACACTCACACCACGTGACCCAGCACTTGCCCGCCTGGGTATTTACCCAAAGGAGTTGCAAACATAAGTCCACACAACCTGCACAGAGCTGTTCACAGCAGCCTTTTCCTAATGCTAAACCAGGATGCCCTCAGCAGGTGATGGGCAAATGAGCGGGTCTGTCCTGAGCGTGGCATGTTACTCAGCATTGAAAAGAGATGAGCGATGGCGCCCTGAAAGACAGGGAGAAGCCCAAAGCGCGCTTTCCTCAGCCCGGCTTGGAGCCGAACTGCCCTGACTTCTCAGGGCTGTGAGAACTCACGTGGCTTTTGCATCTTCATTGGATTATAATTAGCAGAATAAGCCAGTCAGAGAAAGACAAGTATCACATGACCTCACTCACATGTGGAATCTAATGAACAACATAAACTGATGAAGAAAAATAGATCCAGAGACGTGGAAGCAGGGAACTGAGTGCGGAATCTCGGAGGGAAGGCGGAGGAGGGTGGGTGGGTGGAAGGTGAGCAAACAAAGACCTTGTATGCATATATGCATGGCCATGGACACAGACAATAGGGTGGTGAGGGCCTGGGGTGGGGGGCAGGGGGCGGGCTGGGAGAGATCAGTGGGGGATAAAAGACATATGTGTACTACTTTCAACAATAAAGATTAAAAAAACAAAAGATTGTAATTTGAATATAGTGAGTCCCCCACATTATTGGTGGAAAGATGATGATGTTTGCATGTTTATCTGAAGTTTGGCTTGGCTGAAGTTTGATACCCTTTTCCAGTCTAGTTGAGAGCGAGAACACGGAGGCTGGTGCCCAAGGCAATGCCGGCCGCCGCCGCCAGCAGATGACGTTCCGAAAGAGGCACAGCCTCGCACAGCAGGAAGGCCACCCGGTGGGCGGGCAGGAGAGTGGGTGGAGCACAGGATTTCAGGGCCAGGGACCCCTCTGGGTCCTCACGCGTCTGTCTCAACCCACAGCATGAGCAGCACCGGGTGTGAGCCCTCACACGGACCGTGGGCTTCGGCGACACGACGTGTCGGTGGAGGTTCACCACTGGAGTAAGGTGCCCCCTGGGGGTGTTGACAGTGGGGGGACCTCTGCACCTGACTCCCAGTTTAGCTGTGAGCCGAGAACTGCTTCAGAAGATAAAGCCTGCGGAGTGGATTTTCCCCCAGAGCCCCATGGCCCACCAGGGTCTGCCGAGAGCAGCGTCCCACGGGGTGGTCTGTCCACAAGCCAGAGTCCACAGATCCCAGCGGCAGTGGCCCCTCCCCGCTCCCAGGACCCCAGAGAGCCCCCAGCTCCACCCTCTCACGTGTACGGAAGTGCTCACAGCTCCAGACCCGAGACGTTCCCGGTGAACCGGACCCCGGCCTTGGGGTGGGGCCTGGAGGTCCCCGCCCAGAATGTCAGGGTTGATCAGGAAAAGGGCAGCGCGGCTCACCTGCCCGAACACGGCCACACGCGTCCTGTCAATGTACTGCTCCTTCAGCATCGTCCTGCGGAGCGGAGAGGAGGCGGGTTAGTCACAGCATGGTGGCGCCGGCATCGCCGGGCCCAGGGTATGCCTCTGGCCGTCGCCCGCATGGCAGTCTGTGCATGTGCCACCTCGAGGGGCGTTGCGAGGCCTCTGGAGGGTGTCCGGGTCCCTGAGCTTGCCGGAGCCCTGAGGGCAGAGCCTCCAGGTCCGGGGCTCCAGGCCCCAGGGGTCCCTGCCCTCTTGTGTCACCTTCACTCAGGCCATGTGACTCCCAACCACCCCAACGCTGGGAGGGGCTCCTGGGTCACCAGAGTCAAAGGGGGCTCCAGCTCTGTGTGCAGGGCTGGGGTCAGGGAGCTGGGTTCCACGCACCTGAGACGTTCTCTGTCCCCAGCTCCTGGGAGGGGGTCCCCGCCTTGTGCTTCCTTTAGTCACTGCTCCTCTATTACCGGTTTGAGTGTTTCTAGCATCCTCCTCATCCACTTCCCCTCCTGCCTCTCCATGGCCCCCGCCTGTGCCCAGCATGACCCCAGCCTTTGCTCCCAAAACACTCTGTTTGGAATGGGCATCCCCATTACCTGCTGGCAAAGCCCTGTCCGTCCTTGGGGTGAGGTCTGGCCCCCAGGAGCCCGTCCACTGCCTCCTCTGTCTGACCCAGCTTGTGCGTCTGAGGCTGTGCCCATGCCAGCTGTTCCCATGACCGTCCCCTTCCCTAGCTCAGTGGCTGGGCCTGTGAAGGGACTTTGTGATTGTCACCTGAGGACAGTGCCACATGGGCCTCAGGACGAAAGCAGGATGGGGAGGGTGATGGGGGAACCGTGGGACGATGGGGAGCTGGGTGCTGGCCTGGCCTTGTGGTTGCTTAAATGAATGACAGGGCTCTCTCTCTGATGCATGAAAGCAGAGACCTGAACCCTACACAGAGCTTATCAGAGTTTTCTTGGACTTGAACTATTGGGGCCTCAGCTTCTGAAAAGCCTGCATGCTTATGGTGGCCGTGGCTGTGCAGTGGCCATGGGTGTGTGGTGGCCGTGGGTGTGTGGTGTCCGTGGCTGTGCGGTGGGGTGGCCTTGGGTGTGTGGTGTCCGTGGCTGTGCGGTGGGGTGGCTGTGGCTGTACGGTGGGGTGGGCATGGGTGTGCGGTGTCCGTGGCTGTGCAGTGGGGTGGCCATGGGTGTATGGTGTCCGTGGCTGTGTGGTGGGGTGGCCGTGGGTGCGTGGTGGCCACGTGCTGCTGTCCCTGTGAGCTGCGGGAGTGGGACACTCGACTCTATTGATTGCTTTTCTGCAGCAGGTTCTGCTTTGCTTTTGGACAGATGGCAGATCAAGTCCTTATTTTTAGAAAACACTGCGTGTGAAATGCCTGTTGCCCCTGTCCCCGAGGCAGACGGGAACAGGTAGATGCGGCCACAGAGCCACGCGGCCGGAGGACATCATGTCCCTCAGTGACCACAGAGGCCCCTGTGCTCCACGGGGCGAGGGGCGGGGTTCAGACATGAGGAGGCAGTGGGCGGGTGGAAAGGCACAGAGGAGGAGGGACAGTGAGTCAAGGAAACTGCTGTCAGCCCTGCAGGGCAAGCCCCACACCACTGACGGAAGTCCACTGTCACTGTCGCTGCGGCGGCGTCTGTGGTGGACACTGCTGGCTGTGGGCCCGGCACCCACCCGCTCACCCCCTCCCGCAGCCCAGAGGCCGCCCACCCTCTGGGCTCGCAGAGCCAACACCCTTCCTTATGTTGTGTGTGTGTTAACGTCCTTGCACCTTCATGGACCATGGGGTCTGCAGAAATTTCTCCCTCCTCTGGGCCTGTCTGACACACAGGGCTCTGGACACGCCGCCCAGCGCCTACCACCCGCCACTCCCTGGGGAGCGCGGCATCCGTCCCTCACTGCCATTTGAAAGTCACTGACTCGGCGCACACCATGGCCATCCACCCTTTAAAATGAGGGAGAAAATGTTTTGAAAAGTCAGTGAAGTGACATCGTTTAACCCCGAAAGCACCCAGGCATGCTGGCGGGGAGGCGCGCCGCACACTCAGGCCTTCGGTCGCTCAGGCCGCGGCTCTGGGCCTCCACGCAGTCCAGCAGCCCATGCCCGCTCTCCGTCAGGCCGTGTTGGGTCTGTGTTGCTGTGTTTTCCCGCCCTTGTCGTTCTGAGTGCGTGAGTCTCTGGCTTTGGTTGCGTGGGCTCCCGGCGGCCTGTCTGCTGGCACTGCCGCCCCCGCACCAGGCGTCCGTGAAAGTGCTTCCTGCCCTGGAGCCGGGCGGGGCGCGGGCACAGGGCTCCATGTGCCTTTCTCTTGGGCAACAACAGCTCAGTAGTGACTGCGAGCGCGCATGCCTGGTGCTGAGCGGCTCCCTGGCTGTGCCACTCGCTGGGTCCGCTGCCTCCGGGCCCGCCGCCTGGGGGAGTGACTGGGAACCCTGCCCGTCTCAGGCCCCGGCTCTCTGACCGGCCACCTGGCGGGCAGGGGCCCTGTTCTCATCACCGGGCGCCCCCTGCGTGGACCCATCCCCTCTCAAGGTCTCTGTCTCCTCCTGTGACGGGGCAGAGGTGGGTGTGGACGCTGGCGAGGTGTCCGGCCTCTGCAGCGGGTTTTATCAATTAAACATCCAGCGAGCCGGCCGCGTGAGAGCCAGGAGTGCGGGAGGGCTCCGCGCGCCCACGTGCTCACTTGGACAACGCTGCCTGCCACACGTGTGCGCGGACCGGACGATAGCAGAGGCCACGGTGAGGCCGCGGGGAAATGCCCCCCGCCGCTCCCCGTGTGCGGGGGGGCTTACCGCACGGCCAGCAGCTGGTCCCTGTCCTCCAGCAGCCCCAGCCGCCGCCGCACCTCGTGCAGGAGCTTGGTGCCCTGGAAGCCGCTGCCCCGGCCGTCGAACTTCAGCACCACGGCGCCGTGGCTGCTCACCAGCACCGTCTCCCAGGTCACCGCGAACTTCTCGGCCACGCTCTGGCTGCCCGGGGCGCCGTCCCTGCAGAAGACGGGCGGGCACTGGGGTTTGCACCCGGAGGGGCTGCGACCCCTGCTGCCACCCACGCACTCCACGCCCCATTTTGGTCACTCCGGTGGGTGAGTGGCATCGTCCCCACCCCTGGGTGATGAGCGTGCGGAGGCATCGGACCACGTGGCACTGGCTGGGAGTCACAGAGGGGCCTTTCCCGTGGCCTCAGCGCCCCGCCAGGCCTGGAGCGACACGGACAGCTCTGCTGCCTTAGCGGAACCCCTGGTCTGAAGGAAGTCTCTCTCCCAGTTAACTCAGAGGACACAGCCCCCCCCCCCCCCCCGCCCCCGGGCCTGTGGCGTTTGCGCCTCCTACGGAGCCAGGCAGCCCGCTCCCTGAGAGGCAGAGTCCCCAGCCCTCACTGTGCCCGTCTTCCTGCCCCCGACGCGGGGACACCACCTGCTGGCGGAGGCACCGAGGCCGGCCGGAGGCCTGACATTCACACCACAGAGATGCTGGGCTGCAAACAGGCCCCTCTAAATGGGGACCTGCAGGTTTAGCAGCTCCCTGCGTGGGCGGCTCCTAAATCGCTCTCCTTGGTGGGGGCAGGTGAGCGGGCGGGAAGGCCAGGGGCAGCGGCAGGTGGTGGCACCACCCTGAGAGCAGCCAGTGCCGTCACTGCCATTGCGGCTTTCTGCCAGGGACGGAGGGAGGGCAGGCGGGGTGTGCAGTGTGTGCTGTGTATGGTATGTGTGCTGTGTGTTTCTGTGTGGTGTGCGCTATGTAGTGTGTGTCTGGGTATATGTGTGTGGTGTGTGGTGGTGTGTGCGGTGTATCTGTATATATGTGTGGTGCATGTGTTGTATATTTCTGTGTGGCGTGTGGCATGTGGTGTGTGTCTGTGTATATGTGTGCAGTGTGTGCTGTGTATATATGTGATGTGTGTCTTTGTACGTGTGTGGTATGTGCTGTGTATGCGTGTGTATATATGTGATGTGTGCTGTGTGTCTATGTACATGTGTGTGGTGTGTGCTGTGAATATGTGTGCTGTGTATATGTGTTGCATGTGGTGTGTGTCTATGTACATGTGTGTTGTGCAGTTTGTGCTGTGTATATGTGTGGTGTGTGGTGTGTGGTGTGTGCCTATGTACTTGTGTGATGTGTGGTTTGTGCTGTGTATTTGTTTGGTGTGTGGTGTGTGTCTGTGTATATGTGTGGTGTGTGAGGTGTGGTATGTGCTGTGTATATATGTATATGTGTGGTGTGTGGTGTGTGGTATGTGCTGTGTATATGTGTGGTGTGTGGTGTGTGGTGTGTGATGTGTGGTATGTGCTGTGTATATGTGTATATGTGTGGTGTGTGGTGTGATGTGTGGTATGTGCTGTGTATATGTGTATATGTGTGGTGTGTGGTGTGTGGTGTGTGATGTGTGGTATGTGCTGTGTATATGTGTATATGTGTGGTGTGTGGTGTGTGATGTGTGGTATGTGCTGTGTATATGTGTATATGTGTGGTGTGTGGTGTGTGAAGGATGGCCAAGCGCTGACCTGTGCAGACAGTGAGGAAGGGGTCAGGTGTGCAGGGAACCAGGTTGGGACCCACCGGCAGCCGTCTGGCCCCGCCTTTCATTCACGTTGGATGAGCGCCCTGACCTGGGAAGGAGCCGGGCCAGGTGACCGGCTCTGCGGGCTCCCTGACATTTGGGAGGTGTGGTCCCTGTGGTCCCTGGACTCCCCGGGGCTTCCCCATGCTGACCCCTCCCAAGCAAGCCCGCTGCTCCCCACAGGCAGGCTCAGGGCTCTCTTCTCTACGCCCGGCAGGTGGGGGGTGGGGGGGGCGTACAGAGATGTGCTGACCGTGAGGAGTGCTTCCCTGTGGTGAGTGGGCAGTGCCGCTCTCAGCACCGGGGGCAGCGTGGCCTGTGGCACTTAGGCAGGACCCGACCAAACTCCCCCCGGGAGAGGGCAGAGCTCACACAGCTGCCCTCGCATCGGACCAGGGCTGCTCGGGGCCAGGCCTGTCTGCAATGCATCTGTTGGCAAATGCGCGGGGTTCATGGCAGTGGAAACAGCCTCTGGCCAGTGGGTGGCCGTGGGCAGTGTGAGTGTTGCCAGGCCTCCTGCCAGGTGGGTCCGACTTCGCCCTCAGGTTTGCACACTGTCTGAGCCCGACGACACCTGGCAGCTGCTGTAGGGGCTGCAAACCTGCTTGCCTGCGACACTGCCCGGGGGCCTGGAGCCTGTGGTCCTTTGATGGTGTGGTCACGGAAGAGAGCCTGGCCGTGGCCGCTGGCTAGCCTGAGCGTTCCCTTTGCAGGAGCATTCCTCCCTCCTGGCCTCTGATAAGAGCCCGATCTTTACCGCGCGCGGTGCTCTGAGCCCCCAGAGAGCGCCGGGAGGAGGAGGGGTACTCACACCACCAGGAGCAGCGGGTAGTGCGTGGTGTCACTGAAGGTCGCGGGCTTGAGGATCTGCGCGGGCAGGACTGGGCAGGCACAGAACACAGGCGGAGGGTTAGGGCCGCGGGACCGGGAGGCAGGGCCCGGATGGCTCGGGCTCCCTGTGTGGTCTTGGGCGGGTCACCCACCATTTCTGAGGCTCAGCGTCACCATGAGAAGCTTCAATTCAATCTCACAAACAGAATGAGTTGGAAAACAGCAAGCCTGGCTCTCTCTGCTCACAGAAGGGCCCAGGCCGGGAGGGGTGGACCCTCGGGGCAGCTGCAGGTGCCATTTAGTGGGGGAGGAAGGGATGGAGGGGCAGGCGTGAGGCCAAGGGCAGTCCAGAGGGGCAGCGGAGACCTCTGGGACTCTCTATGCAGAACCAGGGCTCTGCCCGCCTTGTTGTGCAAAGGCTGGTGCTGGGCTGGTGCCTGCCTGTGGGCTCGGACCCTCCACACACCATGGGAGGGGCTGGTGTAGCCCAGGCCACCAAGATCTGGTCCTTGGTAGTGTGGCATCCGTGACTGGGTGGATTTTCCTCTTTCTTCTGTCCTCCCCGAAACCTTCCCTCTCAAGATAGAAATTGTTTACTGATGTTAACTACAACCCAGATTACCAATTAAATCAGAATTAGCAGCTTTCCCAGTTGAATTACTATAGGACAGTCCCCCTCCCCACTGGGGAGCCGCTCTGACCAGGTCTCATTCCTGATTCTGACTGAATGTTAATGGCTTGCAAATTGGGTCAATGGCCCGGGGAAAGAAATGCAGGCTCTGACTTTATCACTGAAATATCCATAAAACATGGTCTGGGCTGCTCCCTGCCGCAGATGATAAGCCCCAAGGCCGAGCGGGCCAGGACTGGCAGCTTGCTCCTTGAGAGTCCTTCCAGAAGGCCTGTTGCTTGGAGGAAAGCTGCAGCCTCCAACGAACAACACAACTCAATACAACACAACACGACTCAACACAGCACAACACAACACAACTTAACATGACTCCACTCAACACAGCACAGTACAACACGATACAACAGAACTCAACACAACACAACACAACACAATACAACACAACACAACACAACTCAACACAACACAACACGACTCAACACAGCACAACACAACACAACTTAACATGACTCCACTCAACACAGCACAACACAGCACGACACAACAGAACTCAACACAACACAACACAATACAACCAACACAACACAACACAACACAACTCAACACAACACAGCACAGCACGACACGACACGACACGACACAACAGAACTCAACACAGCACAACACCACACAACACAACACAACACACAGTAGCAGGTCCCCAGAGCAGAGTCTTTCAGACCCGTGGCACCCTCACTTTCATCTGCCTGTCAGCCAAACCCCAGGCTGGGAGGAAGCTCAGGTGGCTGGAGGGGCAGGTGGGTAATCGGCTTCTGAGGTCTTTTCTGCACTTTCTGAGGAGGGGATGGCATCAGCCTTTAGTGGCCTGGGTTTGGGGCTGTCCCTGTGACACTGTGTGAGAAGGGGGCACTGGGTTTAGGATAGTGATCGCGAACCTTTTGATCTCGGCATGTCAGCATTTTGAAAACCCTAACTTAACTCTGGTGCCGTGTCACATATAAAAATTTTTTGATATTTGCAACCATAGTAAAACAAAGACTTATATTTCTGATATTTATTTTACATAATTAAATGTCATTTAACAAAGAAAAATCAACCAAAAAATTGAGTTTGTGTGTCACCTCTGACACGCGTGTCATAGGTTTGACATCACTGGTTTAGGAGATGAGGCTGAACCTCACCCAGGGAGGCGATCTGTCCTCAAAGGCTGTGGCAGGAAGGGACAGATGTGAGAAAATGTGAGGGAGGGTTCTGGAAAACTTGCTGAGCAGTGAGCAGGGGTGAGTCAGGAATTTGGTGTCTGGCCATGGAGGTCCATTTGGCTGGCTCCCAGCGTGTTACCTGTGCAGACACACATGGTCCCATAAGGGCCTGCTGTGGGCTTAATGCTCTGCCATCATAATAAGCTGTGAATGAAGCACCCACATGTACATTTTGTACTGGATTCTGCAGGTAGGGGGCCTGTCCTGAGGTCTGCAGCTATACATGGAAGGGGTGTGTGTGTGTGTGTGTGTGTGTGTGTGTTGGGGGGGGGGCTCAGAACAAACATGTGGAAATTGCTTGCTGTGTATTCATCCATCCTCCCATCCATCCATCCATTCATCCATTCATTATCTATCCATCCATTCATCCATCCATTATCCATCCTCATTATCTATCAATCCATCCATCATCCATCCTCTATCATCCTTCCATCCATCATCTATCCATCCATCCATCCATCCATCCATCCATCCATCCTCCATCATCCATTCATCCATCCATCATCCATCCATCCATCCATCCATCCATCCATCCTCCATCATCCATTCATCCATCCATCATCCATCCATCCATCCATCCTCCATCATCCATTCATCCATCCATCTTTATCAATCCATCATCCATCCATCCATCCTCCATCCATCCATCCATCCTCCATCCATCCATCCATCTCTATCAATCCATCATCCATTCATCCATCCATCCATCCATCCATCCATCCATCCACCTTCCATCATCCATTCATCCATCTATCATCCATCCATCCTGCCTCCATCCTCCATCATCTATTCATCCATCCATCCATCCATCCATCCATCATCCATCCTCATTATCAATCCATACATCATCCATCCATCCATCATCCATCCATCCATCCATCATCCACTCATCCATCCATCCATCCATCCATCTTCCATCATCACTGGCAGTCTAAAATGGTCTTGTTTTCTTGCCTTTTGTTTCTTCCTTATAAAAGAACAGCACAAAAGTGTATATGTAGTTAATTTGAGGGTTCTCATGAGTTTGGATCTGAATACCTGGCCTCCGGGTTGTGTATGGAAGTTTGAAGCAGTCAGGGATGTCATCCATGTGGGTGGGCTAGACTTTCCTTTGGCATATTGCCTTGGGACATAAAGCCTTACCAAGTGGCTTGGCTTCTCTTCACCAGAAAACCCTGCACTGCCCCGAGTGTCTCTCTATGTAGAAACGACCTCAGCAGAGAACAGGGCAAGGGAGTCTGGGGAGCCATTTCAGATCAGATATTTGCTTCTCCTTTTAAAGGGAAAGATGCAGCACTTACTGTAATCCTCTATCTTGATTTGCTTGTATTCCACTTGGGGCATCTGCCGGTCATTTATAGCCTTCCGTATGTGTTCATTTGTTTCCAGGTCAAATAGTTCTGAAAGAAAGAGAAGAAAGAATAGTCTGATTCAGCCAACATTTACTGAAGCCACAGGTTTTCCCGTGCACCACACACTGGGCCTACACCAGTCCTGGAGGCGGTCTGCACAATTTCCTGTGCACCACACACCGAGTCCTACACCAGTCATGGAGGCGGTCTGCACAATTTCCCATGTACCACACATGGGGCCTACACCAGTCCTGGAGGTGGTCTGTACAATTCGATCACAAGCCCAAGACACGGAGACACTTGATATCTTGCTGACGTGACAGCCAGGAGCTTGGGCAGATGGGAGGCCTTCCTGCTGTGTAGCGCCTCTTACACTGTCAGTTTGGGGATGTTTGATGTCAAGCCTGCTGTTTTGGGGATACCGATGCCATGTGTGTGTTAGGACAAATGGTTCTCCAAATATAGAGGCCACAGTATCCCAGGGAGGAAAGGAGAGCAGGAATGCGATCTCTGTTACATTTTCTAGGATAATTTAAGAGTCATATTTCTTACCTTCATCGTAAGGTTATCGGACTTTGGGGCTCTCAGCATGGATGAGCATGTCAGCTGTCAGCCTAACCCTTGCCCTCGCCCTCCACCTCCCCCTAACCTTAACACTAGCCATCCCCTCCCCCTCCTTTCCTCTCCCCTGACTGCATGGAGGCTGTCCCCTAGCTTGCAAAGCACACAGAGTCCCTCAGTACCTGCTTCTCCAGGTGCAAGAATGCCCCTCATCCACCCACTCCATTCCTCTCCTACTGAAAGGGCCCTATCACCTTATTTTACCATCTGACCTGTAACAAAAACTGTCCAACTTCCTCTTTTCTTTCTCACATCAAGCCTCCATGGGGGAAGTCTGTGGTCCATTAAAAGGGAATTTTATCTTCAAGGGACTCTACATTGGGCTCATCAAATCATCAAGGGTCACAGGTTTGGTTCCCGGTCAAGGGCACATACCTGGGTTGTAGGTTCAATCACTACTCCGGTTGGGGCATTGCAGGAGGCAACCAATCAATGTGTCTCTCTCACATTGATGTTTCTCTCCCTATCCATCTCTCTCTAAAAAAAAAAAAAAAAAATCAATGAAAAAAAATATCCTCAGGTGAGGATTAGCAACAACCAGGAGCAAGAGGCACACTGCGGGACTTCAAAGGCACCCAGAGCCTCACCCTCCCCAGCCCGTGGCCCTGACCCCTCCGCCTGCCACGTAAGCCCAGGGGTGACAGCAGGGGGTCCTGGGTGTGTGAGTGTGCATCACACTAGAGCAATGGGAACTCGCCAAGATGAGTGGGATTAGCAGGGACACAGGTACAACGTCTTTACCAACAAGAACAGAGATGGCCGTCCCTTTCGGGGAGTGGCCCCACGCTGCAGGGGAAGTAGCTGGTGGCCGGCTGATGTGGGAGCCACATTTCCAAATGAAAGAGGCCCTAGCAGTTTTGGCTCAGTGGATAGAGCATCGGCCCGTGGACTGAGGGTCCCAGGTTCAGTTCTGGTCAACAGCATGTTCCTCAATTGCAGGCTTGATCCCCAGCCCTGGTCAGAGCCCATGTGGGAGGCAACCAATCGATGTGCCTCTCTCACCTCCATGTTTCTCTCTCTCCATGTCTCTCCCCTCCCTTCCACTCTCTCTACAAATCAATGGGAAAATACCCTCCCGTGAGGATTAACAGCAACAGAAAGAGGATTGGGTAGAGCCTTTCCCAGGTTTAGACTGTGTGCCTCTCTCCGCGTGTGCATTTGAATTGCTGCCCTCCCCGCCTTCTCCGATGCTGACGCTGGAGGAAAAATGCCACTCACGCTGGCCTGGAGTTCATGCGACACTTGCCCCCAGACCACCCATTTGCAGCGCCTGGAGCTGTGGTGCGCGGGGGAGCACCGCGGGCAAATCGTGTGGATACGTCACCTGCATTTGAGGAGCTTTTCCCGGCCCTGAAACCCCACCCTCCCAGAAAGGCCCCGAGGCAGCAGGCTATTACATGTAGTTAAATATTAGATTTCTCGTTTAACAGTTGCCCACACAGCTGGTTTTATCAGCAGAGAGCTGGCTGTCCCACAAGGTAGCGGAGTTAAGCCATGTTATTTGTCCCCATAATTGCATTCACAGAGGCCCGGCTCAGCGGAGGAAATAAGAAAAGATTGGCATGTCCCCCGAAGGACTCCGCTTTTGACTTGGGGGCCAGGGGCACCTCCAGTCTGCAGCATACGAATGGCCACTCCTTAATTAGATGTGAGCTGCCTCTGACATTTGGGGGAATTAGCTGTTATCAGATGCAAAGGAACAAAGACTGCTCCCCAGGTGGCTTCCCCGGTTGTGCCCAGCGGTGCCCAGTGGCAGATGCGGTAGGGCCCCAGGCTTTTCCAGATCCTGTGGATTCGGGCACTGAGAAATGATCACGAGGCTGAATTATGGGAAATTAGTGGCTAGAATCTTTCGAAAGCCAATAGCAACTGACTGACAGGGAGAAGGGCAGCCTGTTCTGCTCCCACATTTCAGCAGGAAGACCGAGCAGGACTGTGTGTGCATGTGCCCAATGTGTGTGCCCAGTGTGTGTGTACATGTGCCCAATGTGTGTGCCCGTGTGTGTACATGTGCCCAATGTGTGTGCCCGTGTGTGTACATGTGCCCACAGTGGATTCCCAATGTGTGTGCCCAGTGTGTGTACATGTGCCCACAGTGGATTCCCAATGTGTGTGCCCAGTGTGTGTGTACATGTGCCCAATGTGTGTGCCCAGTATGTGTGTACATGTGCCCACAGTGGATGCCCAATGTGTGTGCCCATATGTGTATACATGTGCCCACAGTGGATGCCCAATGTGCGTGCCCAGTGTGTGTGCCTGGTGTGGGTGCCAGTGGTGCAGAGATCACCCCGCGTCTGCAGGCCACCTCTGCGTGGGGCTCTCCCCACTCCAGGCCGGCGCGGTTATTTGATGGCTTCCTCATGCACAGCGCCCCTGTGTTGTCAGGACTGTCCTCCCTGACCATCCACACCCAGGGCCATGCAGCTCAGACCATCTGCTGAGCTGGCGCCGAACTGCTGGTCCCCGCTCCACACCCCCTGCACGTCCGTCACTGCACCGGCCTGGGTGCGCAATGGTTCCAGTTTGGGTCATTACTGCTCTTTTCTGTCTACTTTCCCTCCAGCGGATTTTAAGCAACTTGAAGGTCAAGTCCTGTAAATGAATTCACCTTTGGACCTTCTCAACCCCTAGATGGGCGACCTGGTTAGTGAAGGGGGCTGTGTCCCCATGACTGCACCCTCTGAGTGGCATGGCGGGGGCACAGGAGGGAGGCCATGGGGTGGACACGCCACGTGCCCTGCTCAGTCTCCGCTCTGTCAGAGATGCCAGCTCACCCACAAGCCGTGCCACCTCTGGTCTCAAAGGAGCCATCTGCAGACCTGACACCCCCCACCCCACCGCACCCCCGCCCCCCAGGCTGCTGTGACCAGGGACCCGGACTTCCAGATGTACAGACCATCAAGGGCTGAGGCCGCCCTTCCACGCTTCCAATGCCCCAGGCCTCTCCCAGGTCTTTCCCACCTGTGAGAGGGGGTGTCGGGGGGCGGTCCCTCAGGAAGAGGCAGGGCAGGTGGCGCCCAGGCAGGGAGAGCTGACTGTGTGAGCCAGGGGACAGACCTGAGCAGACGTGTCCTGGACGATCTCATAAAAGCTCCGCCTCAGTGCCCGTGGGCAGGGAGCTGGTTTTGCTTCTTCATAAGAACTCAGTGGAGGTACTGGGGGTTGGGGTGGGGTGGGGCAGGAAGGGCGCGGCTCTGCAGCCAAGGCTGAGTTCACGCAGAGCCGGGGAGATGCTTGGGCTTCGGGTTGTCAGGGACACGCAGCACAGCTATGCTCCCCCCCCCCGCCCCCCCCGCGCTTCCTCCGGGACACACAGAGTCTGCGAGGACAGTCCCCTCACACCCGGGCTGTGTGGCTGTCCCGCCCCAGCACCTGGGTGGGCGGATGCCCAGGCCCCGAAGGAGCACACTCGGTCCGACCACAGTGCCATCCTTGGAAACAGCCCTCAGTGATGCCGTCACAGCTGTGAGCACTGGGCTGGGTTCGCAGATAAGATTTCCTAACAGGAAGGCACCCCGCATTCTGGGGGGGTGGTCTGGGGTCCCGGGGGCAGGGTAGGTCTGGGGAGATGGATCATCGGCCGCCTTCCGAGCCAGACCCTCACTCAGCGGGCAGCGCTCTGTCCGCCCGCCGCGCGTGTCCCACGGCCTCCAGCCTGTCACTGTCCCAGCACCGGGCGCGCAGCTGGCGGGCGGCCAGCATCTGCCCAGAGGTCCTTTCTCCAGGCTCCCGCCCTCCTGCTGCCCCGCTGCCGGCACGGCCCCCAAGCCCTCCGTCCATGGCCCCCAGCCCCTCCGTCCATGGCCCCCAGCCCCTCCGTCTAAGGCCCCCAGCCCCTCCGTCCACGGCCCCCAGCCCCTCCGTCCATGGTCCCAGCCCCTCCGACCACGGCCCCCAGCCCCTCCATCCACGGCCCCCAGCCCCTCGGTCCACATGGCTATACAGCCGCCCTCCTGACCCCATGGGGGGCGTTGTCACTGTGCTCAACCTGTTCAGACACAGCGGGAGGGACTCAGTGCTGCATCCGCGGAAACCCCAGCGGTGTTTGCAGCCCTGACCAGAGGGGCTGTGGTTGTGAGCTTCTCACTTAGGTGACCACAAAGGGGTGAGGAGTTCTCAGTCCCAGGTGTGGGAGGGAGGCACTGGGTGTGGGAGGGAGGCTCCGGATGTGGGAGGGAGCCCCCGGGTGTGGGAGGGAGGCCCGGGGTGTGGGAGGGAGGCCCTGACTGTGGGAGGGAGGCCCCGGATGTGGGAGGGAGGCCCAGGGTGTGGGAGGGAGGCCCCGGGTGTGGAAGGGAGGCCCTGACTGTGGTAGGGAGGCCCCGGATGTGGGAGGGAGGCCCCAGGTGTGGGAGGGAGGTCCCGGATGTGGGAGGGAGGCCCCGGGTGTGGGAGGGAGGCCCCGGGTGTGGGAGGGAGGCCCTGACTGTGGGAGGGAGGCCCCGGATGTGGGAGGGAGGCCCCGGGTGTGGGAGGGAGGCCCTGACTGTGGGAGGGAGGCCCTGACTGTGGGAGGGAGGCCCCGACTGTGGGAGGGAGGCCCCGGATGTGGGAGGGAGGCCCTGTCTGTGGGAGGGAGGCCCCGGATGTGGGAGGGAGGCCTGGGGTGTGGGAGGGAGGCCCTGGGGTGTGGGAGGGAGGCTCCGGGTGTGGGCCCTGAGCTGCTAGTTCTGGGCGTGGCGAATTAGCCTTGAGGCCACATGCGTGATCCCATATGTGAGCCTGGCCTGTGGGACACAGTGGCGCTCGGTTGTGTAAGTAAAGGTCTGAATGGCCAGCAGAGAGGGGGCTGTTGGGAGGAACAGTCCTCCCAGCCCTCAGCTTCCCACCTGCCTGGACGCGGAGGCCAACCAGAGCTCACCCAGAATGGGAGCCTCTGTCCTGGGCAGGTGGCTCCTCAGAGCCGGGTGGGCTTGATGGGCTGGTGTTATGGGGGCGGCAGCTGTGGGGGGCATGGCCGTCTCAGGGAGGCCCACCTCTGACCCCAGGCTGAAACCGAGGGAGGAGGGGCAGGCTCTGCCGGGAGCCAGCGCTGGCTCCAATCCCACCCCCTCTCTGGCCGTGCGGCCTGAGCCTTCCGGTCACACTCCCTTGCCTCAGTTTTCTTGACTGAAAAACGGGGTGACGACAGGCCAGGTGGGGATGAACCGAGTTAAAATACGTGGCTCAGTGGCTGAGCATCGACCTAGGAACCAGGAGGTCACCGCTGGATTCCCGGTCGGGGCACAGGCCGGGTGCGGGCTCAGTCCCCAGTGTGGGGCGTGCAGGAGGCAGCCACCAATGATTCCCTCTCATCACGGACGTTTCTCTCTCCCACTCCCCTCCTCTCTGAAATGGATAAAAACATATTTTTTAAAAAAGTAAAGTACATACACCAGCCCCTGAAGAGCCGTAGGGACGGCTCACTGATGTGGTCACGCCCTGCGTGGTGCCGCTGTCAGCCCTCCGCCCAGAGGGGGCTTCGGGGCTGCACGGTGCCCGGTGCCTGCCGCGCCCTCACGTGGGGGCAGTGGTTGTGGCACTGCCCATCCTCCCCCACCCCCCCACCTTCCTGGTCACAGGCCTCCCCAGCACGTCGGCGCTCTGGCCATGGAGAGGACATGCCGTTCCCAGCCTCACATAGGGCCCGGGATCTTCCGTTCACAGGGCCCGAGCGAGGCGGAGGCATGGCCGGCGGCAGCCCAGACCCGGGCGCTGCGGCACTAACCGCTGAGCCCCCGCCAGGGCCGCGGGAGTAGATTCCTGTGCGATCCGGGCCTGCCCGCGTCCCCGGCAGGGACAGCTCTGTCAGAGCCGGAGCCAGACCTGGGGGCTCAGCCGCCAGCACCGCATCAACGGGAAGGAGTCTGTGCTCCTGGTGTCAGCGCACAGGCGACACGGGAAGACACACGTTCTTAGAAAACAAAACCTGTCCCGGTCAACCTGCCGGGGCCCTTCAGGCAAAAGCGAGCTAGTGCCCTCAGGTGCCCTCAACTCTCCCTGCGGCAGTAACCACACGACACCCTCTGCCAGGAAGACGCCCAGGCTCCGGGACAGGTGAGCCCGGGGCCACCGAGCCCTGCCCAGGGGAGGGCCCTGGAGGGGTCGACAGAGCAGGGCGGGAGCTCAGAGGGTGGCATATGAGGCACTGCATGGCCTGCCGTGGCCTCCAGGCCCTGGCACATGTTGGGTGCATGGTGTGGGGTGTGGGTGGGTGGTGTGGGTGGGTGGTGTGGGGTGTGGGTGGGTGTTGTGTGGGGTGTGGGATGTGGGTGGGTGGTGTGGGTGGGTGGTGTGGGGTGTGGGGTGTGGGTGGGTGGTGTGGGGTGTGGGGTGGGTGGTGTGGGGTGTGGGTGGGTGGTGTGGGGTGTGGATGGGTGGTGTGGGGTGTGGTGTGTGGGGTGGGTGTGGGGTTGGGCGTGTGGGGTGTGGGTGGGTGGTGTGGGGTGTGGGGTGCATGGGGTGGGGTGTGAGGCCTCCCTGCCTTCCCACCACATTTCGGTGATGCTGGTGATGGTGGGGGGTGGGAAGGGCCCGCCATCTCTGGCTCCGAATAGGAAAACACTGGCTTCTGGGGAGACTGCTCTGCTCCCTCCCCCACGTGGTGGGAAGATGTGAGCAAAACCGAAGGCACTTACTTTTCTGGTCTGTAGTGTTGTGCACGGTCACCATGGGGACCCCAGGACCTGCCTCGCGGAGAAGAGAAGCCAGAAAAGAAAGAGAAATGCTGTTAGTTGATGTGAGAACAAAGGGGCATCGGGCCTGGGGTAGGACACGGCTGTGACCTCGCCAGGGAGCCAGGGAGGGCCGGCAGGGGAAAGGCCCGTGCCTGTGTCAGCCATGTGACCCCAATGAAAGAACAGAGACTTCGGGCTCCCGAACCCCTCCCCTGTCCTCCCCGTCCTCCCTTGCCCTCCCCTGCCCTTCCTTGCCCCCCTGTCCTCCCCTGCCTTCCCCTCCCCTGCCCTCCCTTGCCCTCCCCTGCCCTCCCTCGCCCTCCTGTCCTCCCCTGCCTTCCCCTTCCCTGCCCTCCCCTGCCCTCCCCTGCCCTCCCCTCCCTCCCCTGCCCACCCCTGCCTACCCCTGCCCTCCCCTGCCCTCCCCTGCCCTCCCCTACCCTCCTCTGCCCTCCCCTGGCCTTCTCTGCCCTCCCCTGCCCTCCCCTGCCCACCCCTGCCCTCCCTTGCCCTCCCCTGTCCTCCCCTGCCCTCCTCTGTTCCAGCTGGACTCTCGGAAGGTCCCGAGGATGCCCGCCTTGTCCCCACTGGGCCCGTTCTCCCTGCCTGAAATCTCTGCTCCGGACACTGGCAGGGCTTGTCTTTCTCTTCTATGAAGTCTCTGCTCAAACGCTTTCTCCAAAGTCCCACGGGTCAGCATGCCCTGCCTACTGCACCCTCAGCCCCGCCCCCTGCGTCCCTCTCCACGGAGGGCAGGGCCATGTGCTCTCCTGTCAGGCCTCACAGCAGGTTCTTGGGCGCAGTGGCTCCTGTCCTTTGCTCCTGCCCTGGGTGTAAGTGCCAGAGCGCATCTGGACAAGTTCGCAGAAGCACCTTCCAGCCATTCTTTTCGCATCTGGAATAGTGGGATAGTGGGATAGAGGGATAGCGGGATAGAGGGATAGTGGGATAGTGGGATAGTGGGATAGAGGGATAGTGGGATAGAGGGATAGAGGGATAGTGGGATAGTGGGATACTGGGATAGTGGGATACAGGGATAGTGGGATAGTGGGATAGTGGGATAGAAGGATAGAGGGGTAGAGGGATACTGGGATAGAGGGATAGTGGGATACTGGACAGTGGGATAGAGAGATAGTGGGATAGAAGGATAGTGGGATACTGGACAGTGGGATAGAGGGATAGAGGGATAGTGGGATAGTGGGATACTTGGATAGTGGGATACAGGGATAGTGGGATAGTGGGATAGTGGGATAGAAGGATAGAGGGGTAGAGGGATACTGGGATAGTGGGATAGAGGGATAGAGGGATACTGGGATAGTGGGATAGTGGGATACTGGGATAGTGGGATAGTGGGATACTGGGACAGTGGGATAGAGGGAGAGAGGGAAAATGGGATGGAGGGATAGTGGGGTACTGGGACAGTGAGATAGAGGGATAGAGGGATACTGGGATAGTGGGATACAGGGATAGTGGGATAGTGGGATAGTGGGATAGAGGGATAGAGGGATACTGGGATAGTGGGATACAGGGATAGTGGGATAGTGGGATAGTGGGATAGAGGGATAGAGGGATACTGGGATAGTGGGATACAGGGATAGAGGGATAGTGGAATAGAGGGATAGTGGGATAGTGGGATAGAGGTATAGTGGGATAGTGGGTTTTGGGATAGAGGGATACTGGCATAGTGAGATACAGGGATAGAGGAATAGTGGGATAGAGGGATAGTGGGATAGTGGGATAGTGGGATAGTGGGATGGTGGGATACTGGGATGGTGGGATGGTGGGATAGTGGGATAGTGGGATACTGGGATAGTGGGATTGTGGGATAGTGGCATGCTGGGGTCCACTATCCCACTATCCCTCTATCCCACTATCCCTCTATCCCACTATCCCTCTATCCCACTATCCCACTATCCCAGTATCCCTCTATCCCACTATCAAAGGTGTGGACGGAGTCGGCGAAGGAGGAATGACACGGAGACAGCGTTCAGTTGATCAGCAGCCTAGCCAGGATCTCTAGCCAAGTTCTGGTCAGGATCTCCAGCCAGGTTCTGTGTCCATGTTCTCTTGCTAGGTTCTCCAGCCAGGTTCTGTCCAGGTTCTCCAGCCAAGTTCAGTCACCAGGTTCTAGTCAGGTTCTGTTGCCATGTTCTATCCAGATTCTGTAGCCAGGTTCTGTCTCTAGGTTCTGTTGCCAGTTTCTGTCCAGGATCTTTTGCCATGTTCTGTCTCTAGGTTCTGTCTCTAGGTTCTGAGTCTAGGTTCTGTCTCTTGTCTTGTTACATCTGTATTTATACCAGTTGATTCCAATTCTATCAATCTCTATTCCAAAGGTTAGGGCATTTCTTATCTCCATTCCAGGGAGTAAAGATTATGTAGCTTAAGCATGATTGTTCGTAGTTAAAGTGATTAATTACCCGCCTGGCACTTAGTTAAGGGGTTTTTATTCCCTCCCTAACTTCAGGGGAAAATCCCTACCTGGGGAAACAACCTTTCTTAGAGAGATGACCTTGGTTAAAACACATAGTACCAAGAAGGTGAGCAAACATATTAAGAACAGTATGCCATATATGCCAGGTCCCTTGAAACAGCAAGGATGGACCGGCTCCCGGCAGTGGGATAGAGGGATAGAGGGATAGAAGGATAGTGGGATAGTGGGATAGAGGGATAGAGGGATAGAGGGATAGTGGGATAGAGGGATAGTGGGATAGAGGGATAGAGGGATAGTGGGATAGAGGGATAGTGGGATAGAGGGATAGAGGGATAGAGGGATAGAGGGATAGTGGGATAGAGGGATAGTGGGATAGAGGGATAGTGGGATAGAGGGATAGTGGGATAGAGGGATAGAGGGATAGTGGGATAGAGGGATAGTGGGATAGAGGGATAGTGGGATAGAGGGATAGTGGGATAGAGGGATAGAGGGATAGAGGGATAGAGGGATAGAGGGATAGTGGGATAGTGGGATAGTGGGATAAAGGGATAGTGGGATAGAGGGATAGTGGGATAGAGGGATTTGGGATAGAGGGATAGTGGGATAGAGGGATAGTGGGATAGTGGGATAGAGGGATAGTGGGATAGTGTGTGGGATGCAGCTGGCACTCGAGGACATGGTCCTGCAGTGAGGCCGTGTGAGGGCTCGCAGGTATGCAGGAGGGCAGGGGGGGCGCTTAGGGTCCTGGTGGACGTGGGAGAATGAAAGGAGAGAGAGGGAGTGGGAGGCAGGTGAGAAGCAGCTGAGAAGCAGGTGGGAGGCAGGTGAGAAGCAGGTGAGAGGCAGCTGAGAAGCAGGTGGGAGGCAGGTGAGAGGCAGGTGAGAGGCAGCTGAGAAGCAGGTGGGAGGCAGGTGACAAGCAGGTGAGAGGCAGGTGAGAGGCAGGTGGGAGGCAGGTGGGAGGCAGGTGGGTACAGGTGGGCAGAGGGGATAGAGCTGTTGGGACACTGTGGTCAGGGATGCTGCTTGTTCTCTGCTTTGGGTTGGGGCCTTTGGGAAGGTATAAACTCATGAGGTGGCCACATCTAAGCTGGAGGACACATGCTATTCAGGCAGAGGGAGACTAGGGGGTGTGAGCCGCAGGCAGGGGGTGGGAGGGAGACTAGGGGGTGTGAGCCGCAGGTAGGGGGTGGGAGGGAGACTAGGGGTGTGAACAGCAGGCAGGGGGTGGGAGGGAGACTAGGGGTGTGAGCAGCAGGCAGGGGGTGGGAGGGAGACTAGGGGCTGTGAGCAGCAGGCAGGGGTGGGAGGGAGACTAGGGGTGTGAGCAGCAGGCAGGGGTGGGAGGGAGACTAGGGGGTGTGAGCAGCAGGCAGGGGGTGGGAGGGAGACTAGGGGGTATGAGCAGCAGGCAGGGGGTGGGAGGGAGACTAGGGGGTGTGAGCAGCAGGCAGGGGGTGGGAGGGAGATCTCTAAGGAGAGAGGACAGCAAAGGCTCCTGTGAGGAGTCAGGCCCTGGTGAGGAGGGCCGGGTTCTGGGTCGCTAGTCACTGCCCGAATGCTGTGATTTTAATGGCGTCCCCGGGAAACAGGAGGTGCCTCTCACTTTGCCCCTGGAGCCGCGAACTTGCTGAGGGCGGGCGTCCAATGGGAAGTGACTCTTGCTGAGGGCAGGCGTCGAATGGGAAGTGAATGTTTCTCCTCCTAGGGGGACGCTTGTCTGGCTGTCACTGAGGGTTTGCCGGGGTCTGGCTGCACTTACTGAGTTTAGCATCTTGCAAAGCATTTGGTGATTGATTCTGCGGAGCGGCCCATGGAGCGGCCCAGGAGAACCTGCCCCGGTGGCAGTGAGGCTGTGAGGATGCAGCCTAAGGGCAGCGGCGGAGGCTGGGCAGCGGCCCTTGCCAAGCAGGGAGCCTCCGGGTCCGGACTGGGACAGTCACAGCAGAAAGGAGCCAGCGAGCGCCTCAGACACGCGGTGGAGACGCCAGAGGACAGTGGCGGGCGCACCAGCCGCGCGGTTCTCTGTTCAGGCCGCGTCCAGCAGGGACAGTGCCTGTGGTGAGGATGCCGCGTCCTCCTGCTTGCCCCCGTGATGAGCGGGCTATTGGCAAGGCCAGAAGTAGAGGCAGGATATCTAGGCACATGGGGCCAGGATGGGCAGGGGCCCCCCCAGCTGTGCACTGGGCAGGGCAGCCAGGGTCACCCTGGGCCGCCGGGCAGGGATCCGGGCCTTGTCCTCCCACCCAGAGGTGCTGGAACCCACCTCCCCAACCGCCCCGGAGGACAACGCCGCGGCTCAGCATTGGTGCCATCGCCATCCTCCCGGGACAGCCTCCCGCGTCCCCTCTGTGTCCTCGGATGCGCTGCCCGTGCTCTCAGCCACCACGGGGCTTTGGGGGCCCCCATCCGCAGGCGAGGATGGACCTCAACCCGAATTTCCATCTCAGGCAGCTCAGCGTTGAAGTGTCCCAGGGGCCGTTCATTCTCGCAGGGCAAGGCGCCCACGGTTACAGGGGTGCAGTGGGCACCCCCTCCTCCCTGCGCTGGGGCGGCGGGTCCATCCTCAGAGTCCTTCACCCCCACCAGCTGTGCCTGCGGGCGGCTCTCCCACCCCTGTTGCCGCTCAGATGGGGTTCCAGGCCTCACCGCCTGCGCATCGCCCGGCTCCGTCTGAGGACAGGCGGGGGCAGGAGGCTGGAGCCCGGCCTCTGAGGGGTGAAGGCAGAGGAGATGGGACAGGAAGCGGGGATGTTACCGCTGAGAAAGAAGACAATTCCGTGACTCCCTAACTCCTGCTGGAGCGCGGAGGCCCCTGGGGCACCTCATTGTCAGCCCGGCCCTCGGCTGGTTTAGTGTTCTGGATCAATTCTGGAACATTCTACCCTGCGGGGTCAGCAGGGCTCCCAGCACCAGCCTGGGAGAAGCCAGGGGCCAGTCCCATTGGGGAACCTGTGAGGACGTGGCTGAGAGACCGGCACAGGGCCTGCAGCCGCAGCGGCTTGGGATGCGGAGTAGGCCCGCGGGTGGGGAGACATTCTCACTGACCGTGGACGGCTGACAGCTCTGGTCCCACCACGCCCGTCACCAGCTGTTCGGCACTGGCTGTGTTGGGGGCCACGCCGAGCCCCCACAGCGGGGCCTTGCTGAGCCCCCACGGCCGCCTGGGGAGATGCGCGCCGTCACTCCCTGGTTTCAGGATGAGGCCCAGAGGGTAGCAGGTTCGCCTGCTCGCTGGGCCCGGCTCCAGGGGCCCCGGGACTCTCTTCCAGGCCTCACTTCTCTCCCCGCCAACAGCGGGATGACCGAGGCCTCAGGAGCACTTCGCAGTAACAAGAGGGTCATCTTACTGTTTCCGTTTGACTTCACGGTGGAGGATGCTGTCCTGGTAAATTCAGCTGCTGAATCTGTGTATCAAACATCTGGAATGCGGGGTCACCGCGTCCGTTTTGTTGTCTTTGTAAAGGGGGCAGTTTTTACCCTCCTCATCCGAGAGGAGCAAATTTATGTCTTTTAAACTTTTTTATTGACTGATTTTTGAGAGAGAGAGCGCGATTTGCTGTTCTGTTATGTATGCCGCGCTGGCCCATTCCTGTGTGTGCCCTGCTCGGTGATCCAGCCACAACCTTGGCACATTGGGGCGACGCTCTAACCAACCGAGCTACACGGCCGGGCCACATTCATGTCTTTTTAGAAAATTGCTTTTCTTTCTGAAGTTTGGGGTAAATTATCAATGAATTGGGTCACAGGAGAATATTCGTTTTCCCGTCTGAGACTTCTTGTCTATAACCTCATTCCTTAAATACACTTCAGAGGCTGCCAGTATATACACTTACCCCAACTGGCTCACAGCACATTGAGTTTTTATGGAAAATGTAGGCAAACTCCGGGACTCACTGACAGCCCGGATCTGAGAACCTGTGGCCTCATCAGTGTGACCTGTCCCTATTGCACCAGACCCAGAGGCGGCTCTTGGCTCGCAATGCAGGCCACACAGGACAGACCTGCTCCGGGATGAGCTCCTTCGCCAGCCTCCCCTTCCCACAGGCACGGGGTCCCTGGGCTCAGCAGGGGCTCGGACACAGGGGCTCAGACACAGGGATGCGGACACAGGGGCTCAGGCACAGGGGCTCGGACACAGGGGCTCGGACACAGGGTATCGGACTCAGGGGCTCGGACACAGGGACGCAGACACAGGGACGCGGACACAGGGGCTCAGCAGGGGCTCAGACACAAGGACGCGGACACAGGGGCTCAGACACAGGGGTTCAGACACAGGGACGCGGACACAGGGGCTCAGACACAGGGGCTCAGACACAGGGACTCGGACACAGGGGCTCGGACACAGGGACGCGGACACAGGGACGCGGACACAGGGGCTCAGACACAGGGGCTCAGACACAGGGGTTCAGACACAGGGGCTCAGACACAGGGGCTCAGACACAGGGGCTCGGACACAGGGGCTCGGATACAGGGACGCCGACACGGGCTCAGACACAGGGGCTCAGACACAGGGACGTGGACTCAGGGGCTCAGACACAGGGCCTCAGACACAGGGGCTCAGACAGAGGGGCTCAGACACAGGGACGCGGACACAGGGGCTCAGATACAGGGACGCAGACACAGGGACACAGACACAGGGGCTCGGACACAGGGGCTCAGACACAGGGGTTCAGACACAGGGGCTCAGACACAGGGGCTCAGACACAGGGACGCGGACACAGGGGCTCAGATACAGGGACGCAGACACAGGGACACAGACACAGGGGCTCGGACACAGGGGCTCAGACACAGGGGTTCAGACACAGGGGCTCAGACACAGGGGCTCAGATACAGGGACGCAGACACAGGGACACAGACACAGGGGCTCGGACACAGGGGCTCGGATACGGACCGGCAGGGCCAGCGGGGGCGGGACCCACCTTCGCACTTGAGCAGGAAGAAGTCGGCGCTGTGGCTGAAGGATGCACTGAAGTAGGTGCAGTTGCCCACCAGGTCGCAGGACAGGCACTGCCTGTTGAAGCTGTCCACGGTGCTGGCGCTGGCAGGGCAAAGGTGTGAGGGAGGAAGAGGCAGAGGTCAGGATCCAACCCGAGTTCCCTCCCCAAAGGAGACCTGCAGCCCCTGCCCCTTCTCGCCTGCCGGCCCCGGGATTTTCACCAGCCACCGGCCCTGTGCCCGCTCTATGGCATGGTCTTGGCGGCCCTGTGCCGGGAGGCCCACATACCTGTAGAGGTGGCGTCTCCGGGGCAGGTCCTCGGTGCTGAGGAAGTAGCTGCAGAGAGCACAGGTGACAGGAGTTAGTGGCTCCGGGCAGGTGTGGCCTCACAGCCCAGCCCCCCAGCCCCACGCAGACCCTGCTCAGGGACCCCTGTTCTGTGGCTACAGCGAGCACTGGGTCCAGCTACATTTCGGGTGGGCTGAGCTCCTGCTGGCTGGGGTCCCGCACCTGCCCGGGGTCCCGCACCTGCCCGGGGGGCCGGCACCTGCCCCCGGATCCCGTACCTGCCTGCAGGCTCAGGTGTGGGGCCAGGGCGACGGTCATGTGCCCCTGAGTTCGGATGCGGAATCTCTTTACAGGCTATACCTTCCGCAGGGCAAAGGCCCAGACCAGGGGTGGGCAAACTTTTTGACTCGAGGGCCACAATGGGTTCTTAAACTGGACCAGAGGGCCGGAACAAAAGCATGGATGGAGTGTTTGTGTGAACTAATATAAATTCAAAGTAAACATCATTACCTAAAAGGGTACGGTCTTTTTTTTTTTTTTTTTTTTAGTTTTATTCATTTCAAACGGGCTGGATCCGGCCCGTGGGCCGTAGTTTGCCCATGGCTGGCCCAGACAGAAGCCTGGGGGATGCCTCTTACGAACTGATTTTCACCTCGGACCCCAAATGGGGAAGCCTGGGTGTGTGCCACACGACAGGGAGCCTGGCTGCCAGGCAGGCCTGGACCTCATCAATGAGCTGCATCCCCAGCCGCCTGGGCTGACAACCTGGGCCAAGGCCTCGCGTGCTTTAGTCTCCGCTTATTCGTGTGTGAAGTGGGGAAGGCAGTAGCCACACTGGCCACGCTGCAGCCAGGGTGGGTGTGGCCCTGAGGCCCTGAGCCAGTGCCAGGCCTCACAGGGACTTGGCAAAAGCCAGCACTACCATGAGCCCGTCCCCCGGGCTCAGCCCCAGGCCTGGCTGCAGGCTCTCCTCGCCGCTGCTCTCTCCCCGTGGAAATCAGCTCTGTGATCCGCACGGAGAAGCCAGGGCCCCATGGGAGCAGGGAGCTGGGCTGTGGACCAGGTGCCTAGAGCGCATCAGAAAGTGGCGCATGCGTCCCGCCCAGGAGGAAGGGCCGTCCCCACGCGCACTCACATCTTATTCCGCTTCTCGTCGTAGGAGAGGATCTTGGTCACGTCCCAGTCCCCGGACGTGATGGACTGGATGTTGTCGTTGCTGCTGTTGGGCTGCAACAGACGGGCCATGAGGCGGAAGCCCAGCCCCACCTAGCTTCCTTCTGAGTCCCGGCCCCTCAAGACCAGGGGCAGGGGTGTCGCCCGCTGCCTGTCTCTCCTCAGGGGGGCCACCAGCCCACAGCCCTCCCCTCGGGCGTGCCTGTGGTCCCTGCTGTGGGGCTGACCATGGTGCCACCACTGCACCCTCCCACTCGGCGATGTCTCGTCTCAAGAGAAGAATCGATGCTTCATGTGCTGCTGATACTTTTTCTTTAACTTTTGTAAATCCAACTGGTAGTCATTGTGGGGGATGGAGAGGGAAGGGAAAAATATGGGCAAGAGGGTGAGAAAGGGTAAGGAGATAGAGAAGGGAGGGAAGGAAGGAGGAAGGAAGGAGGAAACGAGAAGGAGGAAGGGAGGAAGGAAGGAGGGAGGTGGGAGGGAGGAGGGAGAGAGGGAAGAAGGAGGAAAAGGAGGGAGGAAGGAGGAAGGTGGGAGGGAGGAGGGAGAGAGGGAAGAAGGAGGAAGAGGAGGGAGGAAGGAGGGGGGAGGGAGGGAAGAGAAAGAGAAGGAAGGTGGGCAAAGGGCGTCCAGAGCGCAGCCCCGAGGCTGCCGCCCACATAGCAGTTAGGGAGCACGGGGACTTGCCTGGGAGGAGGACACGGTGATGTGGTAGAACTTGCCCTGCCCCCCCTGCGGGATGGCTCTGACAAAGAAGAACTTTCGCCCGTCCCTGGAGAACAGCGGCTCTTCATTCTGTGGGTGACAGCAACCCAGTGAGTCCTGGCCATGGCTCCTTTGTTTCCAAGAGGCCGAGCCAGGGCCCAGGGCCAACACATGGAGGCCTTTGCCACGTGGTCCTTAGTCAGAGCCGCCACTGAAAGCATCGATGCTGTGTCGGGCCTTTCCTTGGACTCGGAGCCTGGCCTTCCGCGTTCTAAGACAGCGGAATAATGGGGAGTTCAGAGGTGACATGCCAAGTGCCACTAAAGGGGCCCATGTGTCACCCACTCAGCAGGCAGGACTGGAGCCCAGCAGGCAGGCAGCCCGGGGCCGTGTGACCCCTTTAACTGAGGCCCGTGGAAGCCAGGGCGTCTGCAGAATTCCTCTGGGGCCATCAATCATCTCTCCTAAAGAACTCAGAGCAACCCCACACCTGATTCTGCCTGAAAATGAACCCTATTTTCTCTTTGCTGGTTTTTTTAAAAAATTTTTTTGTCAAATCCAGTTCACACGGAATAGCTGACCAAGGAAGAAGAAACAGCAAACAAGGGCACACTGTGTCCATCCCAGGAACATGTGTCCATCCCAGGAACATGTGTCCATCCCAGGAACACTGTGTCCATCCCAGGAACATTGTGTCCATCCCAGTACCCGTTCTAGAATGTCGAGGGCGGGGACCACCTCCCACGTGCTCACTGTGCTACAGCATGGCTTCTAACTGGAGAAAAGTTGATGAGAAACAAGCAAGGGTTGGGGACATTCTCACTGTCCTGGGGAGGGATTTCCAGGCTAGATTCAAAGCCAGGTGCCAGGTCTCCACCCCGTCCCCCAAAGCTAAGCAGCACTGCTCAGCCCTGCCAGCCCCTGTGGGTGGCTGTCACCTTGATGGGCAAAAAGAGATTTGGGTGCAATCTCAGCTCTCAGAAGCTCCCGTCGCAAAGTTTCCACCCACGAACACCAAGCCGGTGGACCTCATGCACATTTTCTGACTCCAGGAGGCCCCCTCCCGCGGGGATGAGCGCGAATGGTGAATGGGCCCCAGCTGGTGGGCAGAAACTCATCTCCCTGAGCGAACAAACCCAATGCAAATCCGATGTGCCCAGAGAAATAAAATAACATGTGATTAAAATGACATTTAATCTCCAGGAACATTTGCAATGAAATGAAACCTTTAACCTGCAAATATTTGTTTTTCCATTTGGAGTTGGAAGCGTGGCATTTACAAATGAGAAACGAGGAAACTGGCAGGTAAATCGGCTTTCCACATGGACTTCTGTTTGCCCAGCGCAGGACGGAAACCCCACGGCGCCTGTGTTTCTGGGTGTGGATGGAAGGGGCCACCTGAGAACCTGACTAGTTCAGGGGAGGCCTGCATGGCGGTTGTGCAAACTCAGAGACCTAAAGTCACCACAAAGGATGGTCTGAAAATTAAATATGAACTACACACAGATTATGGTGGGTAGTCGAGTCCTAGGCCGGTATTTTCCCTGACAAAGGGAAACTTAGATCTTTGCTGAGCCCGTTTGCCTTTTTGCCTCTAAGATAACGTATTTTGCAAGGTATCTGGGTAACTTGTGACTATCTTTTCCCCCCGGACCCCTCAGGGCACAACAATGGCACCAGGACATTCCCTCATTGTTATTGTTATCAAGTTCATGGTCATCTAGCTATGTTAACTATCTTGTACCCATCTGTGTAAGAGAAGCACATGTCCATCATTTCACTTTTGATCCAATCCCAGAGGTTTCCCACTTTGCTTTCTCCCACCTCCTAATCTATCACCAGTGGATTCCATGTCAACCACTTCCGCATTGTCCTTTTGATGGTAATTTATAAGAACAAGGTATGAACTCCCCATTCTCTGGAGCACTATCTCAATTCGTTGAGGTTCTGCTTCCCGGCATATGTCAACAGTTTGGCTCAAACTCACAACATTCTTTACAGGTCCGAGTGGTTTTTATGTTAACATGGGGAAGGGTTGGCATGCTCCGCAGAGAAAAATGCTTGGGATAAAAGGAATGAAGAATTAATTCTGGGCCGAAGCACCGTCTTTATCCCGAGAAGGCGTCGATCACGGGGATGGCACCTTTGCGCGAAGCACGGAACGCCCCACGGTGGGCAGGGGAGGGCCAGCCTGGAATCCCCGAGGCTGGTTTCTAGGGCAGTAACAGCCTTCGCCCTGGCTCCGGCTCACGGGTTTGGGGGAAGCACGTCTAGTGTCTCTGAGTCCAGGGAGTTACCCCGCGGTGCCTGGCCACCTCCGCTCAGAGCAGATCCTTGCAGAGTGCGTCCTTCTTGCTGAGATTCTTTGCGAGGGATGGGCAGCCTTTCTGCCCGTTCTTCCCATGGTTCTGATACATTCATCTTGGCCAAACTTTGAAATCACAAAACAAAATCCTGTTTAAAGAAAGAGGGTCAGAAATGGATGTACAGGACCTACTCTTCAGTCAAAGGCGACGGCCTGGTGCAGGGTTGCTGGTGATTTCGCATCTGGATGCTCTGAAGGTCTCGGACAGTGGTGACCATGTGTGTGTGTGTGTGTGGGGGGGTAGGGGCTGCCAGTTTCTCTGGAATATTCCCAGAGGAGAGAGAGAGGGAGCTGGGGCTCCACCATGGGATGGATCACACATTTGCCTCTGCTGGTTGGCGCGTGGGAAGCTCTGTGGGGGCTACTGCCTCGGGGGAGATGGAGAAAAAGAGAGGAGGGGGAGGTTCCGATGGGCCCCAGGGTGCCCTAGCCCACCCGGTTGCCCTGGCAACGAGTATCTAGCGGACAGTTAATCTGAGCAGACGGGGTCTCTGGGAGGTTGCCATGAGACCCCAGACTCCAGTCCTCTCCTCAAATGACACTGTGCCTGGGCCAACAGGGGCGGGTGGGGGGTGAGCATCTGGGACGCCTTTGCGATGACTGGCACTCGGCAGCCTCACTGGCAGCAGATGGCAGGTCCAGCGCAAATACGTTCCTCACTTGCCTTCTAGGACCGCGGGCTTCTTGAAGGATGTGGATCATTCGTGAAAGCTGCCTTCAGAAGGGATGTCGGGAAAGTGGTCGGTGATCTCCCACCGACCCGCTCAGAGGGAACAGTCCTCCCAGGACCCGGCGTCTCCGGCCAGGGCGCTGCTGCCCTGTGCCGGCCGGATGAGGGTGCTCACTGTGTGCTCAGCAGGCGCTTCAACGTTTACATCTGAAAGAGTGGGAGTCACACTTCGGCTGCTTTCTGAGTGCGGGTGTGATTTGTGTGGGAAGATCTGGCTTCTCCAGTCACGTGCAGGCTGCCTGTTGGGTGCTCGGCTGTCTCCACTCAGCGAGAAGCACAGGCTGAGAGTCCGTATTACAGGCAGAGTCTCGGGCACCTGCAGAGCTGAGGAAGGGGTGAGCGGAGGGCGCAGCTCCATGGCCTCGGACCGAAGGTGACCTGCCAGGAGCACACATGGGAGTGCTCCCCCCGTGGGAGTGATGAGCCCATGGGAGCGCTCCCCCTGTGGGAGTGCTGTGGCCGTGGGAGTCTGGGACCAGGGTGGGGGTTTGTTCAGGGGGGGCGCGGACCACTGACCGGCTCTCCCACAGCCCCACCTCCCGGAGAGAAGCACGGCGCAGGGAGCCTGGGTAAGTTCGGCCCTCGCCTCCTCCTGGTCAGACACAAATGGCAGCCACGGAGGCCGGCCCTGATGCTGCCCCCCAGTCACACCGTGCTCCCCGCCCAGCCTGCCAGCAGCTGGACACCTCAGCTCTCAGGGCATGTTTATGGCCTCCCCGTCCGCACCTCTAAAGCCACTGTGCTCTCTCACCTCCCTTCTGCTGTGACGTCTGGGGAGCTGAGGCTCCAGCTGGCTCATTTTTTAAAAAGTTGAGATGAAATTCTCAGCACAAAATAACATTTTAATAAAAGGAACCAAACAGCCGGCTGGTGTGGCTCAGTTGGCTGGACATCATTGTCCCATGTACCAGGAGGCTGCTGTTTGGTTCTGGTCTGGGCACATGCCGGGGTTGTGGGCTTGGTCCCCAGTAGGGGGCGTGCAGGAGGCAAAAAGGTGAGCCAAGCAGTGCATTTATCCATTCACATCCTGTGCTGCCGCCATCCGTACTAGTTCCAAAGTGTTCCCATCGCCCCAATCAAAGCCTCCACACCGTACGCGGCCCCTGGCTGTTCCCGGCATCTCTAGACAATCATGTAGCAATTTTCTGTTTCCACAGATTCATTTGTTCTGGACATTTCAGCGGAAGTGGACCACGGGTGGTCTTCTGTGCCTGGTGCTCTCCCACCAGCAAGGTGTTCACGGAGCCAGAAGGGGAAACAACCCGAAGTCCAGCAGCTGAGCCAGGGCGGTGGCCACACGTGGGAGGCTCTGCGCCACAGCAGGCCCTGCGCTCAACAAGAGGAGCTGAGTCACTGACACCCACAGCGCCCGCACGTGCCCGCCGACATATAAATAGTAGCTGGACACATAACTGGGCAGATAGCTGCATTTCCTGGCCTTTCTTTCGTCTCGGGGTGTTTTATCTGATGGAGGGGAATGCCATGATGTTACCGTGGGTCTCTGTGCTCAACATGGAGGGTCCAGGTGGCAGTCAAGGGCTTATCCCAGCCCCAGCCCAGCCCTGCCCAGCCCAGCACCCTAGCGAATATCAGGCTTTCTCACTCTCTCGTGCTGCATTTGTTCTAGGCTTGGACTTGGCACTCAAACTTGCTCAGAGGAAAACCCGTGGCCACTGTGGCCATTTGCTTTTGGAGAAGATGGGCAGGGAGCAGACACGGACACATTTAAAAGCAACAGTGTCCATGTCTGAGGCCACCACCCGAGACAACGGGCGGGAAGCTGGAGTTGATCGCCGGCCTGCAGACAAAGGAGGGTGCGCAGTCGGTGCCGCTGGAATGTTCGTGGAGCCACGTGGACAGGTGCACTGCCCAAGCCCCCTGGTCCCACACACGATAAAGGAGCACACCTGGACTCCCTCGCCACATTTTCCACTCGGATCCGGCGTGAGCTTCCCCAGCATTTCCAGACCGTCTCACCCCGTTAGGCAGGGCAAGAGGAAAGTAACCCCCCACAGGGTGCCCCCGTCCTTTCTAACGCCCGTGTGGACAGAGGGGAAAAAAAGCAGAATATACCAATGTTTAGGGTTTTACACACACACACACACACACTAGAAGCACAGGGGGGGGTGTCTCTCAGCCCAGCCTGTGCCCTCTTGCAGTCCAGAGCCCTTGGGGGATGTCTGACTGACAACATCTAAGGGGAGCAGGCCCAAGCCATCAGTCAGACATCCTTAGTGCTGCCACGGAGGTGGGAGAGGCTCCTGCCACCCCCGCTGCTAGTGGTGAGCCCGGCTTCTGGCTGAGCAGCGCTCCCCCTGTGGGAGCGTACTGATCACCAGGGGGCAGCTTTAAGCGTCTGCCCCCTGGTGGTCAGTGCACATCATAGCGATTGGTCGTTATGCTGTTCGGTTGATTTGCATATTAGCCTTTTATTATATAGGATATTTTTGGTCATGGAGTGAGTAACTGTAGGCCTCCCTGACCTCCTGTGATCTCCAATTTCAAGAGCCTGTCTGAGGGCACTTCTTATCTGGGTCAGAGACGGGGAAGCCGGGAGTGGGGATGACGTCTCGTCCCTGGGAGGCTCATGCTGAACCCTGGCGGCATCTGCTGCAAATGAGACCCCATGAAACCACGTGGAGAGAACAGAACTATTGCCCATGTTTCCTTTCCTTCTGGGAAACTCACCATTTTTCCTTCACCCGCAGGGCATCATGTACCGGAGACCTGAGGTCTCACCACACGTTGTAGGCTGTCAAGAGCAGCGACTCTCAAGCATCCTCCTCAGAGCCCGCCTTCCAGGAGTGCGATGGCCACGGAGGGAGCAGGGTGGCAGGCGGTGCGCTCACCAGGGCCACGCACGCCTAGTGTCTGCTTGGGGCTCCCCTGGGGTCATTGTGAGATGCAAACGCCCCCAGTGTGGGAACTCACTCATGGAATAGTTACCTGTCTGTGGAGCCAGGCTTCACTTTCATCCTCGTGTTTCTGAAATGAAATAAGAGCATTAGAGAAAGGCCTTGGGGCCACCATGTCCGTGACCCGCAGAGTGAAGCAGTTTGCTTCCCGTGTGCCATGGCTGCATCAGCACAGACAGCGCTGGGGCCGCTCGGGACCAGGCCACAGCTCGGGACCAGGCCACCATCGGGACCAGGCTGCAGCTCAGGACCAGGACACCATCGGGACCAGGCCACAGCTCGGGACCAGGCCACCATCGGGACCAGGTCAATGTTCAGGACTAGGCCACGGCTCAGGATCAGGCCACAGCTCGGGACCAGGCCACCATCGAGACCAGGCCACAGCTTGGGCCCAGGCCACCATCGGGACCAGGCCACAGCTCGGGACCAGGCCACCATCGGGACCAGGCCAATGTTCAGGACTAGGCCACGGCTCAGGACTAGGCCACGGCTCAGGATCAGGCCACGGCTTGGGACCAGGCCACCATCAGAACCAGGCCACGGCTAAGGACCAGGCCCCGGCTCGGGACCAGGCCACAGCTCGGGACCAGGCCACGGCTTGGGACCAGGCCGCCATCGGGACCAGGCCGCCATTGGGACCAGGCCATGGCTCAGAACTAGGCCACGGCTCAGGACTAGGCCACGGCTCAGGATCAGGCCACGGCTTGGGACCAGGCCACGGCTTGGGACCAGGCCACGGCTCAGGACTAGGCCACGGCTCAGGACTAGGCCACGGCTCAGGATCAGGCCACAGCTTGGGACCAGGCCATGGCTCAGGACCAGACCACAGCTCAGGACTAGGCCACGGCTTGGGACCAGGCTACCATCAGGACCAGGCCATGGCTTGGGACCAGGCCACGGCTCGGGACCAGGCCAATGCTCGGGACCAGGTCACGGCTCGGGACCTGACTACCGTCGGGACCAGGTCACGGTTCAGGACCAGGTTACCGCTCAGGATGAGGCGGTCTTATAGTGTGGCTCAGAGCCAAAACCAAGTGTCCCCAAACAAGAAATATCACTCTCCCAGCTCCAAGGACAACTCCATGCAGGTGGAATCCTTTGGAAGATGGGGCACTTTTACCACTTGATGCTCACCCCTGACCAGGCAGGTCCCTATTAGATGGTCACCCCTCACCTGGCAGGTCCCCATTAGATGGTCACCCCTGACCTGGCACGTGCCCATTAGATGGTCACCCCTGACCTGGCACGTGCCCATTAGATGGTCACCCCTGACCTGGCATGTGCCCATTAGATGGTCACCCCTGACCTGGCACGTGCCCATTAGATGGTCACCCCTGACCTGGCACGTGCCCATTAGATGGTCACCCCTGACCTGGCACGTGCCCATGTAAAAGCAAACGCAAGTGCTGTTTGTTTTAGGAACTTGTGTGTGCACCGTCCGTGCATGTGTGGACTTACCAACTCTGAGTAACAATCCTTGTTCGGATACATTAAGGGGGTTTAGAAAGGAAATGAGAAGTAGGCCTACCGAAATGGTGGAGTAAGCCTAATAGAAGGTCAAACACATCCGAACCGTGAGCTGGCCCGGGGGTTGGTCCGCCTCCAGGCGCCCAGGGCTGTTGTTGGCCATGGCGTTTCGGTGGTAGACACTCGCAGGGGCACAGGTAAGAATTAGGAGCAATTCCCAGCTTCCTAGCTGGTGTCCATCCTTCCTCCTTCACCTCGAGCGAGCCCTCAGATAACCTGGATCTGCGTTAAGTGATGTGCGAACCCCTTGGTCTCAGTACAGACCGCCGCGCCTCACTGAGGCAGTTCAGCGAGAGCTGCTACGTGGCGGCTCCTGAGTCCCAACAGAGTGGCTTTGCAAGCCTTTTCCTCTGCAGTTGGGAAATGAAAATTCAAGGCCAAAAAAAGAGTGCACACGGCCCGGAGGCACTGAAAGAGCAAGCCCTGGGTGTTCGGCAGTACTGCAGCCACCCACCAGGTGGCACCAATGCAGAGACTTGGATGCAGGCTGCCACCTTGACCAGCAAGCGCCTGCAGCTACCAAGCCCAAAGGGCTCAAGGGTGGCCTTGCCGAGGCCTGGGTGCTCCCTGCCCGTACCTTGGTGCAGACGCCCGTAGTGGCGTCACACAGGGTGAGGATGGACACGTTCTGCGCCCGGCTCAGCCAGTTCACAGCGACCTTGGTGTTGGTGGCCCACTTCACCATGGTGATGTAGTATTCCCTGGAAACACACAGGCACACAGGTGAGCGGCGTGGCCGGAGCCACGGGACCAGAGACGGCTCGTCTGGACCCTGGATGTCGGGGCCACAGCAGAAGCACGTGCGGGCGGGGGGGTTCCCAACTCCCGTGGGAAGGCCCCGCCACACTGAGGAAGGCTCTGTGGGCCACTTCCCTCTCCCGTAGTGACGAGATACCCAACACGTCCTCAGGCTAATCTGGGAAACTGGCTCCGGTGCCCGTGAACTTGGCTTGACAGCCTAGAGGTCACATGCCCGAAAACACCAGGGAGCTCTGTGCTGAGGTCGGCAGGATGGACTGGGGCTGCTGGTGATTAATCCAGTGGCTCAGGGCCCTCCAACACTGGGATTTTGTTTTAGGGGGAAAAGTACATTTAAGAGGAAGAAGAAAATAAATGCACAGGAGAATATTCGCAGGTGAATTCGAAGAACGTTCTGGAGGCCAGCGAACACTCCTCCCATTGCTTGTCCCATCCACCCCTAGTGAGGGCAGCCGCTCAGGATGGCCTCTGTGATCCTATTGACCCTTTGCCACTAGAGACTGCAGGAGGTCGCTCGACAGCTCCCAGCTGGAAAGACACCTCCGTGTACTTTGTAACCACGTCCACGGAAGGGCTGGCGTAGCCCGGGGCTGCCCTAAGCTCCGCTCACCAGGAGATTCATTGCTGTGCTGACCTCAATCTCCCCGTTTGTTGTCAGGGTTTTAGGACTCCACCTGAGCCAGGAGCCCGTGGGAAACTGGTCGGTGGAGGGCAGGCCGGGCAACTGCTTGGGGCCGGGTCCTCGACCTTACAGAGAATATGGCAGTGGGTCAGGCCAGAGGAGCCAGCGTTTACGGGTTTCAACCCTCCAGGTTTCCGGCCTCTTCGCAGCACCGTTTTCTGCGTGTGTCTGCCCAGCGCGCCCAGGCCCGTGGGGTCTGGCTGTGCTTCCCCGACCTGCTCTCTCCCAGGCCTGTGGCTTCTGTGCCCGCCGCAGGCTCGGAGCCACGTGTGCAATGGTGGGTTTGAGCGGCTCCTCAGTATTTGCGCCATAAACACATGGATGCACTCAGGCCCTTCAAATCAACTCAAGGCCCAGCCCCCGCTGCAAAGGGAAGACTTTTATTTGAATTACGTCACACATGGCCTGAGTCCCTGCTGGGCAGATGATGAAGAAGCAGGAAGTGGGAGAGCGGTGGGGACGGACGCGCGCTCACTCTGCCATGGCCGGAGATGCCGATGTTCACGTGGAGGGTGTGGCCCGTGGGTCAGCGACCCCTGCTCCAGCTCTATCAGAAAATAGCCCACCTGGTGAAGCCAAGGGAGGAAAAGGCACAGCAGCCCCCAACAAGCGCTGCAAGTCTCCGGCTGTGGGAAGCAGCGGCGATGACGGCCACCGCGGGCCCGTGGGCTGGGCCGGCTGGGGGCGGGGGCATGTTCTCTTGCCCACTCACTGCCCTCCCCTCCTGGGAGCACCAGCCAGCACCAACCTCGGCTTTCCTGCCTCGGCGGCGGTGTCACAGACACCAATCAACTTAGAATTCAAACAAAACCATCCTACAGGCGGCGGGAGGGAACCCGCCTCAGCCCAGCGGAGCAGGAGCCGCACTGAGGCTCTGTTCAGAGTCCCTCGGAGAAGCGGCCACGCAGCACCCACGGGCGGGGAGAGGAGCGAGGCCTCGCCACCCCGTCTGCGGCCGAACGTCGGGGGTGGGCTCTGTCCTCGGGGAGAACACGAGGTCGTGCGCACATGCGGGTGGAGGAAACCATGCAGAAAACATGAGAGGAGCGCGTGAGGCTAACCTCCAGGGCGAGCTGAGGGGACGACAAAGACGCGAAGGGAAAGGCCAGAGAGATGGACTCGGAGAGGCCGAGGGGGATTCGGCAGCTCTGCCCGGCTCAGGGGGAGGGTCCCTGGGAATGCTCTTCCAGAGCGGCCAGAGTGGGCGACAGGGAGGGGACGTCCAAAGGCAAGAAAGAGACGCTGCGTAGGACGCACCCCTGAGCATGCGGCCCCCCACGTCCCAGGCCAATGAATCAGACAGCAGGCGTGCTCTCCCAGGCCCCGTGCTCCGCGGGCACCAGTGACACATCTGACAAAGGACAGAGGTCTGGCTGCTCCGCTGTTCCCCGGCTCGGGGCCTGATGGCCTGTGACACCCCAGCCTGCTTTAACAACCAACGCAGAGCGCGTCTTCTTGACTAGACTGTCTTTGAGGGCCAGTCACAGGTCAAGGCTTGGAGTCACAGCACAACAAGTGAGATGATACTTTCTAAAGTCCATTCAGCCCCATCTGGTCCCAAACTGCTACCAATTTGATCACAAAACTTGAATGCAAATGTAAAAAGTCCTTATTAGGTGATAAAATAGTATAAAATAAATATTGGGTAAATATTTCATAGACTTAGAAAAATTGAGTAATTTTTTTTCAAGGAAGATTAAAAACAAAAACACAATCAATGAAACAGAAAGACAGGGTTTAAGAGAAAGGACTGCAAACACACTATGTTCCTAGAATAAAAACACTAAACGTGGCCAAGCTTTCAAAATCATGGCCATCTGGGGAGGAAGTGACTGGGCACATTTAGCACCGTGTGGCAGCAACCGTACCCGCCGTCCTCACGTTCGTGTCCTCAGCACTGTGCACAGCCTGTCCCTCGGGGAGCACTCACATTTGTGAGAGAACGCCACTCAGTTCTAATAGGAAGAGCAAGGGGCTTCCTTTCCAAGAGGGGGTCAGCTAACAACATAATCCTAAACTTTATATATAAGAAATGAACAAAAATGGCCAAGATAGTCTTTAAAATAGTCTAACCCTCACGAGAGGGGTGTACACGAGAAGCTACTAGTACTGTAGTTCGGCCCTAGACTTTTACTGATGTAAGAATCAGCAGGTCTACAAGCCGGTGAACAGCCTTAATCACAATGGTTTCCATAGGCACAGAACAGTTTATAGATATAATTTATTATTTTATAAAAGTGTCAGACCAAACCGGTGGGGAAAGGAAGATTCATACAACCAATGGTCCTGGGCATATGGCTTAATGATAAAACACACACACACACACACACACACACACACACACACACAGACACACAAAATGCCCAAAACAACAAAACAAAAAACCAAAAAAACAAAACAGACAAGCAAATAAAGAACACGTATGCATTTCTAGAAAAAAAAAATCTCAAAAGAAAATTTATCCAAATGCTTAATAGCTCATGGGGTGGCAAGTAATGATTATGTCTATAAAGTAGAGATTACTTCTTAAATAAGAAGGTCCTTAAGGAGAAACTGAAAGTTTCCCACGTAAGTTGGTGGATTTATCATGTTTGTTAATGGCTCCTCTCTGTGGAAACCTAACTCTGATGATAATTCTATATAATAAAGATGTAATATGCAAATGGTTGTTACACTGTGAAGCTTAACGACAGACTGAGTCACGACCAGATCAGCAGGAGGGCGGGGCAGTGAGCTACAAGCAGGAGGTGGAGATCTACAGGAGGGGGCAGTGCAGCAAGCAAGTGGGAGGCGGAGAGCTACAGGAAGGGGCAGGACAGCAAGCTATGAAGCGGGGGCAAGCTATAGGAGACAGGGCAGAGGGCAGAAAGCTACAGGAGGGCAGCAGCGAGCTACTGGCGCAGGGATTTGTGCGCAGGGCTACTAGTAAAGGAGTAACACAGGTCTGTTCCCTTACTACTCCTCTGCAGACACAAGAGTAATTAGAGGCAAGGCTGGTTGAAAAAGCAGCACCCTAAAATCCCTGCACAGGGGGACCCCGAGAAAATTCTGAGGTCTTGAGGTCTAGGTACAATATCATGCAGCAGAGAAATGTGGCTGAACAGGAATTTCATCTGAGAGTCTCTGAATGAGACAGATGATAAATGAAACCCATTTGGATGTTATTTCAAAATCAAAAGGGCCTTTGGAACAAGAAAATAGGTGACCCCAGAGGAGCAGGTGTCAGCAGAACACCAACCTGGCCATCAGCAGCACTGAGCTCCAGAAGCAACGGAGCTCTGCCTCCAAATCTGAGGGACAATGGTTTTCAAACTGCAGGTCTGCATACTGCTAAAATGTTCAACAAATGTGAGGAAAAGGCAGTTTTTTGATATTCAAGAATTCGAAAAGTTTGTTTCAATCGTCCTTTCTTAGGAAAACACTTCGAGGATGTCCTCCGGACAGAAGTGGGGGTGAGTCAGGAAGAAGAGGTCACACTGGCTCCCGGGAGGGAGTGCAGCCAGGGAAGGCCAGGATGGCCGCGGTCAGGTGTGATAGTGAGCGGCCGGTCCAGACTAGGGCAGGGTAGTGGAGGACCCTCGGAGAGATGGGTCTGGGGGAAAGGGCACTGCAACCGAGCACCTGATAGAGTTTGGAAAATAAAAATGAAAGTCTGATAAAACCAAATAGTCCAAGTGAAAAATAAAGGCAATATAAAACTGGGAAAAACAAAAAGCAGAACATAAAAGAGACACAGTCACAGAATACTGCTCAGCTCTGCCATGCCAGATAATTACTTATAATGAAGTCAATGGTGTTTATTTATGTTAATGTTTTAGAATCAGCCTACAGATAAGTAATGAAGATTTAGTTATGGTTACAAGAAAGAATGCAAATGTCATAAATCTCAACGATACAAAATTTTTAAAAAAGGCAACAGAAGTTTCAGGGACAGGGAAGGGACCTGTAGGAAAGGGCAGGACTAACATCTTATAAACTGGGAGGTATGATTTCTTGTTTATCATAATGCAATGTGAAGGGAACTGGTGGCAATATTATCTATAATAATAAAAGCGTAATATGCTAATTAAACCGGAGGTCATTCCGGACGTGATTCTGGATGTCCATTCAGACAAAGCCGGAGCCAGACTGAAGCCCAGGTCCCGGGTACCAGAGGGAAGCTGGTGCCGGCAGCTGGGGGAAGGAAGGCCTATTCTTGCTCAAATTTAGTGCATCAGGCCTCTAGGTTAAGTTTATAAAGGTAACCTGCAGAGAAAATAAAATGCACATATAAGGAGAAGGTAGAGGGGTGTAGAGGAAAGTGTGCCAACTTCTTGTCTATCATTTAAAAAGAAAATAAAGGGTTTGGCTGGGTGGCTCAGGCTTGGTTAGAGCATCATCCTGTTACACTGTGGTTGTGGGTTTGGTCCCTGGTCAGGGCACATACATGAATCAACCAATGATGCATTAATAAGTGGAACAACGAATTGATGTGCTTTCTCTCTCTCAAATCAATAAAAAGGACAATAAAATGAATAAATTAATTAGTAGAAAGCAGCAAAAGGAGTGTATTCTTGGCGACATGATGTGACTCCCAGGGATGTGGTATGAAAGAATTACGGTGGTCTCCATTCTGGGGTTGGGATGCTGAGAGGCAGAAGGGACTGTTGTTTCCTATTTTAAGCATCAATATGCATTACTTTAGAAAAAGGAAATATAACGCTAAACACAAATGAAAATTAACCAAAAAGGAAATGTGTGGAGTTCTGGAGAAATATTTTAGTGGCTCCAGAAAAGGCACAGGGGCCTTGGGGACAGACGTCTGCTCTCTGGGTGCACAGGACCTGGGTGACCAGGCGCACAGGACTTGGAGTGACTGGGTGCACAGGACCTGCGGTGCCACAGGCACATAGGACCTGGGGTGCCCCAGCGCACAGGACCGGGGGTTACATGGGCACACAGGACCTGGGGTGCCATGGGTGCATAGGACCTGGGGTGCCCTGGTGCACAGGCCCACGGGTGCCTTGGGCCCTTCTGGGCAGACTGAGTTCACAAGAGCAGGCATTTTTTTTCGAGCTCCTCAGGAAGCGAACCGTTAAAAGCAGAGAAAACAGGAGTGGGCAGGTGAGCAAAAGAACACGCAATAGTGTCCACCATTAACCTGGTAGGTGAATAACATAAGTGTCCATGAAGGGGAAGGTCAGATCAGATGGCAGCAAGCTGAGGATGAGGGTTACTTTAGGGAGAAGTAGGTAAAGGTTGGAAATCCCAACAGCTAGTCTGCTGTGGACTTGAACTATGATGGTGTCCTTTGGTGCAGGGAGGGGATGGAGGGCGTGACACAGCATGGTCACCCACACGGGCCCGGGAAGGGCTGCCTGATACTCTCGGCCTGATCAAGGTCTGAGATGAATTTCCACCAAACCGAAGACACAGCTTTTGGCTTAGAATGCCCTACACAGACGGGGTCGCCCCTACACTAAACGGGATGCACCTACAGGGACAGGACACACCTACTTGGACGGGACACATCTACATGAACCGGACACACCTACATGGACCGGACACACCTACATGGAAGGGACGCACCTACATGGATGGGATACACCTTCATGGATGGGATGCATCTTCATGGACCGGACGCACCTACATGGACCGGACGCACCTACATGGATGGGACGCACCTACATGGACGGGACGCACCTTCATGGACAGGATGCACCTACATGGACGGGATGCACCTACACGGATGGGACGCACCTACCTGGACGGGACGCACCTACCTGGACGGGACGCACCTACATGGACGGGACGCACCTTCATGGATGGCATGCACTTACATGGACGGGATGCACCTACATGGATGGGACACACCTACATGGATGGGATGCACCTACCTGGACGGGACACACCTACATGGACGGGACGCACCTTCATGGACGGCATGCACTTACATGGACGGGACGCACCTACACGGATGGGACGCACCTACACGGATGGGACGCACCTTCATGGACGGGACGCACCTACACGGATGGGACGCACCTACACGGATGGGACGCACCTTCATGGACGGGACGCACCTACACGGATGGGACGCACCTACACGGATGGGACGCACCTTCATGGACGGGACGCACCTACATGGACGGGATGCACCTTCATAGACGGGGCGCACCAACATGGACGGGACATACCTACACGGACGGGACGCACCTACACGGACGGGATGCACCTTCACGGACAGGACACACCTTCACGGACAGGACGCACCTACACGGACGGGATGCACCTACATGGACGGGACGCACCTACATGGACGGGACGCACCTTCATAGACGGGACGCACCAACATGGACGGGACGCACCAACATGGACGGGATGCACCTACACGGACGGGACTCACCTACACGGACGGGACACACCTTCATGGACGGGACGCACCTACCTGGACGGGATGCACCTACATGGACGGGACACACTTACATGGATGGGACGCACCTACATGGGCTGGATGCACCTACACAGACGGGACGCACCTACATGGATGGGACGCACATTTATTTTCCGTCCTTTTGAAACAAGAGAAGGAGGAAGCAGCATGTTGCCTTAGCCTTGCGGAGGCTTCCTTTTGTAGGCACGTATGCCAGTTGAAGGGCCCCGCCTGCTCAGGGCTCCTGGGGCTTGGTCCGCAGCCTCTGTGTCTCCTGCACTTTGTAGAGTGGGGCCTTTGCAAGCCTCTCCCAGGCGGGTGTCCCTCCAGTGGAATTGGCAAACCTGGAGACACGCTGCCTGAGTCCCGGCTCTGTGTCCTCACGAGGCCTTGTCCCAGGAGAATGGCACTTTCAGAGGTGTCAGCAGAAGCCACAGAGACTGGGTGGGCTGTGTCCATGGGCAGGGACTTCCAGGCTGGAGGGAAGTTCACAAGCAATGAGGCCTGGGGACCCCACGCGCCCGCCTCCAGCTGGGGAGTCAGGCCAGACAGACGCCTGCTATTCTGTGTGGAGTTCCCAGGCATCTCTGACCGACTCAAGAACCATGAAAAGGGGGCAGATGCTGCGGTCACAGCCACGGCCACAGCCATCTTATCTGCCTTCCCCCTTCCCACACCTGCGACTCCTGCCCTCGGGTCTCTCCTCATCCATTCCTCCAGGCAAAGGGCAAAGGGCACGCCTCTTACACATCAGGCCCAGCGCTGCGGCTGGGACAGCAGGGAAATCTATGACAACTGAGGACATGGAGGCGACGGAAACAGCACTGCCCAGATGGAGAGCGAGGGATGTGGAAATGGAAGAGAGCAATGCAGGTGCATGACCAGGAAGGAAAGGACGTCACCCGCTGCCAGGTGCTGATGCTGCCGATGCAGCGGGGAAGCAGGCACCTATGGGGCGTGGTATGGTGACGGGCCCCGCGGTCTGACTGCCCAAGGAGCCTGCTGGTGTCAGTGCGGGTGATGAACACTAAGGCCACTGAGATCTCCTATCAGTTCCTCCCTTTCCCAGCCTCCCAGAAGGATGCAGGGAAAAGGGGGCCTTTCCGAGGGCTTGCTGTGCCTTAGCCTGGGGCTGTGGCAGGTCGCTATCAGCATCACTCAGAGAGGTAGGGCCCGCCCACAAAGAGCAGCAAACAGCAGTGATGTTGGTTGGTGTCTGAGGACAGTCAGCTGAAGATTATGCCACCACAGGAGAGAGGCAGCATTAAAAACAGCGTTTAATAAACCCCAACCCAACCATAAACTAAACCGAAACCGAAACCCTAACCCTAATCGTAACCCCTAACCCTAACCCTACCCCCTAACCCTAACCCCACAGGATGGTCCCAGACCCACGGCACTTGGCAATACAAACTCCCAGGCCTCACTCCAGGCCTGCTGAGTCTGAAACTCTCGGGGAGTGGCTGGGACCCCAGGTGACTCACGCAGTGACGCTCAGGTGGGAGATGCACTGGTCTGTGTGAGCCATGTGACATGCAGGTGAGCAGAGTTTAAGAAAACAAATCCATGTGCCATTTACCCATAGTCCTCATGTCTGTCTCTGCCTCTGCCCTTACAGACTATCCTCTGAGTGAACGGAGGCACCGTGGGCAGGGGAGGTGCTTTCAATAAAGAGGGGTTGGGTGCAGTTCACACCCATGGGAAAATAGAGTAATTAAGAAGGTGAATTGCCCTAACCGGTTTGGCTCAGTGGATAGAGCATTGGCTTGTGGACTGAGGGGTCCCAGGTTCGATTCTGGTCAAGGGCATGTACCTTGGTTGCGGGCACATCCCCAATAGGGATTGTGCAGGAAGCAGCTGATCGATGTTTCTCTCTCATCGATGTTTCTAACTTTCTACCCCTCTCCCTTCCTCTCTGTAAAAAATCAATAAAGTATATATTAAAAAAAAAAAAAAAAGAAGGTGAATGAACTAACCCTAACCTAGTCCTGAGACAGGGTCCAGATGCGGTGAGCTACCGAAGCTCTTTGATCATCACAGACAATAAGTCGTCTCATTTTGAGAATCATAGAACTTGCATTTTATAAAGAACACAACACCAAAATGTAAGCAGGAAGCAAAGATTCCTGGAGGGAATGATACTAATTTTCTCTTTATTCTAAAACATGCTATCTGCCCACAAATATGTTCATTCCAGGAGCATTTAGTCAGGCTCAGTGCCATAGGCACGGCGCTGGATGCTGGCAGCCACGGGGCCAAACCCTTGCTGTATGGGGGACTCACGGTTGGTGGGGAGACAGACTCACAGCCCCTAACTTCCGCCCAGGTAAACACAGCTCTACTAGGAGGAAGCGTGTGGAGGGGCGCTTACTGAAAGCCCATTGGCTGAGGGACACATTCCCACGGAACTCCAGAGAGGGGCCCTCACACCCAACCCAGCAGCTCTTCCTGGTGAGCAGTGTGCGTTTTTTATCGGGCCATTTGTTTGCCATGAAATATTGATGGCGCACCATCCCTCGTGCAGGGATAAATGTGCCTTGTCACATCTTGCTATTCCAAATTCTGGCAGAGCTTCCTACAGTCATGTGCCAAGAAAGGGTGAGGAACAACAGGCTTGTTTGTCTACTGAAATGGAGAGCCTGCGATTTACGCTGGCATTTTAAAAGCATTGTTTATTCCATGGATCAAGCTAGAGCAAAGAAATACCGTGCATAACAAATTTAAAAATGTTCAACAAAAAGACATCATTGAGCAGAATGAAAGGACACCGGGTCCCCAGGGTCCCCTGTGATGCAGCATGTGCCTCCACATACGCCCAGGGCAGTCACATGACCGTGAAACCATCTGCAGGCAGGCTGCATGTTGCAAAATGCAAAAATACTACGTGATGTAGATTTCCACAATCTCACTTTCAAGGTAGGCATAGATCATGTTACCTTTTCCTTCTGTCTCAGGCACTGGCCCTAATGCAGGCCAACTGTCAGGAGGAGGTAGAAGGAAGTGAGAGGTGTGGCATCTTAGGAACCGTGGAGTCCTTACTCAATAGTTTATATGCTTTGAGCATGAAGGGATCTGCTGAATAGAAGAGGTGGAGGCCAGTCTCATGCCCCTTTTCTAGCCTTCATTTTCACACACTCAGAGCTATCCACCATCCATCCACCCACCATCCATCCATCATCTATCATTCATCATACCTCCAACCATCCACCCATCCACTCACCCACCCACCATCCATCCATCCACCATCCATCATTCATCATACCTCCACCCATCTACCCACCATCCATCCATCTACCATCCATCCATCTATCCACCCATCCACTCACCCATCCATCATCCATCCATCCATCCATCCTCCACCCTCCAACCATCCACCCATATACCTGACCTGTCCACTCAATAGGTATTAAACACCCTTGTGCACTGAGATTCCTGTGTCATTCGAGGATGAGCTGGATGTCTTCCTTGTGATGCTGCAGGCCCCCTCCCCCTTTCCCACCATGCTCTGTCTGTGCCCATGAGAGGGAAAGGCTCACCATACAGGTGGCATCAAGGGGCTCTGGCTGCCCCTTAGGAGCACCCGCAGGAGATCCAAGGGTGAGAGAGAGGAAAAGTGGGCATTTGCTTCCATGACTCCATACAGTCCATCAAACCAAGTCCCTCATCCCTGTTGGTGGCTGCTGCACTAGGCTCTCTGTCCCCAGGGTTCTCTACTGCTCCCCCTGTCCCCTCAGGCCTGGGATGGTCACAGGGACCCAGCTGCCTCTGACTTCTGGACACTACCCATTCCTGGTGGGGCTCCTCCCTGCCCTCTCCTTCACCAGCTCTGCCTGGTTCAGCACTGTTGGAATGAACCCCTTCCTTTCCTGAGGGGACACAGATACGGAGAGAACCACATAGCCCCCCTGGGCCTCCCCTCCCCTTCCCCTAGAGGCCTTCACCTGAGGTCGAGGCCACAACTGAGGCTCAAACGTGCCAGGGAGCATACTGAGCCCTGCTGGACTCAGAGCCAGACGCGTCCTGAGATGCCCACTTTCCCCCATTACAGACGAAGGACCTGAAGAGCTACTTTGGGCTCAGGCAGCTCCAATGACCACCCGCTCCCCAGCCAGGGCCTTGCTGACCCCGCCTGGCACTGCCTCCATGACCATGTCCTCACTCGCTGTGCCTCAGATGCGGCCAAGTCTTGTGCAGACAGAGAAATGTCCTGACCGTCATGCCACACTGAGCTCAGAGGCCTGTGCCATCTGCTCAAGGTCAAGAGCCGCTCAGGTGTTTCTAGAACTGGCACCTCTGTGAGGGCGGGATGGGGAGCAGTGTTCCCATGGCAACCTCATCTTGGCAACCTGCATCTCTGGGCTTGGTTCTAGCACCTGCTCCTCAGCTCCCGCCACCCTCGTCCTCACCCTGTCCTGGCCATGGGACAGCTGCCTCCTTCTAAACCTCTGCTGTCCCCATTGCACAGTGAACTTGGTGAGGCCACGTCAGCACGGCTGAGCACTTGTCACAGCTGCCTGCTGCTCTTTCCTGACTGAACTGGAGCCTGGTCCTCTCCTGAGCTCTGCTTGTCTCCAGCGTGGAACGTGCCCCGTACAGCTCCTCCTGGGCAGCAGCTGACCTCATGGGGCACTTTCCTCGTGATGCCCTGGTGCTTGCCCTGCCTGGCAGCTTCCCCTCTCCCTGCGCTCCCTCTCCCCCGCCAGGGGAGAAAGGCCAGCTTCTGCTGGGTCGGAGAGGGGCACGGTGTCAGGCAGCCCTGCTTTTCTCCTGGTTACAACAGTCTTTCTAGTAAAGTCTCTCGATCGAAGTCCAGAGTTTTTGGGACAGAATCACACTTCAGGAAGCGGGTCCGTCCAGGGGAGAGCCGTCAGCCCCAGGGAGTGACCTTAGGCGGCACCTGGGCCTCTGCCCCTCAAATAACAGTGGGGTGGCCCCTTCCGTGTGCAGAGTCTCACCAGGACTCTCCCCAGACACAAAGGCCCGCTGACGAGGATGAGACTGTGGAGGCGCACCCGGCCGATTTCAGGCAGAGACGAGAGAACCGCGAGGAGGAATGGCCACTGGGGCCGTGGAACTCAGCGCAGGAGACAGTGACGCCGTCGTCAGGTGTCGGGGAGGGGAAGAGAGTCACCCCAAGCCCAGGAGCAGGGCTGCGGGAACTCAGTCCCTGGGAAACGCGCCTGGCGGGGGTGGAGGAAGGAGTGATCCCCCCTCACCAGTCCCTCTGTGGGGCCCTGTCCGCACCCCTCGGCTCCCTGGCTGTGGCACCGCCATGGGAGGGCGCTCAGAACATTGACGGTGACCAGGGGCTCGCTGGGTGGGTGGGGAAGGGTCTGCTCACAGAGTCCTGGGTGCTAGGGGAGCCTGAGTGGACAGAGTGGCCACAGAGGCGCCAGGGACACCAGGCCAGGACCCCCGCCCGGGCCCTGGCCTGGCCGGGAATAAATCCGCGGTGGCTGTACAGGTTGCCTGCCCTCATGGGCCTCCGTCTCCCGTGGGTTGTGGAGGAGGTGTGAGGGGCATAAGGGACATGCCGAGCCCTTCCAGAAACAGTCCCAGGAAGGAAGCCCTTCAGGGGACCAGAGCCAGGGCAGACCTGCTGGGTGGCAGCTCTGACCCCCGCCGCTCAGCGCACGCCAGCACCTTCAACAAGAGGGGGTGCGTTTTGCCAAACCCCATGGTTCTGCGCTGCCATCAAAGCCATGCCTGGACTTGCCGGCCATGGCCCCCACAGCCTGTACCTGCCACGTCGGCCCTGAGTTTGCTGTCACCCGGCCTCGGGGGCCTCGCGACGCAGCTTTGGCAAGCCTTGGGCGGCGTGTTGCCGACGTCCTCGAGTGTCAGCGCTGCTCTTCGGCTGGCAGAGCTTGTGGCCAGCAGAGGTGCTGACTGAAGGGGGTGGGCAAGGCAGAAGCCATGTTCTTTTCCACTGTCTCCTGCCAGACGGCTCGCCACCTATTCAGTGTTTCAGAACAACCTGGCCGCCTTTCCAAATGGCACAGCCATGTGGAACACGCTTTCTTCCCTGGAACCTGCTTGTCCGGACACCCACGGCTCAGGGTTCCAGGCCCTAAAGCACCGGGCGTTTCCCCTGAGAGCACCGGAACCCGGGACCAACAGTAATGCTGTGAAGCCCCTTTTCAGTGACCAACATCACTTCTCTGGCCCAGAGCATCTCCGCTCTTTCAGTCACCACGAGTGGCTTCTTGCCCTCGTGGATAACAGCCCACACCTGACTGGACACTGAACACAGCAGCTGTCCGTGAGCTGGTGGAGGAGTGCTGCCTAAGACGAACCCCTGGGAATCGGAATGTCCCTGGCCATCCCCAGGCACATGCAGTGGAAGCAGAGATAGGCCCAGCTCTGAGGGCAATAGAGAGCATTCATGCATCTGTGGTCCATACCCAGGGCACTCTCACATTTCAGTCACGTCAGGTAAAACACATACCTTCCCACAGTCATTGATGGGAGGGCAGAACCCTGGATGAGAAACATGTTAGTAGATAGCGGATGCAGGGATGGAGGTGGGGACATTGGACAGTGAGACAGTTTTCCCATTCCACTGAAACCATTGCTACGGAGAGGGCCTTGTCCACCTGGGACACGCTTCAGGATCGCCCAAGAAGCTTAAAAACAAAAACAAACTCACACCACACTCCAGATGACAGAAACCAAGAAGGAGATTTAATTGCAATTAAATCTTGCAATATAGCTTGTGCCACCTGAGAGCTTAAGCAGGAAGTGGAAGATGCTATGTTTCATAGCTCTGGGGCAATGACATGAGCAGTGGGTTAGGTATCAGGGTCTTGGTGTTCATCCTGGTTCTATTTCTGATTAAGAACCCAGCTATCGGCAAGTCAGGTGGTGATGGTGCTCATGGATGTAGTGGTGGTGGTGGTGAAGGTAGTGGTTGAAGTGATGGTGGTGACAAAGGTGGTGGTTATGGTGATGGTGGTGGTGATGGTGCTGGTGATGGTGATGGTGGTGGTGGTGGTGATAATGGTGGTAGTGGTGGTGGTGGTGGTGGTGGTAATGGTGGTGATAGTGGTGATGGTGATGGTGGTGGTAGTGGTAATGGTGGTGGTGGTGGTGGTATTGATGGTCATTATGGTGGTGGTGGTGATGGTGGTGGTAATGGTGGTGATGGTGATGGTAATGGAGGTGGTGGTGATGGTGATGATGTTGGTTATGGTGGTGATGAAGGTGGTCATGATGATGGTGGTAATGGTGCTAGTTATGGTAGTGGTGGTGAGGAAGGTGGTCATGATGATGGTGGGAATGGTGGTAATGGAAGTGGTGATGGTAAAGGTGGTTATGGTGGTGATGATGGTGGTAGTGGTGTTGGTGATGGTGGTGGTAATATGGTGGTGTTGTGGTATTGATGGTCTCTGTGGTGGTGGTGGTGATGATGGTGATGGTGATGGTGGTGTTGGTGATTGTGTTGGTGGTGATGGTGGTGATGGTGGGGGTAATAGCGGTAATGGTTGTGGTGGTGATGGTGTGGTGATGATGGTGGTGGTGGTGATGGTGGTAGAGGTAATGGTGGTGGTGGTGGTAATGTGGGGGTAATGATAGTAGTGGTTGTGGTGGTGATGGTGTGGTGATGGTGGTGGTGATAGTGATGGTGGTGGTAATAGAGGTGATGGTGATGGTGGGGGTAATAGTGGTAATGGTTGTGGTAGTGATGGTATGGTGATGGTGGTGGTGGTGAAGGTGGTGGTGGTGGTATAATGTTGTGGCATGAGGCTCAGGTCATTAAGATTGAGGACCCTGATTTTCTGTGATGTTTCTTTGCCTGATGATCTCTGTCTAATCCCTAGCCCTTAGCAAAGCCTTGCACAGGAGTAGATGGGCGGCCAATCTCCATACGAGCCCAGATTTTGTACAGGAAGAAGGCTGCACTCCTCTCCGGGTCAGCATGGGGTTGCATGGACGATGCATGTGGAGGAGACAGAGGAAGCCATGAGAATCTCAGCTGCTGGGAATTTGCAGAAATCCCGAGGTTACTGTGTGCAGTCAGAAGCAGCGAGCTGCCCACAGACATCAATGTGCTAGGGGTCCCCACAGTGCTGAGCGAGGAAAGAGGAAACAGATCTACACGCACATTTAAAGGTCTATCTCTACCTCTACCTCTACCCTCCCTCTCCCTCTGAGTCTCCCTCTACCCTCTACCTCTATCTACCTCTACCTCTATGTATCTTTATCTCTATCTCTATCTCTATCTACCTCCCTATCTCTATCTTCTCTTTCTGTCTCTATCTCTATCTCTGTCTCCATGCATCACAATGCCATCTATATAAGGTAAGCGCGAGCGCACACACACACACACACACACACACACACACACAGGGCATGTTTTACAAACATTAACAGGGACAAAGGGTACTCAGATGCATTTTAAGCAGGTGCCAATGAAGTGGGGCGGCCGGGGGTTGGGGGCGGAAAATGGATAGAGAATAAGTTTGAAAAAGAAAACCCACCACAAATAAAACAAGAGAGGCCGTCATCCAGCAGGGACGGTGCTATGAGCTGAGCAGATCCTAAATCCTGGTCCGGAAGGTTGAAATGAATAAGGTGAGTAAGATGACATAAAAATGAGCGGCCTTTGGGCCTTTCATGGGCTGTGGGAGGTGGTGGCAGGGGAGTGTGGCCCTGGGCCCAGTGCTGGCGTCCTTCTCGGGCTGTGCTGCAGGCCGTCAGGAAACTGCGTGGGGTGGCGGCCGCGGTCACCCGAGTCGGTGTTTGGAAGAGAGAGAATACCATCAGCACAGGCGCTTGGCTCCTGACCGGACGACCTGCCGCGTGTCTCACAGCTTCACCCCACTCCCAGCTCAGGGGCTCTGAGAGGCTGGAACCCAGCAAAGCGACTGTGCTGGTTTCATTGGTGCAGCTGCTTCCCACGTGATGCTGTAGAAACCGAAGGACAGGGCCGCCGTGTGGAGTGACAGCTCCACCGGGACACACCGTTCTCCCGGGTGTCCAATACCCTCTCAGTGTGGCCAGGCATCGCCGCCTGCCTGTGGCCCCGGCAGCATCTTTACGGCCGCTGACCCTGCGCTGTCCTGGCTCTGGGCTGCGATGACCGGCGGAGAGGCCAGGGTGGTGCCTGGCGGTGGCGCACACAGCAGAGTTTCCGGTGGGCCACACCGGTGGGCTGGTATTTTTTAATGTGATGTATTTCTTTGTCGCCGTCTGCCCTGCCTAGGTCTTCGAGGACACTGGCTAGGTCTCCTTCCTACTTAGCCCTCTGCACAAAGTAGGCATATGATTTTTAGCTTTTCTACCGCAGTGCTGAGGGAAACCAGAATAGGTCACCCAAAATAGGCTTTGGACGTGAAGGCTATTCTGAGCTGAAGGCCATGAAAGCAGCCCCTCCCCCTTTCTGTCAGAGGCCGGGGGGTGGGGGTGGGGTTCCAGGGAAAGTCTCCTTTTCCTGGGGACAGAGCTGAGCTCAGAGGCAAGTCCCGGGAACCACAGACGAGCCCCGGGAACCACAGACCAACCCAGAAACCCACAGATAAGCCCCGGGAACCACAAACGGTCCCCAGGAACCAATAGACGGGCCCCAGGAACCCACAAATGGTCCCCAGGAACCACAGACCAACCCAGGAACCCACAGACGAGCCCTGGGAACCACAGACGAGCCCCGGGAACCCACAGATGGTCCCCAGGAACCCACAGACGGTCCCCAGGAACCACAGACGGTCCCCAGGAACCACAGACGGTCCCCAGGAACCCACAGATGAGCCCCGGGAACCACAGACGAGCCCCAGAAACTGCAGACAAGCCTTCCTCAGAGTCCCTCCCAGTCTGCGTCCTGGAAACGGAAGCTGCATCCTCTGCCTGCCAATGTGCTACAAATGACCTTTCCCACTGCAGGTGCTTTGAGTTACTTTTCATTGAGATTTTTTGTCACATGACGTGGGCTACACGTGTTAATAAACCACCTGATTTTGTCTTGTTAGTGCCCAGCTGAGAGCCTGGGGTGGGTAGAGGACAGCTTTGCGTCCCCCCCCGCAGCGTCCTTCTGAGATGAAAGGTGCTGGCAACGGGAGAATCTCACTCTTCGAGAATCACCTGGGCACCACGGCTGAGTGAAGCTGCTCCCGGCACAGAGGTTTGCTGAGCGCATGCTCTGCCCGGTCCTGCTGGGGTTGCAGTCACACCGAGGGCGGCCTGGCCTCTCCCTGCCCGGGGGGGGGGGGGGGGGCGGGCAGAGGGGCACAGAGATGGAGTGTGCAGACACTTTGCCAGGAAAGAAGGCAGGGAGTGGGCGGGGCTTCGCTCGCCCTGTGGTCATGTGGGCGGAGCTGGTCAGGCAGCGGGAGCCCTGGGCCAAGCCCCTACAGAAGGGGAACCCAGCCTAGTCATTGCAGGGCCGCAGGACAGGCCTGGGCAGCCACACAGGCGGCCGGGCCTGAGGGTGCGGTGGCAAGTCTGGCCTTCACCCTGAGGGACAGGAAACCCAGCGGGGCTCTAGCAGAGGGAGCGTGCGATCTGCCCCACTTTAGAGGTGATTCGGGGTGCTCTGTTTGGGTGCCATGTAGCGATGGTTAGGAAATGGACCCTAAACCGTGGGAGACACACAGGACCCCGGGTGCTCCTCCGGGGCTGGCGTGGCTTCCCGTGGCACGGGCGGTGTCTGCGGAGCGGGCCTTCCCCGGAGCTCACAGTGAGGGCCCTGTTGAACCCATAACCCAGCAGACGTCCCCTCACACTTCTGTGTCCCATGGTCCCTGCACACCCAGCTTCTCCAGCCCTGCTGCCTGGCTTTAACACCTCATCGGTTCTCTTTGTAACCGCATGCTCACTGCCTGCCCGAGAGTCACAGCCTGACCAGTGGGAGCAGCCACAGTGGGTGGGTGGGCGGGGGGGGGGGGGTATGAACCAGAGGTTCCGAGGATGAGGCCGGGCTGAGTCCCCCAGGGGAGAGCGCCAGGGACAGGTGGACTTGACAGCCAGGACACGGGGGTGCCCGCGAGCCAGCCCTGTGCCGAGCGCATTCTCTCATTCCGTTGCCACAGCCACCCTTGCGGGTAAACACGTCTCTTACTAATATTCATCTCATTGTGCAGCAGAGGAAACTGAGGCAGGACCCAGGCCAGACCAGGATGGGAACTCAGGCAGTTGTCACTGTCAACCAGCTGACCTCGACTGGGGGGGCACTGGGCAGTGACCGAGACGTCTGTGACTGTCACATTGAGGGAGGTGCTCTGACCCCAGTGAGCAGAGGCCAGGACTGCTGACCACGACAGCGCCAGGGCGTCCCCACAGCAGTGGCTCCGGCCCCAGACGCCGATGGCAGACACTGCCCTCAACAGGTGCTGCCACCTCCAGACTAATCAGCCCCCCCCGCACCCCCCCCCCCGGTTTCTCCTGCCCCCCCCTCCTGCAATTGCTCACTCAGCCCCCAGGCTCAGGTGCCCTCTGTGCCTCCCCACCCACTGCACCCTCAGTCTCATGGGTGGCAGATAATAACTGCGCAGGAAACAGATGCCCGAGGTGCACGGTGTCTGATCTGTCTGCACTGGGACAGTGTGAGGGAGTGTGACAGGGAGGGGCTGCGACAGGGTGGCCGCCGCAGACGCAGACGGTATGACAGCCTCGCACTGCGCACTGGTGCTGCGCACTGAGGGAGAAAGGGTGTCACCAATTGCGCAGGAAAGGAGAGCGCACACCCCTGAGGGCGGCTGGAGCTAGGGCTGGGAGGGAGCTCGTGCTTCCCTGCCCCAGGAGCGGACCAGCCTGCTGCAGCAGCACCACCAAACCAAGTGAGGTTTCCAGTGCGCTCCAGCCCATGGCTCCCTGTTCCAGGGGACGCCTATTAATTCAGTGAGTCTGCTGGGCGGGGCCCAGGAGGCGGGCAGGGAGGGGCTGCGGGAAAGCGGGCATCTGTGGGCGTCAGGAGAGGGTGGAGCAATGAGCAGTGCTTCTTCTCTCCCAGCCAAGCAGTGCCAGCACCGCGGGTCTCAGTCCCGGACCAGCGATGGGTGCACACACAGGGCCCACTCCTGGGGAGAGGCTGCAAGAGTCAGGCCTGGGGACGGGAGACGAGAGGGGGATCAGTCCCGGGCCGGACACGCGCAGGGAGCCCTTCGCCTGAGGCGCTTACACACTTTACAATCCCTGAAGGAGGAAGGTTGGACTCCCCACCCTGCCCATGGCGTCCTACAGGAGCTCCTCTGCGGACGGGGGCAGAGGGTGACCGTGGGCGTCACCGCCAGAGACGCCCCACTCAGACCAGCAGAACCACCGGCTCACTCCTCCAGCCCTGAGCCGGGAGCTGCCAGGAGCTGCCCACAGCGCGGGGACTCTGCAGGGGCAGAGCTCTGGCAACATCTGGGCTGGCGTTTGCCCAGTCTGAGGAGGAATCGCTCTTGGCTCCCGGGGCGGGCCGTTTATAGACTTGCAGGGCTCTCTGAGTGAGGGGACCTGTGCCAATCGAACGCCCGCCCCTTCCCCCAGTCCCCGCCCATATTCTCAGCAGAGTTTAATGACACATAAGTGGGCCCCGGAAGTTTCCACGCCTCCAGGCTCCTTGAACTTTGGGACAAAATGAAACTGATATTCAGGCCGCTTCGCTTTGATAGATGCTACTCAGTTGTTTTGACTAAAAACAAATCCACCTGCAGTAGATGTTAATAATAACAGGATCATCTGTGTCAAAACGTCCCCCCAATGGCACGCTGTTCCCTCACCCTCTGGGGGAGTTGGCTCATGAAACAGCGAGTACAGGGCTGCTCCGAATGACACTCCAAGAATGGGGCGTCAGGGACAAAAAGTGCCATTACGTGGGCTGTTTGGAAAGGTGGAGTCAGTGCGCCCCCTGCTGGACACCTGTGGTCAACACCACGGCCCTTTGGGAGGGGCGCAGCCAGATACCGGGTGAGGGTGAGAGATGTAGGACTGCACGCTGGTGTCCCCGCGCCAGGACACCCAGATAAAACATGGGAAACAGGTAATTACCTTTTTCTCGGACATTTACATTAGCAGTAAAACACGCCGGGGCCCGGAGAGACCATGCACATTCAGCAACCATTCACCTCGTCATTGCTATTTTCTAACATAACTGAGGGGAGCAAACCTCATCCGTGGGTCGTCTGGTGGCGTCATCTCCAGGTCGTGGGTGGGCCCGTTTAAGCCGATGACGTGCAGGGAGATGCTTGGGTTCTCACACCCGGCCTGGGGGGACAAGAGGACGGGAGGTGAGGCCTCCGCGGCCTGGCCGGAGCCCCGGAGCTGGCCTGGGGAGTCTTCCCAGGGCACAGGCCCCGGGGCCTGCAGCTCAGAGCTAAGGAGCAAAGCTTGCTGGGGGCAGGCTGCTCCTGCGTGAGCCGACCACTTCTCCTCGCGGCTAGAAGCCTGCCCTCTCCTCACTGAGCCCAGCCCTCCCCGCCACCTGTCATCACCAGGCCAGCACCACTCCATTGGCTGAGCCCCTGGGAGTGGGAAACAAATAGATACGGAGAAGGAGAGAAAATTCTGGAAGTGGAGACGATGGTGATGACGGCGTGGCCCAGCGGTGGGAAAATGAAGTCCTTTGAAAGGAACAGAACCTCCTCCCTCTGAACCCCCACTCCCTCTGTCCTGGGACCAGTGGCACCAGCAGGAAGGGGAAGGGGACTATGTGGTGTTGCGCCATCTGCAGGGCTGTGGGTGGGACTGAGGGAGAAGCTCAGGTGGAGGAGGAGACCCGCCCCCCCCCCGAAAGGGCAGAGTCCGGTGGGTGGGCCAGCTCATGGCTCTGATTTGGCAGAAGCATCATGGGGCAAAAAGCGCTGAGTTCTGTGGCCAGAATATGGTAACTTTCCATTAAAATATGAAATCTCAAACCCTCAGTGATCTGGGGTTTTATCAATCTGACTTCTGAGCACCTGTCCCAGAGCTCACTGTAAGGTCAAGGTCCTCACTGTAATATCAAGGCCCTCCCTGTAAGGTCAAGGTCCTCACTGTAAGGTCAAGGCCCTCACTGTAAGGTCAAGGTCCTCACTGTAAGGTCAAGGCCCTCACTGTAAGGTCAAGGTCCTCACTGTAAGACCAAGGTCCTCACTGTAAGACCAAGGTCCTCACCCCTAGATTAGGGCTTCATCTGGTAAACCACTCCAGCTGTGGGTGGACAGATGAAGGTCAGACAGCCGGGCTGTAGAGTGTGTGTGTGCGTGTGTGCGTGCGTCTGTGTGTGTGTGTGTGTGTGTGTGTGTGTGTGTGTGTGTGTTGAGAGGCTCAGCATCATCCAGCACACTTACTTAGCTGTATCTGGCTGTCACCCTGGCCTTTCCACAGGTTTGGTGGATGACAAGCCAGAGCTGGAGTAAAGGAATTCTGTCAAAAGGCACATCCCTGTCACGCGCTGACACCCAGGTGCCCTTGGGACAGGAACACGGCAGAGACAAAGCTCTGGCCCCGGGCCCACGCGTCTCTACCTGGGACCTTGCTACACAGTGGCCCCATTTTGGAAGAACCTCAGGAATGGGTCTGTGTACCAGCTGCTATGGACGGAGTGTCTGTGTTCTTCCCAAATGAAAATGTGAGGCCCTGGCCCCCATGGGAGGGGGTCTGCAGGTGGGGCCTTTGGGAGGTTCCTGGAGTTAGATGAGGTCTTGGGGTGGGGCCCCATGATGGGGTTTGTGTCCTTAGAAGGAGAGTAAGATACCAGAGTGCTCTCTCTGCCGCATGAGGACACAGGAGGGGGTGGCTGGCTGGAAACTGGAAGAGATTCTCAGCAGAACCAACTGCATTGGCAGCTGCCTTAGACCCCCAGCCTGTAGCCCATAGGAACCGTGTCTGTTGAATGTTGTGTTTGTTACAGCTGCTGAGCTGACTGACGTGCACCACATATCCTCCCTCCTGCTGCAAACTCCCCACTGCATGTCGGGGGTGTCTTGTTTACAGACATGTGGCTGCAGCTCTCGAGCCCTCTGATGGCATGGGAAGCTGGGGCTCAGTACTAGCTGGCCCAGGTGGGAAGTGAGCGCTTTCGCCAGGTGGGTTCAGGGGTTTGGGGTAGTCTAGTGCAGCCAGCCCATTGTGGACCCAGGGGCAGGCAGACAGGTCCCTCTTACCTCCCAGAACCAGATCCTAAAAAGGGAGCGAGGGGGGAGTGTCCGCAGTGGGCAGTGTGAGGGTTTGTTACCTGGAATGAAGCTTAGACACAAGGTTAACAGCAGTTCAATTATTTAAAACTAGAGGCCCGGTGCACAAAAATTTGTGCACTCGGCGGGGGGGTGGGGGGTCCCTCAGCCTGGCCTGTGCCCTCTCGCAGTCTGGGACCCCCCGGGAGATAATGACCTGCTGGCTTAGGCCTGCTCCCGGGTGGCAGAGGGCAGGCCCAATCCCTAGGTGCAGCCCCTGTCGGGCTCAGAGCAGGGCCGATTGGGGAGTTGGGGCGCCGCCCCCTGTCATGCACAGAGCAGGGCGGATCGGGAGGTTGCGATGCCACCCTCAGTCATGCTCAGGGTAGGGCCGATTGTGGGGTTGGGGCGCCACCCCCGTCACACTCAAGGCAGGGTCGATAGGGAGGTTGCGGCGCCACCCCGTCACACACAGAGCAGGGCCGATCAGGGGGTTGGGGCGCTGACCCCTGTCATGCAGAGAGCAGGGCCCATCAGGGGGTTGGGGAGCTCCCCCCATCATGCACAGAGCAGGGTCCATCAGGGGGTTGAGGAGCTCCCCCCTGTCACTCAGAGAGTAGGACCGACAGGGGAGATGGGGCACCGCCCCCTGTCACACACAGAGCAGGGCCGATCAGGGGGTTGGGGCGCCACCACTGTCACACTCAGGGCAGGGCCGATGGGGAGGTTATGGCTCTACCCTGTCACACACAGAGCAGGGCCTGTGGGGGCCGATTAGGGCGCCGCACCCTGTCACACACAGAGCAGGGCTGATCAGGGGGTTGAGGCGCCACACTGTCACACACAGAGCCGCAAGTTGATCAGGGGGTTGAGGAGCTCCCCCCTATCAGGCACAGAGCAGGGTGATCAGGGGGTTGGGGCGCTTTCCCCCGTCACGAACAGAGCAGGGCAGATAGGGAGGTTGTGGCCCCGTCCGCTGTCACACACAGAGCCGCAGGGCGATCAGGGGGTTTGGGTGCTGCCCCCTGTCACACTGATCCCGGTGCCAGGAGACCTCACGGCTCCGCTGATTCCGGTGCTGGGAGGCATATTACCCTTTTACTATATAGGATAGAGGCCTGGTGCACGGGTGGGGGCCAGCTGGTTTGCCCTGAAGGGTGTCCTGGATCAGGGTGGGGGTCCCCACTGGGGTGCCTGGCCAGCCTGGGTGAGAGGATGATGGCTGTTTGCCACTGGTCACACCCCCTTCAGGGTGGGGGTCCCCACTGGGGTGCCTCACCAGCCTGGGTGAGGGGCTGAGGGCCGTTTTCAGGCTGGCGGGTGACTGAAGCTCCCAACCTCTCCTTTTTTTCTTTTTTTTTTTTAATTCTGGGCCAGCTTTAGCTCTGAGGCTTGGCTCCAGCTCTGAGGCCTTGGCTGCTGAAAGCAGGTATCTGGTTTGTTTGGGTTCTATAATTGTAACACTGTTTTGGTCCTGCTCACTGCAGCTCTGAGATCCCAGCTGGCTAAAAGCAGGGATCTGTGTTTGTTCTATAATTGAAACAATGTTGCGGTCCTACTGGCTGAAACCCAGCTCACTGAAAGCAGGTTTCTGGGGTTTTGTTTAGCTTCTATATTTGTAACAATGTTTCTTAAACTGCAAGCTCAGAGGCCAGCAAGACAGGTAGGGAACCTTAGCTTCCTCCGTCACTGAAGCAAGCAAGCCTCCTGTTCACTTCAAGCTGCCTGGCTGCCGGCCGCCATCTTGGTTGGCAGTTAATTTGCATATCCTGCTGATTAGCCAATGGGAAGGGTAGCGGAGGTATGGCTAATTACCATGTTTCTCTATTAATAGATAGGATAAGGTAAATTTGCCAACAAATTGAACTCAACTGACGGGGAGAGAATGCCATGTAAGGGGAAGTAATTCATCCTGCCTCTGTTGACTGTATTTATCCTAACGGGTCTGAAGGTCCCAGCCCCACTTTGGGGATGGCTGTCTGGGGGGCTGAGGGGCAGGGAAGTGTGTTCCTGTGGCATCTCACCTACCTTGGGGTAGTGGTAGAGCTTCCCCGTGGGGTACATGGCGCCCGTATAGGCCGGGAGCTCCATGACGGGCACGCGGGAGTCATTGATGGTGGCGTAGGCGAGCCTCGTACCGTCCGGAGACCACCAGTGGGCGATGTGGGTCTTTAAAATCTCCTCTAAGGGAAAACAGAGAGATGTGAACAGTCAGCACGCGGAGCAGGGTCCACGGTGAGCAGGCATGGCCATGAGCTGCCAGATGTGAGGCCCTGGACACTGCGCTTCTACGGCCTCTGAGAGGCCTCCCTGGGTCCTGCATTTACCTTCCATCCAACAGGGCTCAGAAGTACCCGGTGATGACGCCACGCTCACACCACTAACCTGGCCAATCAGGGCCCAGCTGAGCCAAAGCTGATCCCCTGACACGGGACACAGGTTTGAGCACCGTGAACCTAACAAGTGCTTTTTGAATTGGATTACTATTGTGCGGAGGAGGGTTGGTCTGAACAGAACCAGAGGAAATCCGTTCATGCTGAAGCAGGGCACAGACAAGCGACTCAAGGGAACGAGCCAGCTGTGCTGGAGGCTGAGCCCGGGAAACCCAGCCTAGCTCCCAGGGGACACCAGGGTTCACGCCCACTGCGTGCACACCGTGTGGATATCACACGCCCACTGCGTGCACACTGTGTGGATATCACATGCCCACTGCGTGCACACCGTGTGGATATCACATGCCCACTGTGTGCACACCGTGTGGATATCATGTGTATACTGTGTGGAGATCCTGTGTACACTGTATGTATATCATGTGTATCCTGTGTGTATCCTGTGTGTGTACTGTGCATATCCTGAGTGTATACCGTGTGCATCCTGTATGTATCCTGTATGTATCCTCTGTGTATATTGTGTATATCCTGCGTGTATACTGAATGTATCCTCTATGTACACTGTGTATATCCTGTGTATACCATGTGTATCCTGTGTGTATACTATATGTATACTCTGCATACTGTGCATATCCTGTGTATATCGTGTGTATGCCATGTGTATACCATGTGTATACTGTATGTATACTTTGTGTATACTGCATGCATACTGTGCATATCCTGTGTGTATAGTGTGTGTGTCTTGTGTGTATACTGTGCATATCCTGTGTATATCGTGTGTATACCATGTGTATAACGTGTATACTGTATGTACACTTTGTGTATACTGTGCATATCCTGTGTGTATAGTGCGTGTGTCCTGTGTGCACACTGTGTCCCGTGTGTATGTATACACTGTATATATTGTGTGCATCCTGTGTATCCTGTATGTACAGTCTGTGCATATTGTGTATGTTCTGTGTGTACACCGTGTTTATACTGTGTATACCCTTATTCGTCCGTACACACTCACTCTCTTGTGGACAGCCGTGCTAGTGTGCCCCTCGCCTTTGAAGGAAGGACACAACTTCATCTGTGCGGCAGACAATAAGATGGTCCCATTTTCACCAGAACTGAAACGGACACTGTGAGTCTGAGATTTCCACCAGAAACGCCCGTATCCCACCCTCTCCCAGCATCTTGGCTACTAGAGTGTTAACCATGGATGAGTTTTGTAGGACTGATATCTATTCCAGGAAAAAGTTCTACTGTGTGTATTTAAGCTGAGAATAGACACGTTCCAAACAGCAGGTCAGAGCCTGGGGCCGGGGCTCCTCTGGCACCACCAGCCCTGGTCTCGGGACCCTTTCTTGTCACAGTCTGTGCACCGTGGAGCTAGCTCCCTCCAGGCTCCTGTCTGAGATAATGGTCAGTATCTTCCCACAAGCACATCACAGGAGGCCCATTCTGTGGCAGGACAGTCAGAAGGCAGGGAAATTCCTTAACAAGTGAATAAAGAAACGGAGGCAAAATAATTAAACAAGGTCAAACCATTTGAGCAGTTCACAGCCGGCTAGTGAATCCCAGTTTCTGTCTTCCCCCAGCAAGCACACTTGGGAGCGAATGGTTTACACACTCCAGACTGTTCGGGGGCAGACCTGCCCGGTCCAGGCCCCCTTCAGTGATGTTCTCTAAAACCAAAACCACCAGAGAGGAGTCCTGGCCTCTCGCTATACACATCCTGATGCATCAACTCCCTGAAGGACTCGCCTGGAAAGCTAACGGACACCCTGTGGAGGCCCTCCCTGAGCCGTTCCTCAGGAGTCCACCAGCCAAAGGAAGACAAAAGCCCCAAGACAAAGGGCCCAGTGCCTCTCACTGAGCACACCACACCCTGTCACGCTGAAGCTTTTCTCCTAAAGAGACTGGCACCCAGGGGAGCAGCGGGCAGTGGCAGTGCGTCCCAGGCTCAGCTCTGACCCTGCCGCCCGGGCCCCCTTGCTCTCTGACTTGCTCCTGTTGCTTCTTCTACCCTAAGCTCTTCCTGGTTTCCTGTCCCCAGCTTTCATAAACACAAATCCCCTGGACTCGCCTTGTCAGATCTTTCCTGCATGAAGTCAAGAACCCACACACTGCAGGCAGCTGGGGCCGGGACCCGTCAGCAGCAATTGCAGGGGTTGACATTGGGCGTTTATTGTGGTGAACCAGCTCCATGCGCCTGTGGTGACAGAATGGCAACTGAGGGGCCTGAGCTCATGCTGAGAGAGCAAGGCGGGTGCAGGGACCACGGCTGAGAACAGCCTGGAACAGAGCCGCAGGGGGAGCAGACTGGGGGCAGGAAGCTGGGCAGAGGCCTGGCAGCTCGGTGGGCCGTGACCTCATGGGGACCAGACAGTCTCGGGGGGCTAAGGCTCCAGTCCATGTTGGGGAGGCCCTGCTGCTGTTCTCTCTCCGGGGCCAGGGGCAGACTTCCTGGGCCTGGGGACGCTGACCGATGGTGCGGTGTGTCCTCCGTCACGGCCACTGTGAGAATGTCTCTCGTTGCAGAGACTTCTCAGTGGGGCCCCTGATGTGCTGTGGGACCGGTAGCCGCAAATCCAGGAGTTAGACCCCTCATTCCATCACCGTCAGAATACTTCCTCCCTGCACTGTGCGAGGCCTCCGGGCCTGCCGGCAGCCTGCGGAGGGCCCCGACCCAACGCGGCATGGGCTTGCAGCCGGCAAAGGTGACTCTGTCCCTGCTCAGTAGAGTCCTGTCCACCGCGGGAACCTCAGTGTGCCAACTTCCCCCCACCCCCCAGGCGTGGGCACAGCTGCTCCGTGAAAATGGATTTCCAGCCGCTTCTGCTGCCTCCCGGAGCTCCTGACGGGTCCCCCTCTGTCCCCCGGGGGCCACCTCCAATGAGTAACCTCCAGGCTCCTCTGAGTCGGGCTTCCCATAAAGCCAAGGGTCTGCTGAGGTCAAAGAAGAAGAGGACGCAGGCGGCTCCTCTGGGCCTGTGATGTCCAGCGCCTCCAGGACCCCCAGGCGTGTCTGGGAGGAGGCGATGGAGTGACGCTGCACAGGCCCCCTGGTCCGGGGACCGGGTGGTGGGAGGAGGCTCCAGCAGACTGTGTGGGAAGGACAGGCACCCTCGGAGATTCTGCTCAATCACTGCTGTGCTGCCAGGCTTCGGGGAGGGAGCTGTCAGGAGCCAGAAATCACGGGAGCATAGTCAAGGGCAGGGTCAAGGGCAGAGGGAGGAGGGAGCGGAGTCTGCAAAGCCAGTGTGGGGGTCTGGCTGTGGCTCTCACGCCTCCGGCCAGCCCAGGCCCAGGGAGGCCCCAGCTGACAGAACAGAGCCCACCAGCCCCGCGGGGACCACGCACTGTGCGGCATCTTCCTGTCAGACAGGCCCTGAGCCCTCGGTCAGAGGAGAGCAGGCGGGGAAGGCTCGCTCGCTTCTCATTCCCACCGTCCGTGTGTGTCCCGTGTCTAGACGTGCCCTCAGACCTAAAGGGAGCTAACAGGCCAAGGACATCTTGACATTTTTGCACTAATTACAAACATGTGTGTTCTGCAAGCCTGTGCTCCGGGACCCCCACTTAGCGAGGCAGAGGGCGCAGTGTGCGAACAGGTCAGTGAGCTGCGCGATAACCTGCCTCTCCGAGCAAGTCCCAGGCGGGGAAACTGGGCCATATGTCTCCCGCCACCTGCTCATCCTGTCCAGGGACCATGTCAGTCACACAAGAGAGACACAGCTGGGACATTCACTGGGTGACCGCCTCTCCCTTGAACTGTGATCCATGTACTTAGGCGCACAGTTGGGTCTGGGCACATTTCCTCATTCCTGTCCCGCGTCTTGAAGAAGCCGGGTCCACAGCCAGGTCACTCACTCCTGCCAAGCAATGGCAGGGCTTGTCCGGGCGGCGTAAAATCCCGTGGGATAAGGCAGCCCAGCCGAGAGGAGGGACCACATTCCCTGCACTGCCTGGAAGGTTCCCAGGGAAGCTGTGGGGACAGTGCTTTGGGTAGCAGTGCTCCAGCCCCCTCCACGCAGAGCCGGCAGGATTGGTTGGGGTCAGGGGATGGCACACCCCTCTTCTGCCAATGCCCTGTGGGTGGCTTTGGGGTGCATGTGGTTAAGGGCGAGTCAGGAGGCCCCAGGAGGCTGGGGTCGAAGTTGCTTGATGTCTCCCTGAGGGCCATGCCCAGGGGTTCCTGGAACATGGGCCAAGCATGGACCGAAGTCTGCTGCAGAGAAACCCCAGCGGGTCAGGGATGCACAGACACGACTGGGAGGGAATCGGGAGGCTGTGGGGGCATCGGGAGCTGGGCCCCCCGCGGTGGTGTGCCCCATTTCTCTGGAGAGGACAGGCGAGTGGGGAGCCACAGGCCGAATCCTTGCAGGTAGACCCCACCACATGGTCACACTGCTCTGCTGGGTCTGGCTCAGGGCAGGGAGGGGTGGAGACACAGTGGCAGCATCTCTGGTCCCTGAATGGCCAGAGGTCAAGGACGCACGCACGACACTGGGCTGACAAGACGCAGAATCCTTCCTGCCTTCTCGTCTGCTGTTCTATACTGAGTCACCTCCCCTGTCGTCGGTGGCTCAGCGCTGGGCCTGCTCTTGGTGGCCTATCAGGAACGCAGTGCTGGGAGCCGCTCGGGGACCGCACAGCTGCCGGCTGCCTCCGGAAGCAGAAGACAAGGTGCTTCTGGGGTCCTTGTTGCTGCCCAGGCGGCCGTCGCCCACAGCGGGAGGCCCCAGGAGGACTTCGGCATCTACCCCAGGTCTCATGGGTGGGCCAGATATACTTTGCTCTTTCTCCCCGGGCCCTGGTGAAAGTCAGCCTGTGGCTGCAATGCCTCGCTTGATGCATGAGTCAACTCCCCGGGCGGACTAAGTTGGGAAGGTCCGAAGGGACTCAGCTGCCCAGGTAGACAAACAACATCAGAGGCGCCTTCCACGGCTGAACCCATAAGAACCTTTGATATCATTTCCGGTTATCATGGTCTCTTCTTCCGGGGAGTCATTTACACTTTAGTATAAGTGACTTGGCAGAGCTCGACACTTGCAGAGTGTGGTAGACTGCACTTTCCTAAGTTGGCCCTGGTAGTGTTTCTGTCTCCCATGCTCTCCCAGGAATTGACACTAAGGGACACAGTCCTCACCACTAGCAGATGAGGCCCCTGTCCTCTGCCTTCCACTGGGGCAGTCTCCAAAGCAGCCTGAGCCACCAGAACGCGGTAGAGGTGACGCCCTGTCACTTCTGATGCCATAAAGGTGGTGTGACTCCCTCCTGGCTCTTTCTTGTTGGGGACACTCCCCCTTAAGAACCCCCATTTGTGGGGAAGGCCAGGCCACATGGAGAGGCACCTGTAGGTGCTCCGCCGACATGGCTCCGGTTTCAACCGAGAGCAGCATCCGCCCTGGGACACCTGAGCAGCCAGCCTTCAGACGGCTCTGCCCCTGCCCGTGTGCCTGGTTTCTAGGTGTCACTGCTTTAATGGACTTGTCTCATTAAGCATAGAACGCTGCCGGGGACGGGGGGAGGCTGAGGCAGCACGCAGGCTCCTATTCCTCTGTGAGCCCCTCTCTTTGGGCTTCCCCATCCTTCCCCTACATTTTCATGGTGGGGTCTTAAGGAAGCTTCCAGAACTTATAATTATGCAGATGACCCTCCTGCTTACCTGCTCCACGCCCAGGCAGAGATGTTCTCGTGTTTCTCACTTATTTGTCGCTGGTTCACGCACGGGCTCGGTGGATAAGGGGACATCAGGAAAGCAGGTGGGAACTCGCTGGCTGGCTGGGCGCCGAGGAGCGGCTCCGAGCTCACCGTGAGTCCGGGAGGAGACAGTGCCCGCTGGCACAGAACCCACGGCGCGGGCACAGCAGAGCCGTGTGTCCAGATTCTCCTTTAGGTTTGAAGTGGGGTCCGACCTCAGCCTCGCTGGGGTTCAGACCCCAGTGAGGAAGGCTGGTGACGCCAAGAGTCCTGCTTCCTAAAGCCCAGGGGCGGCGGGAAGAGGGGTCAGAGGCTAATGCCCAGGAAGCGGTCCTGGACACCGGGGGTCGCTCTTGCCTCCTGTCGCCTCCTGTCAGCAGCCGCTCTCCTACTGCATCAGGACACGCTGCTCCTGAGTGTGCAGCTGAGTGCAGAACGCCCCTTCCCACCCTCACCCGCGTGGGGAGAAGCCACAGTTAATGACCAGGTGGTCCACATGCGGTGACCAGGGACGGTCACTGCTTGCATGGGAAGAGCGGCAGGGAGCTGAGTGCCTGCTCCTGCAACAAGGGCCCAGTCTGACGAACTCAGGGCCCAGTCTGACGAACTCGCACAGCGAGGGTGCCGGGCCTGCAGGGACAGAGACCGATGGGACAGAGTCCAGTGGGACAGACGCTGATGGGAAAGAGGAGGGAGGGGACAGACGCTGATGGGACAGAAGAGAGAGGAGACAGTGGCTGATGGGATAGAGGATGGAGGGGACAGAGGGTGATGGGACAGAAGTGGGAGGGCGTAGAGGCTGATGGGACAGAGGAGGGAGGGGACAGAGGCTGATGGGACAGAAGAGGGAGGGGACAGAGGCTGATGGGAAAGAGGAGGGTGAAGACAGAGGCTGATGGCCAGCGGGCCGGAACTGGCCCATGTGAAATGAATAAAACTATTGAAAAAAAGAACATACTCTTTTATCTAATGATGTTTACTTTGAATTTATGTTAGTTCACACAAACACTTCATCCATGCTTTTGTTCCAGCCCTGTGGTCCGGTTTTAGAACCCATTGTGGCCCTCGAGTCAAAAAGTTTGCCCCCCCCGGGATAGAGTCTGATGGGATATAGGAGGGAGGAGACAGAGGCAGAATGGACAGAGGCTGAAGGGACAGTGGAGTGACAGGACAGAGGCTGCTGGGACAGAGGAGGGAGGGGACAGAGGCTGATGGGACAGAGGAGGGAGGAGAGAGAGCTGGATGGACAGAGGCTGAAGGGACAGAGGATGGAGGGGACAGAGGCTGATGGGATGGAGGAGGGAGGGGACGGAGGCTGATGGGACAGAGTAGGCATGGGATAGCGGCTGATGGACAGAGGAGGAGGGAGGGGACAGAAGATGATGGGACAGAGGAGGGCGGGTACAGAGGCTGAGAGGACAGAGGAGGGAGGGGACAGAGGCTGATGGGACAGATGAGGGAGGTTACTGAGGGTGATGGGACAGAGGAAGTAGGACAAAGAAGCTGTTGGGACACAGGACGAGGAAGGGGACAGAGGCTGATGGGAGAGAGGAGGAGAGAGAGGACAGAGGCTGATGTGAAAGAGGAGGAGGGAGGGGACAGAGGCTGATGGGACAGAGGAGGAGAGAGAGGACAGAGGCTGATGTGAAAGAGTAGGAGGGAGGGGATAGAGGCTGATGGGACAGAGGAGGGAGGGTATAGAAGGTGATGGGACAGAGGAAGAGGGACAGAGGCTGACGGGACAGAGGAGGGAGGAGACAGAGGCAGAAAGGACAGAGGAGGGAGGGGACAGAGGCTGATGTGACAAAGGAGGGAGGGGACAGAGGCTGATGGGACAGAGGAGGAGGTAGGGGATAGAGGCTGATGGGAAGAGCAGGATGGAGGGGACAGAGGTGGATGGGACAGAGGAGGAGGTAGGGGACAGAGGCTGATGGGACAGGCTGATGGGACAGAGAAGGGAGGTGACAGAGGCTGATGGGACAGTGGCTTTTGGGACAGAGAAGGGAGGGGACAGAGTCTGATGGGACAGAGGAGTGAGGGGACAGAGGCTGATGGGACAGAGGTGGAGAGAGGGGACACAGGCTGATGGGAAAGAGGCGGAGGGAGGGGCAGAGGCTGATCGGGCAGGGGAGGGAGGGGACAGAGTCTGATGGGAAAGTGGAGGGTGGGTAGAGAGGCTGATGGGACAGAGGAGGGAGAAGACAGAGCTGAATGGACAGAGGCTGAAGGGAAAGAGGAGGGAGGGGGAGAGGCTCATGGGATAGTGGAGGGAGGGGACAGAGGCTGATGGGGACAGAGGAGGGAGGAGACAGATGCTGATGGGACAAAGGTGGAAGGAGGGGACAGAAGCTGATGGGACAGAGGAGGAAGGAGGGGACAGAGCATGATGGGACAGAGAAAGGAGGTGACAGAGGCTGATGGGACAGAGAAGGAAGGAGGGGACAGTGGCTGATGGGACAGAGGAGGGAGGAGACAGAGGCTGATGGGACAGAGAAGGAAGGAGGGGACAGTGGCTGATGGGACAGAGGAGGGAGGAGACAGTGGCTGATGGGACAGAGGAGGGAGGAGACAGAGGCTGATGGGACAGAGGTGGAGAGAGGAGACATAGGTCAATGGGAGAGAGGAGTAGGGAGGGGACTGAGGCAGAAGGGACAGAGGAGGAGGAGACAAAGCTGAATGGACAGAGGCTGAAGGGACAGAAGAGGAGTGGACAGACTCTGATGGGATAGACGAGGGAGGGGACTGAGGCTTATAGGACAGAGTAGGCAGGGGATAGCGGCTGATGGACAGAGGAGGGAGGGTAAAGATGCCGATGGGACAGAGGAGGGAAGAGACAGCGGCTAAGACAGAGGAGGGAGGGAAGAGAGTCTGATGGGACACAGGTGGAGGGAGGGGACAGAGGCTGATGGGACAGAGGAGGCAGGAGTTAGCGGCTGATGGACATAGGAGGAGGGAGGGGTTAGCGGCTGATGGACAGAGAAGGAGGGAGGGGATAGAGGCTGACGGGACAGAGTATGGAGGAGACAGAGCCTGATGGGTCAGAGAAGGAAGGAGGGGACAGTGGCTAATGGGACAGAGGAAGGAGGACACAGAAGCTGTTGGGACAGTGGTGAGAGGGAGAGAGGCTCAATGGACAGAGGTGGAGAGAGGAGACAGAGTCCAATGGGAGAGAGGAGTAGTGAGGGGACTGAGGCTGAAGGGACAGAGGAGGGAGGAGACAGAGGCTGATGGGACAGAGGAGGGAGGGGACAGAGGTTAATGGGACAGATGATAGGGGGGAAAGAGCGGAGGAAACAGAGGCTGATGGGACAGAGTTGGAGAGAGGAGACATAGGCTGATGGGACAGAGGAGGAGGTAGGGGATAGAGGCTGATGGGACAGAAGAGGAGGGAGGGGACACAGGCTGAAGGGATAGAGGAGGAAGAAGGGGATAGAGCAGCCATGGGCAAACTAAGGCGCGCGGGGTGGATCTGGCCCATTTGAAATGAACAAAACAATTGAAAAAAAAAAGAACATACCCTTTTATGTAACTATGTTCCCTTTGAATTTATATTAGTTGACACAAACACTTCATCCATGCTTTTGTTACGACCTACGGTCCGGTTTAAGAACCCAATGTGGCCCTAGAATCAAAAAGTTTGCCCTCCCCTGGGATAGAGGCTGATGGGACAGAGGAGGGAGGGGACAGAGGCTGATGGGACAGAGGAGGGAGGAGACAGGGGCTGATGGGACAGAGGAAGAAGGACACAGAAGCTGTTTGGACAGAGGACGAGAGAGGGGTCACAGGCTGATGGGGCAGAGGAGGGTAGGGACAGAGGCTGATGGGACAGAGTAAGGAGGACACAGAAGCTGTTTGGACAGAGGACGAGTGAGGGGACACAGGCTGATGGGACAGAGTAAGGAGGACACAGAAGCTGTTTGGACAGAGGACGAGTGAGGGGACACAGGCTGATGGGACAGAGGACGGAGGGGACAGAGGCTGATGGGACAGAGAAGGAAGGAGGGGACAGTGGCTGCTGGGACAGAGGAAGAAAGACACAGAATCTGTTGGGACAGAGGACGAGGGAGCGGAAAGAGGCTCTTGGAACAGAGGAGGGAGGTGACTGAGGGTGATGGGACACAGGAGTGTGAAGACAGAGGCTGATGGGACAGAGGTGGAGAGAGGAGTAGGGAGGGGACTGAGGCTGAAGGGACAGAGGGGGGAGGAGAGAGAGGCTGATGGACAGAGGAGGGGACAGGCTGATGGGATTGAGGCTGTTGGGATAGATACCAGTGAAACAGAGGCTGATGGGACAGAGGAGGAAGAAGGGGATAGAGCATTTGTGGGCAAAGTACTGCCAGAGGAGGGAAGAGACAGAGGCTGATGGGACAGAGGCTGAAGGGACAGAGGAGGGAGGAGACAGAGGCTGAAGGGACAGAGGAGGAGGGAAGGGATAGAGTTTGATGGGACAGAGGAGGAGGGTATAGAGTCTGATGGCACAGAAGAGGGAGGGTGTAGAGGCTGATGGGATAGAGGAGGGAGAGACAGAGGCTGTTGGGACAGAGGATGGAGGAGACAGAGCCTGATGGGATAGAGTAGAAAGGAGGGGACAGTGGCTGATTGGACAGAGGAAGGAGGACACAGAAGCTGTTCGGACAGAGGCGGGAGGGACAGAGGCTGATGGGACAGAGGTGGAGAGAGGAGACAGAGGCCAATGGGAGAGAGGAGTAAGGAGGGGACTGATGCTGAAGGGACAGAGGAGGGAGGACACAGAGGCTGATGGGACAGAAGAGGGAGGGGGCAGAAGCTGATGAGACAAAGGAGGGCGGAGACAGAGCTGAATGGACAGAGGTGAAAGGGACAGAAGAGGGAGGGGACAGAGGCTGATGGGACAGAGGAAGCAGGATACAGATGCTGTTTGGACAGAGGACGAGGGAGGGGATAGAGGCTGATGGGACAGAGGAGGGATGGGAAAGAGGCTCATTGGACAGAGGAGGGAGGGACAGAGCTGAGGAGACAGTCTGATGGGACAGAGGAGGTTGAAGACAGAGGCTAATGGGACAGAGGAGGAGTGAGGGGACTAAGGCTGATGGGACAGAGGAGGACGTAGGGGATAGAGGCTGATGGGACAGAAGAGGAGGGACGCGACAGATGCTGATGGGACAGAGGAGGGAGGGGACAGAGGCTGATGGGAAAGCGGTGGAGAGAGGGGCCAGAGGCTGATGGGATAGAGGAGGAAGAAGGGGATAGAGTAGTCTTGGGCAAACTATGGCCGGTGGGCCGGATCTGGCCCATTTGAAATGAATAAAACTATTGAAAAACAGAACATACCCTTTTATGTAATGGTGTTTACTTTGAATTTATATTAGTTCACACAAAGACTTCATCCATGCTTTTTTCCAGCCCGGCGGTCCGGTTTAAGAACCCATTCAGACCCTGAGTCAAAAAGTTTGCCCACACCTGGGATATAAACTGATGTGATAGATAGAGGAGGGAGGAGACAGAGGCATAATGGACAGAGGAGGGAGGGGACGGAGTCTCATGGGACAGAGGAGGGAGGGGACAGTGGCTGATGGGACAGAGGAAGGAGGACATAGAAGCTGTTGGGACAGAGGACTACGAGCGGACAGAGGCTGTTGGGACAGAGGAGGGAGGTGACTGAGTGTGATGGGAGAGAGGAGGGTGAAGACAGAGGCTGATGGGACAGAGTTGGAGAGAGGAGACAGAGGCCAATGGTAGAGAGGAGTAGGGAGGCGACTGAGGCTGATGGGACGGAGGATGGAGGAGGCAGAGGCTGATGGCACAGAGGAGGGAGGCGATAGACTCTGATGGGATAGACGAGGGAGGGGCCTGATGCTGATGGGAAGGGTAGGCAGGGGATAGCAGCTGATGGACAGAGGAGGAGGGAGGGGAGAAAAGATGATGGGACAGAGGAGGGAAGGGGGAGAGGCTGATAGGACACAGTTGGAGGGAGGGGCCAGAGGCTGATGGGGCAGAGGGGAGGCAGGGGATAGCAGCAGATGGACAGAGGAGGAGGGAGGGGATAGAGGTTGATGGGATAGAGGTGGGGGTATAGAGTCTGATGGGACAGAGGAGGGAGGGTATAGAGGCTGATGGGACAGAGGAAGGAGAGACAGAGGCTGATGGGACAGAGGATGGAGGAGACAGAGCCTCATGGGATAGAGAAGAAAGGAGGGGACAGTGGCTGATTGGACAGAGGAAGGAGGACATAGAAGCTATTCGGACAGAGGCGGGAGGGACGAAGGAGACAGAGGCTAATGGGAAAGAGGAGTAGGGAGGGGACTAAGGCTGAAAGGTCAGAGGAGGGAGGAGACAGAGCTGAATGGACAGAGGCTGAAGGGACAGAAGAGGGAGGGGACAGAGGCTGATGGGACAGAGGAAGGAGGACACCGAAGCTGTTTGGACAGAGGACGAGGGATGGGATAGAGGCTGATGGGACAGAGGAGGGCAGGGACAGAAGCTGAAGGGACAGAGGAGGGAGGGGACAGAGTCTGGTGGGACAGAGGTGGTTGAAGACAGAGGCTGATGGGACAGAGGAGGAGTGAGGGCACTAAGGCTGATGGGACAGAGGAGGAGGTAGGGTATAGAGGCTGATGGGACAGAAGAGGAGGGTGGGGACAGATGCTGATGGGACAGAGGAGGGCAGGGACAGAGGCTGATGGGAAAGAGGTGGAGAGAGCGGACAGAGACTGATGGGATAGAGGAGGAAGAAGGGATAGAGCAGTCATGGGCAAACTACGGCCAGTGGGCCAGATCTGGCCTATTTGAAATGAATAAAGCTATTGAAAAAAAGAACATAAACCTTTTATGTAATGGTGTTTACATTGAATTTATATTAGTTCACACAAACACTACATCCATGCTTTTGTTCCGGCCCTGCGGTCCTGTTTAAGAACCCAAAGTGGCTCTCAAGTCAAAAAGTTTGCCCACCCCTGGGATAGAGGCTGATGGGACAGAGGAGAAGAGAGAGGACAGAGGCTGTTGGGACAAGTAGGAGTGAGGGGACAGAGGATTATGAGACAGAGAATAGGGGGGAAAGAGCGGAGGAGACAGTGGCTGATGGGACAGAGGATGGAGGACACAGAGGCTGATGGGACAGAGAAGGAGGGGGGGGACAGTGGCTGATGGGACAGAGGTGGAGAGAGGAGACAGAGGCCAATGGGAGAGAGGAGTAGGGAGGGGACTGAGGCTGAATGGACAGAGGAGGGTGGAGACAGAGGCTGATGGGACAGAGGAGGAAGAAGGGGTTAGAGTAGCCATGGGCAAACTACGGCCTGCGGGCTGGATATAGACCGTTTTAAATGAATAAAACTATTAAAAAAAAGAACGTACCTTATTATGTAATGATGTTTACTTTGAATTTATATTAGTTCACACAAACGCTCCATCCATGCTTTGTTCCAGCCCTACTGTCCGGTTTATGAACCCACTGTGGCCCTCGAGTCAAAAAGTTTGCCCACCCCTGGGATAGAGGCTGATGGGACAGAGTAAGGAGGGGACAGAGGCTGATGGGACATAGGAGGGAGGTGACAGAGTCTGATGGGACAGAGGAGGTGAGAGAGGACAGAGGCTGTTGGGACAAGGAGGAGGGAGAGGACAGAGGCTGATGGGATATAGGAGGGAGGGCACAGAGGCGGATGGGACAGAGTAGGCAGGGGATAGCGGCTGATGGACAGAGGAGCGAGGGTACAGAAGATGATGGGACAGAGGAGGGAGGGTATAGATGCTGATGGGACAGGGGGAGGGAGGGGACAGCGGCTAAGACAGAGGAGGGAGGGGTGAGAGGCTGATGGGACACATGTGGAGGGAGGGGACAGAGGCTGATGAGACAGAGGAGGCAGGGGATAGCGACTGATGGAAAGAGGAGGAGGGAGGGGATAGCGGTTGATGGGGCAGAGGAGGGAGGGACAGAGGCAGATGGGACAGAGGATGGAAGAGACAAAACCTGATGGGACAGAGAAGGAAGGAGGGGACAACGGCTGATTGGGCAGAGGAGGGAGGGGACAGAGTCTGATGGGACAGTGGAGGGTGGGTAGACAGGCTGATGGGACAGAGGAGGGAGAAGACAGAGGATGATGGGATAGGGGTGGAAGGAAGGGACACAAGTTGATGAGACAGAGGAGGAAGGAGGGGACAGAGCCTGATGGGACAGAGGAAGGGGTGACAGAAAAGAGGAGGGAGGGAGGAGAAAGAGGTTGATGGGACAGAGGTGGAAGGAGGGGAGAGAAGCTGATGGGACAGAGGAGGAATGAGGGGACAGAGCCTAATGGGACAGAGGAGGGAGAGGACATCGGGTGATGGGACAGAGGATGGAGGAGACAGAGGCGGATGGGACAGAGGAAGGAGAATACAGAAGCTGTTGGGACAGAGGATGAGGGAGCAGACAGAGGCTGTTGGGACAGAGGAGGGAGGTGACTTAGGTGGATTGGACAAGGGGGTTGTGGACAGAGGCTGATGGGACAGAGGTGGAGAGAGGAGACAGAGGCCAATGGGACAGAGGAGTAGGGAGGTGACTGAGGCTGAAGGGACAGAGGAGGGAGGAGAGAGAGGCTGATGGGACAGAGGAGGGTGGAGACAGAGGCTGATGGGACAGAGGAGGGAGGTGAGAGAGGCTGATGGGACACAGGTGTAGGTAGGGGACAGAGGCTGATAGGACAGAGGAGGCAGGGGATAGCGGCTGATGGACAGAGGAGGAGGGAGTGGACAGAGGCTGATGGAAAAGAGGAGGTGGTAGGGGACAGAGGCTGATGGGAAAGAGGAGGTGGTAGGGGACAGAAGCTGATGGGACATAGGAGGGAGGGAACAGAGGATGATGGGACAGAGGAGGGAGGGGACAGATGGTGATGTGACAGTGGAGGGAAAGGGCAGGTGCTGAAGAGACAGAGGAGGGAGCAGACAGAGGCTGAAGGGACTGAGGAGAGAGGGGGCAGAGGCTGATGGAATAGTGGAGGGAGGGGACAGAGGGTGAAGAGAAAGAGGTGAGAGGCGACAGGGGCTGATGGGAGAGAGGAGGGAGTGGACAGAGGCTGAAGGGACAGAGGAGGGAGGGGACAGGGGCTGATGGGACAGAGGAGGGAGTGGACAGAGGCTGATGGGACAGAGGAGGTAGAAGACAGTGCTGAATGGACAGAGACTGGTGGGACGGGGGAGAGAGGAGACATAGGCTGATGGGACAGAGGAGAAGTGAGGGGACTAAGGCTGAGGGATAGCGGAGGAGGTAGGGAATAGAGGCTGATGGGACAGAAGAGGAGGGAGGGGACAGATGTTGATGGGACAGAGGAGGCAGTAAACAGAGGCTGTGGGGAAAGAGGTGGAGAGAGGGGACAGAGGCTGATGGAACAGAGGAGGAGAGAGGGGACAAAGGCTGTTGGGATACAGGTGGAGAAGGGGGCAGAGGCTGATGGGACAGAGGAGGGAGTGGACAGACTCTGATGGGATAGAGGAGGGAACGGATAGCGGCTGATGGACAGAGGAGGAAGAGGGGACAGAAGTTGATGGGACAGAGGAAGGAGAGGACAGAGCCTAAAGGATCAGAGAAGGAAGAAGGGGACATTGGCTGATGGGACAGAGGAATGTGGACACAGAAGCTGTTGGGACAAAGGCGGGAGGGACAGAGTCTGATGGGACAGAGGTGGAGAGAGGAGACAGAGGCCAATGGGAGAGAGGAGTAGGGAGGGGACTGAGTTTAAGGGACAGAGGAGGGAGGAGACAGAGGCTGATGGGACAGTAGAGGGAGGGGGCAGACTCTGATGGAACAGAGGAGGCAGGAGACAGAGGCTGATGGGACAGAGGTGGAAGGAGACAGAGGCTGAAGGGACAGAGGAGGGAGGGGAAAGAGGTTGATGGGACAGAGGAGGGTGAAGACAGAGGCTGATGGGACAGAGTTGGAGAGAGGAGACAGAGGCTGATGTGACAAGGGTGGAGATAGGGGACATGAGCTGATGGGACAGAGGAGGTGGTAGTGGAAAGAGGCTGATGGGACAGAAGAGTTGGTAGGAGACAGAGGCTGATGGGACAGAAGAGGTGGTAGCGGACAGAGGCTGATGGGATAGACGAGGAGGTAGGGGACAGAGGCTGATGAGACACAGGAGGAGGGAGGGGACAGATGCTGATGGGACAGACGAGGGAGTGGAAAGAGACAGATGGGACAGAGTAGGAAGAAGGGTATAGAGCAGCCATGGGCAAACTACGGCCTGCGGGTCGAATATAGACCGTTTTAAATGAATAAATGTATTGAAAAAAAAGAACGTACCTTATTATGTAATGATGTTTACTTTGAATTTATATTAGTTCACACAAACACTCCATCCATGCTTTGTTCCAGCCCTGCGGTCCGGTTTACGAACCCATTGTGGCCATTGAGTCAAAAAGTTTGCCCACCCCGGGATAGAGGCTGATGGGAGAGAGTAGGGAGGGGACAAAGACTGATGGGACTAGGAGTGAGAGGACGGAGGTTGATGGGACAGAGGAGGAGAGAGAGGATAGAGGCTGTTGGGACAAGGAGGATGGAGAGGAAAGAGGCTGATGGGTAAAAGGAGGGAGGGGACAGAGGCTGATGGAATAGTGGAGGGAGGGGACAGAGGCTGAAGGGACAGATGAGGGAGGGGACAGTGGCTGAAGGGACAGAGGGGAGAGGGTACAGAGGCTGATGGGACAGAGGAGGAAGAAGGGGATAGAAGTTGATGGGACAGAAGAAGGAGAGGACAGAGCCTAATGGGTCAGAGAAGGAAGAAGGGGACAGTGGCTGATGGGACAGAGGAAGGAGGACACAGAAGCTGTTGGGACAAAGGCGGGAGGGACAGAGTCTGATGGGACAGAGGTGGAGAGAGGAGACAGAGGCCAATGGGAGAGAGGAGTAGGGAGGGGACTGAGGATTAAGGGACAGAGGAGGGAGGAGACAGAGGCTGATGGGACAGTAGAGGAGGGGGCACAGTCTGATGGGACAGAGGAGGCAGGAGACAGAGGCTGATGGGACAGAGGAGGGAGGGGAAAGAGGTTGATGGGACAGAGGAGGGTGAAGACAGAGGCTGATGGGACAGAGTTGGAGAGAGGAGACAGAGGCGGATGTGACGGGGTGGAGAGAGGGGACATGGGCTGATGGGACAAGGTGGTGGTAGTGGAAAGAGGCTGATGGAACAGAAGAGTTGGTAGGAGACAGAGGCTGATGGGACAGAAGAGGTGGTAGCGGACAGAGGCTGATGGGACAGACGAGGAGGTAGGGGACAGAGGCTGATGGGACATAGGAGGAGGGAGGGGACAGATGCTGATGGGACAGACGAGGGAGTGGAAAGAGGCTGATGGGAGAGAGGAGGAAGAAGGTTATAGAGCACCCATGGGCAAACTACGGCCTGCGGGCCGAATATAGACCATTTTAAATGAATAAAACTATTGAAAAAAAAATAACGTACCTTATTATGTAATGATGTTTACTTTGAATTTATATTAGTTCACACAAACACTCCATCCATGCTTTGTTCCAGCCCTGCGGTCCGGTTTACGAACCCATTGTGGCCATTGAGTCAAAAAGTTTGCCCACCCCTGGGATAGAGGCTGATGGGAGAGAGTAGGGAGGGGACAGAGGCTGATGGGACAAGGAGTGAGGGGACAGTGGTTGAAGGGACAGAGGGGAGAGAGGATAGAGGCTGTTGGAACAAGGAGGATGGAGAGGAAAGAGGCTGATGGGACAAAGGAGGGAGGGGACAGAGGCTGATGGGATAGTGGAGGGAGGGGACAGAGGCTGAAGGGACAGATGAGGGAGGGGACAGTGGCTGAAGGGACAGAGGGGAGAGGGTACAGAGGGTGATCAGACAGAGGAGGGAGGGCACAGAGGCTGATGGGACAGTGGAGGGAGTGGATAGACGCTGATGGGACAGAGGAGGAAGAAGGGGATAGAGCAGCCACAGGCAAACTACGACCTGCGGTCTGGATATAGACCGTTTTAAATGAATAAAACTATTGAAAAAAAAGGTACCTTATTATGTAAAGATGTTTAATTTGAATTTATATTAGTTCACACAAACACTCCATCCATGCTTTGTTCCAGCCCTGCGGTCCGGTTTATGAACCCCTTGTGGCCCTCGATTCAAAAAGTTAGCCCACCCCTGAGATAGAGGCTGATGGGACAGAGTAGGGAGGGGACAAAGACTGATGGGACTAGGAGTGAGAGGACGGAGGTTGATGGGACAGAGGAGGAGAGAGAGGATAGAGGCTGTTGGGACAAGGAGGATGGAGAGGAAAGAGGCTGATGGGTAAAAGGAGGGAGGGGACAGAGGCTGATGGAATAGTGGAGGGAGGGGACAGAGGCTGAAGGGACAGATGAGGGAGGGGACAGTGGCTGAAGGGACAGAGGGGAGAGGGTACAGAGGCTGATGGGACAGAGGAGGAAGAAGGGGATAGAAGTTGATGGGACAGAAGAAGGAGAGGACAGAGCCTAATGGGTCAGAGAAGGAAGAAGGGGACAGTGGCTGATGGGACAGAGGAAGGAGGACACAGAAGCTGTTGGGACAAAGGCGGGAGGGACAGAGTCTGATGGGACAGAGGTGGAGAGAGGAGACAGAGGCCAATGGGAGAGAGGAGTAGGGAGGGGACTGAGGATTAAGGGACAGAGGAGGGAGGAGACAGAGGCTGATGGGACAGTAGAGGAGGGGGCACAGTCTGATGGGACAGAGGAGGCAGGAGACAGAGGCTGATGGGACAGAGGAGGGAGGGGAAAGAGGTTGATGGGACAGAGGAGGGTGAAGACAGAGGCTGATGGGACAGAGTTGGAGAGAGGAGACAGAGGCGGATGTGACGGGGTGGAGAGAGGGGACATGGGCTGATGGGACAAGGGGGTGGTAGTGGAAAGAGGCTGATGGAACAGAAGAGTTGGTAGGAGACAGAGGCTGATGGGACAGAAGAGGTGGTAGCGGACAGAGGCTGATGGGACAGACGAGGAGGTAGGGGACAGAGGCTGATGGGACATAGGAGGAGGGAGGGGACAGATGCTGATGGGACAGACGAGGGAGTGGAAAGAGGCTGATGGGAGAGAGGAGGAAGAAGGTTATAGAGCACCCATGGGCAAACTACGGCCTGCAGGCCGAATATAGACCATTTTAAATGAATAAAACTATTGAAAAAAAAATAACGTACCTTATTATGTAATGATGTTTACTTTGAATTTATATTAGTTCACACAAACACTCCATCCATGCTTTGTTCCAGCCCTGCGGTCCGGTTTACGAACCCATTGTGGCCATTGAGTCAAAAAGTTTGCCCACCCCTGGGATAGAGGCTGATGGGAGAGAGTAGGGGAGGGACAGAGGCTGATGGGACAAGGAGTGAGGGGACAGTGGTTGAAGGGACAGAGGGGAGAGAGGATAGAGGCTGTTGGAACAAGGAGGATGGAGAGGAAAGAGGCTGATGGGACAAAGGAGGGAGGGGACAGAGGCTGATGGGATAGTGGAGGGAGGGGACAGAGGCTGAAGGGACAGATGAGGGAGGGGACAGTGGCTGAAGGGACAGAGGGGAGAGGGTACAGAGGGTGATCAGACAGAGGAGGGAGGGGACAGAGGCTGATGGGACAGTGGAGGGAGTGGATAGACGCTGATGGGACAGAGGAGGAAGAAGGGGATAGAGCAGCCACAGGCAAACTACGACCTGCGGTCTGGATATAGACCGTTTTAAATGAATAAAACTATTGAAAAAAAAGGTACCTTATTATGTAAAGATGTTTAATTTGAATTTATATTAGCTCACACAAACACTCCATCCATGCTTTGTTCCAGCCCTGCGGTCCGGTTTATGAACCCCTTGTGGCCCTCGATTCAAAAAGTTAGCCCACCCCTGAGATAGAGGCTGATGGGACAGAGTAGGGAGGGGACAAGGGGTGATGGGACATAGGAGGAAGGGGACAGAGGCTGATGGGACAGAGGAGGAGAGAGAAGACAGAGGCTGTTGGGATAAGGAGGAGGGAGAGTACAGATGGTGATGGGACAGAGGAAGGAGGGGACAGAGAGCTGATGGGATATAGGAGGGAGGGCACAGAGGCTGATGGAACAGAGGAGGAGAGAGAGGACAGAGGCTGTTGGGATAAGGAGGAGGGGGAGGACAGAAGCTGATGTGACGGGGGATGTAGGGGACACAGGCTGATGGGACAGAGGAGGTGGTAGGGGACAGAAGCTGATGGGATATAGGAGGGAGTGGACAGAGGCTCATTGGACAGAGAAGGAGAGAGAAGACAGAAGCTGTTGGGATAAGGAGGAGGGAGAAGACAGAGGGTGATGGGAGGGAGGAGGGAGGGGACAGAGAGCTGATGGGACATAGGAGGGAGGGAACAGAGGATGATGGGACAGAGGAGGGAGGGGACAGATGGTGATGTGACAGTGGAGGGAAAGGGCAGGTGCTTAAGGGACAGAGGAGGGAGCAGACAGAGGCTGAAGGACTGAGGAGGGGACAGAGGCTGATGGAATAGTGGAGGGAGGGGACAGAGGGTGAAGAGACAGAGGTGGGAGGGGACAGGGGCTGAAGGGATAGAGGAGGGAGGGGACATGGGATGATGGGACAGAGGAGGCAGTGGACAGAGGCTGATGGGACAGAGGAGGTAGAAGACAGCGCTGAATGGACAGAGGCTGGTGGGACAGAGAGAGGAGACATAGGCTGATGGGACAGAGGAGGAGTGAGGGGACTAAGGCTGAGGGATAGCGGAGGAGGTAGGGAATAGAGGCTGATGGGACAGAAGAGTCGGGAGGGGACAGATGTTGATGGGACAGAGGAGGGAGTAAACAGAGGCTGTGCGGAAAGACGTGAAGAGAGGGGACAGAGACTGATGGAACAGAGGTGGAGAGAGCGGACAGAGGCTGTTGGGACAGAGGAGGAGAAGTGGGCAGAGGCTGATGGGACAGAGGAGGGAGTGGACAGACTCTGATGGGATAGAGGAGTGCACGGATAGCGGCTGATGGACAGAGGACGAAGAAGGGGACAGAAGTTGATGGGACAGAGGAAGGAGAGGACAGAGCCTAATGGGTCAGAGAAGGAAGAAGGGGACAGTGGCTGATGGGACAGAGGAAGGAGGACACAGAAGCTGTTGGGACAAAGGCGGGAGGGACAGAGTCTGATGGGACAGAGGTGGAGAGAGGAGACAGAGGCCAATGGGAGAGAGGAGTAGGGAGGGGACTGAGGTTTAAGGGACAGAGGATGGAGGAGACAGAGGCTGATGGGACAGTAGAGGGAGGGGGCAGAGTCTGATGGGACAGAGGAGGCAGGAGACAGAGGCTGTTGGGAAAGAGGAGGAAGGAGACAGAGGCTGAAGGGACGGAGGAGGGAGGGGAAAGAGGTTGATGGGACAGAGGAGGGTGAAGACAGAGGCTGATGGGACAGAGTTGGAGAGAGGAGACAGAGGCTGATGTGACAGGTGTGGGCAGAGGGGACATGGGCTGATGGGACAAGGAGGTGGTAGTGGAAAGAGGCTGATGGGACAGAAGAGATGGTAGGAGACAGAGGCTGATGGGACAGAAGAGGTGGTAGCGGACAGAGGCTGATGGGACAGACGAGGAGGTAGGGGACAGAGGCTGATGGGACATAGGAGGAGGAAGGGGACAGATGCTGATGGGACAGATGAGGGAGTGGAAAGAGGCTGATGGGACAGAGGAGGAAGAAGGGTATAGAACACCCATGGGCAAACTACGGCCTGCAGGCCGAATATAGACCGTTTTAAATAAATAAAACTATTGAAAAAAAAGGAACGTACCTTATTATGTAATGATGTTTACTTTGAATTTATATTAGTTCACACAAACACTCCATCCATGCTTTGTTCCAGCCCTGCGGTCTGGTTTACGAACCCATTGTGGCCATTGAGTCAAAAAGTTTGCCCACCCCTTGGATAGAGGCTGATTGGAGAGAGTAGGGAGGGGACAGAGGCTGATGGGACAAGGAGTGAGCGGACAGTGGTTGATGGGACAGAGGAGGGGAGAGAGGATAGAGGCTGTTGGAACAAGGAGGATGGAGAGGAAAGAGGCTGATGGGACAAAGGACAGAGGGGACAGAGGTTGATGGGATAGTGGAGGGATGGGACAGAGGCTGAAGGGACAGATGAGGGAGGGGACAGTGGCTGAAGGGAAAGAGGGGAGATGGTACAGAGGGTGATCTGATAGAGGAGGGAGGGGACAGAGGCTGATGGGACAGTGGAGGGAGTGGATAGACGCTGATGGGACAGAGGAGGAAGAAGGGGATAGAGCAGTCACAGGCAAACTATGACCTGCGGTCCGGATATAGACCGTTTTAAATGAATAAAACTATTGAAAAAAAAGAAGGCACCTTATTATGTAATGATGTTTAATTTGAATTTATATTAGTTCACACAAACACTCCATCCATGCTTTGTTCCAGCCCTGCGGTCCAGTTTATGAACCCATTGTGGCCCTCGATTCAAAAAGTTAGTCCACCCCTGAGATAGAGGCTGATGGGACAGAGTAGGGAGGGGACAGGGGCTGATGGGACATAGATGGGAGGGGACAGAGGCTGATGGGACAGAGGAGGAGAGAGAAGACAGAGGCTGTTGGGATAAGGAGGAGGGAGAGTACAGATGGTGATGGGACAGAGGAAGGAGGGGACAGAGAGCTGATGGGATATAGGAGGGAGGGCACAGAGGCTGATGGAACAGAGGAGGAGAGAGAGGACAGAGGCTGTTTGGATAAGGAGGAGGGAGAGGACAGAAGCTGATGTGATGGGGGAGGTAGGGGGCAGAGGCTGATGGGACAGAGGAGGTGGTAGGGGACAGAGGCTGATGGGACATAGGAGGGAGGGGACAGAGGCTGATAGGACAGAGAAGGAGAGAGAAGACAGAGGCTGTTGGGATAAGGAGTAGGGAGGGGACAGAGAGCTGATAGGACATAGGAGGGAGGGAACAGAGGATAATGGGACAGAGGTGGGAGGGGACAGGTGGTGATGTGACAGTGGAGGGAAAGTGCAGGTGCTGAAGGGACAGAGGAGGGAGCAGACAGAGGCTGAAGGGACTGAGGAGAGAGGGGACAGAGGCTGATGGAATAGTGGAGGGAGGGGACAGAGGGTGAAGAGACAGAGGTGGGAGGGGACAGGGGCTGATGGGACAGAGGAGGGAGTGGACAGAGGCTGAAGGGACAGAGGAGGAGGGGACATGGGATGATGGGACAGAGGAGGGAGTGGACAGAGGCTGATGTGACCGAGGAGGTAGAAGACAGTGCTGAAAGGACAGAGGCTGGTGGGACAGAGAGAGGAGAGATAGGCTGATGGGACAGAGGAGTGAGGGGACTAAGGCTGAGGGATAGCGGAGGAGGTAGGGAATAGAGGCTGATGGGACAGAAGAGGAGGGAGGGGACAGATTTTGATGGGACAGAGGAGGGAGTAAACAGAGGCTTTGCGGAAAGAGGTGGAGAGAGGGGACAGAGGCTGATGAAACAGAGGTGGAGAGAGGGGACAGAGGCTGTTGGGACAGAGAAGGAGAAGTGGGCAGAGGCTTATGGGACAGAGGACGGAGTGGACAGACTCTGATGGGATAGAGGTGGGCACGGATAGCGGCTGATGGGCAGAGGAGGAAGAAGGGGACAGAAGTTGATGGGACAGAGGAAGGAGAGGACAGAGCCTAATGGGTCAGAGAAGGAAGAAGGGGACAGTGGCTGATGGGACAGAGGAAGGAGGAAACAGAAGCTGTTGGGACAAAGGCGGGAGGGACAGAGTCTGATGGGACAGAGGTGGAGAGAGGAGTCAGAGGCCAATGGGAGAGAGGATTAGGGAGGGGACTGAGGTTTAAGGGACAGAGGAGGGAGGAGACAGAGGCTGATGGGACAGTAGAGGGAGGGGGCAGAGTCTGATGGGACAGAGGAGGCAGGAGACAGAGGCTGAAGGGACAGAGGAGAAAGGAGACAGAGGCTGAAGGGACAGAGGAGGGAGGGGAAAGAGGTTGATGGGACAGAGGAGGGTGAAGACAGAGGCTGATGGGACAGAGTTGGAGAGAGGAGACAGAGGCTGATGTGACAGGGGTGGGGAGATGGGACATGGGCTGATGGGACAGAGGAGGTGGTAGTGGAAAGAGGCTGATGGGACAGAAGAGTTGGTAGGAGACAGAGGCTGATGGGACAGAAGAGGTGGTAGCGGACAGAGGCTGATGGGACAGACGAGGAGGTAGGGGACAGAGGCTGATGGGACAGACGAGGGAGTGGAAAGAGACTGATGGGACAGAGGAGGAAGAAGGGTATAGAGCAGCCATGGGCAAACTACGGCCTGCGGGCAGAATATAGACCGTTTTGAATGAATAAAAGTATTGAAAAAAAAATAACGTACCTTATTATGTAATGATGTTTACTTTGAATTTATATTAGTTCACACAAACACTACATCCATGCTTTGTTCCAGCCCTGCGGTCCGGTTTATGAACCCATTGTGGCATTGAGTCAAAAAGTTTGCCCACCCCTGGGATAGATGCTGATGGGAGAGAGTAGGGAGGGGCAGTGGCTGATGGGACTAGGAGTGAGAGGACGGAGGTTGATGGGACAGAGGAGGAGAGAGAGGATAGAGGCTGTTGGGACAAGGAGAATGGAGAGGAAAGAGGCTGATGGGACAGAGGAGGAAGAAGGGGATAGAGCAGCCATGGGCAAACTACGGAATGCGGGCCGGATGTAGACAGTTTTAAATGAATAAAACTATTGAAAAAAAAAGAACGTACCTTATTATGTAATGATGTTTACTTTGAATTTATATTAGTTCACACAAACACTCCATCCATGCTTTGTTCCAGCCCTGCGGTCCGGTTTACGAACCCATTGTGGCATTGAGTCAAAAAGTATGCCCACCCCTGGGATAGAGGCTGATGGGAGAGAGTAGGGAGGGGACAGTGGCTGATGGGACTAGGAGTGAGAGGACGGAGGTTGATGGGACAGAGGAGGAGAGAGAGGATAGAGGCTGTTGGGACAAGGAGGATGGAGAGGAAAGAGGCTGATGGGACAAAGGAGGGAGGGGACAGAGGCTGATGGAATAGTGGAGGGATGGGACAGAGGCTGAAGGGACAGATGAGGGAGGGGACAGTGGCTGAAGGGACAGAGGGGAGAGGGTACAGAGGCTGATGGGACAGAGGAGGAAGAAGGGGACAGAAGTTGATGGGACAGAAGAAGGAGGGGACAGAGCCTAATGGGTCAGAGAAGGAAGAAGGGGACAGTGGCTGATGGGACAGAGGAAGGAGGACACAGAAGCTGTTGGGACAAAGGCGGGAGGGACAGAGTCTGATGGGACAGAGGTGGAGGGAGGGTACAGAGGCCAATGGGATAGAGGATAGGGATGGGACTGAAGTTTAAGGGACAGAGGAGGGAGGAGACAGAGGCTGATGGGACAGTAGAGGGAGGGTGCAGAGTCTGATGGGACAGAGGAGGCAGGAGACAGAGGCTGATGGGACAGAGGAGGGAGGGGAAAGAGGTTGATGGGACAGAGGAGGGTGAAGACAGAGGCTGATGGGACAGAGTTGGAGAGAGGAGACAGAGGCTGATGTGACAGGGGTGGAGAGAGAGGACATGGGCTGATGGGACAGAGGAGGTGGTAGTGGAAAGAGGCTGATGGGACAGAAGAGTTGGTAGGAGACAGAGGCTGATGGGACAGAAGAGGTGGTAGGGGACAGAGGCTGATGGGACAGATGAGGAGGTAGGGGACAGAGGCTGATGGGACAGAGGAGGAGGGAGAGGATAGATGCTGATGGGACAGACGCGGGAGTGGACAGAGGCTGATGGGATAGAGAAGGAAGAAGGCCATAGAGCAGCCATGGGCAAACTACGCAATGCGGGCCGGATGTAGACCTTTTTAAGGGAGTGGACAGAGGCTAATGGGACAGAGGAGGAAGAAGGGGATAGAGCAGCCATGGGCAAACTACGGAATGCGGGCCGGATGTAGACAGTTTTAAATGAATAAAACTATTGAAAAAAAAAAGAACGTACCTTATTATGTAATGATGTTTACTTTGAATTTATATTAGTTCACACAAACACTCCATCCATGCTTTGTTCCAGCCCTGCGGTCTGGTTTATGAAGCCATTGTGGCCCTTGAGTCAAAAAGTTTGCCGACCCCTGAGATAGAGGCTGATTGGAGAGAGTAGGGAGGGGACAGAGGATGATGGGACATAGGAGGGAGGGGACAGAGGCTGATTGGACAGAGGAGGAGAGAGAAGACAGAGGCTGTTGGGATAAGGAGGAGGGAGAAGACAGAGGCTGATGGGAGAGAGGAGGGAGGGGACAGAGAGCTGATGGGACATAGGAGGGATAGAAGAGAGGATGATGGGACAGAGGAGGGAGGGGAAAGATGGTGATGTGACAGTGGAGGGAAAGGGCAGGTGCTGAAGGGACAGAGGAGGGAGCAGACAGAGGCTGAAGGGACTGAGGAGAGAGGGGACAGAGGCTGATGGAATAGTGTAGGGTGGGGACAGAGGGTGATGGGATAGAGGAGGTAGAAGACAGTGCTGAATGGACAGAGGCTGATGGGACTAGGAGTGAGAGGACGGAGGTTGATGGGACAGAGGAGGAGAGAGAGGATAGAGGCTGTTGGGACAAGGAGGATGGAGAGGAAAGAGGCGGATGGGACAAAGCAGGGAGGGGACAGTGGCTGAAGGGACAGAGGGGAGAGGGTACAGAGGCTGGTGGGACAGAGGAGGGATGGGACAGAGGCTGAAGGGACAGATGAGGGAGGGGACAGTGGCTGAAGGGAAAGAGGGGAGATGGTACAGAGGGTGATCTGATAGAGGAGGGAGGGGACAGAGGCTGATGGGACAGTGGAGGGAGTGGATAGACGCTGATGGGACAGAGGAGGAAGAAGGGGATAGAGCAGTCACAGGCAAACTATGACCTGCGGTCCGGATATAGACCGTTTTAAATGAATAAAACTATTGAAAAAAAAGAAGGCACCTTATTATGTAATGATGTTTAATTTGAATTTATATTAGTTCACACAAACACTCCATCCATGCTTTGTTCCAGCCCTGCGGTCCAGTTTATGAACCCATTGTGGCCCTCGATTCAAAAAGTTAGTCCACCCCTGAGATAGAGGCTGATGGGACAGAGTAGGGAGGGGACAGGGGCTGATGGGACATAGATGGGAGGGGACAGAGGCTGATGGGACAGAGGAGGAGAGAGAAGACAGAGGCTGTTGGGATAAGGAGGAGGGAGAGTACAGATGGTGATGGGACAGAGGAAGGAGGGGACAGAGAGCTGATGGGATATAGGAGGGAGGGCACAGAGGCTGATGGAACAGAGGAGGAGAGAGAGGACAGAGGCTGTTTGGATAAGGAGGAGGGAGAGGACAGAAGCTGATGTGATGGGGGAGGTAGGGGGCAGAGGCTGATGAGACAGAGGAGGTGGTAGGAGACAGAGGCTGATGGGACATAGGAGGGAGGGGACAGAGGCTGATAGGACAGAGAAGGAGAGAGAAGACAGAGGCTGTTGGGATAAGGAGTAGGGAGGGACAGAGAGCTGATAGGACATAGGAGGGAGGAACAGAGGATAATGGGACAGAGGTGGGAGGGGACAGGTGGTGATGTGACAGTGGAGGGAAAGTGCAGGTGCTGAAGGGACAGAGGAGGGAGCAGACAGAGGCTGAAGGGACTGAGGAGAGAGGGGACAGAGGCTGATGGAATAGTGGAGGGAGGGGACAGAGGGTGAAGAGACAGAGGTGGGAGGGGACAGGGGCTGATGGGACAGAGGAGGGAGTGGACAGAGGCTGAAGGGACAGAGGAGGAGGGGACATGGGATGATGGGACAGAGGAGGGAGTGGACAGAGGCTGATGTGACCGAGGAGGTAGAAGACAGTGCTGAAAGGACAGAGGCTGGTGGGACAGAGAGAGGAGAGATAGGCTGATGGGACAGAGGAGTGAGGGGACTAAGGCTGAGGGATAGCGGAGGAGGTAGGGAATAGAGGCTGATGGGACAGAAGAGGAGGGAGGGGACAGATTTTGATGGGACAGAGGAGGGAGTAAACAGAGGCTTTGCGGAAAGAGGTGGAGAGAGGGGACAGAGGCTGATGAAACAGAGGTGGAGAGAGGGGACAGAGGCTGTTGGGACAGAGAAGGAGAAGTGGGCAGAGGCTTATGGGACAGAGGACGGAGTGGACAGACTCTGATGGGATAGAGGTGGGCACGGATAGCGGCTGATGGGCAGAGGAGGAAGAAGGGGACAGAAGTTGATGGGACAGAGGAAGGAGAGGACAGAGCCTAATGGGTCAGAGAAGGAAGAAGGGGACAGTGGCTGATGGGACAGAGGAAGGAGGAAACAGAAGCTGTTGGGACAAAGGCAGGGAGGGACAGAGTCTGATGGGACAGAGGTGGAGAGAGGAGTCAGAGGCCAATGGGAGAGAGGATTAGGGAGGGGACTGAGGTTTAAGGGACAGAGGAGGGAGGAGACAGAGGCTGATGGGACAGTAGAGGGAGGGGGCAGAGTCTGATGGGACAGAGGAGGCAGGAGACAGAGGCTGAAGGGACAGAGGAGAAAGGAGACAGAGGCTGAAGGGACAGAGGAGGGAGGGGAAAGAGGTTGATGGGACAGAGGAGGGTGAAGACAGAGGCTGATGGGACAGAGTTGGAGAGAGGAGACAGAGGCTGATGTGACAGGGGTGGGGAGATGGGACATGGGCTGATGGGACAGAGGAGGTGGTAGTGGAAAGAGGCTGATGGGACAGAAGAGTTGGTAGGAGACAGAGGCTGATGGGACAGAAGAGGTGGTAGCGGACAGAGGCTGATGGGACAGACGAGGAGGTAGGGGACAGAGGCTGATGGGACAGACGAGGGAGTGGAAAGAGACTGATGGGACAGAGGAGGAAGAAGGGTATAGAGCAGCCATGGGCAAACTACGGCCTGCGGGCAGAATATAGACCGTTTTGAATGAATAAAAGTATTGAAAAAAAAATAACGTACCTTATTATGTAATGATGTTTACTTTGAATTTATATTAGTTCACACAAACACTACATCCATGCTTTGTTCCAGCCCTGCGGTCCGGTTTATGAACCCATTGTGGCATTGAGTCAAAAAGTTTGCCCACCCCTGGGATAGATGCTGATGGGAGAGAGTAGGGAGGGGCAGTGGCTGATGGGACTAGGAGTGAGAGGACGGAGGTTGATGGGACAGAGGAGGAGAGAGAGGATAGAGGCTGTTGGGACAAGGAGAATGGAGAGGAAAGAGGCTGATGGGACAGAGGAGGAAGAAGGGGATAGAGCAGCCATGGGCAAACTACGGAATGCGGGCCGGATGTAGACAGTTTTAAATGAATAAAACTATTGAAAAAAAAAGAACGTACCTTATTATGTAATGATGTTTACTTTGAATTTATATTAGTTCACACAAACACTCCATCCATGCTTTGTTCCAGCCCTGCGGTCCGGTTTACGAACCCATTGTGGCATTGAGTCAAAAGTATGCCCACCCCTGGGATAGAGGCTGATGGGAGAGAGTAGGGAGGGGACAGTGGCTGATGGGACTAGGAGTGAGAGGACGGAGGTTGATGGGACAGAGGAGGAGAGAGAGGATAGAGGCTGTTGGGACAAGGAGGATGGAGAGGAAAGAGGCTGATGGGACAAAGGAGGGAGGGGACAGAGGCTGATGGAATAGTGGAGGGATGGGACAGAGGCTGAAGGGACAGATGAGGGAGGGGACAGTGGCTGAAGGGACAGAGGGGAGAGGGTACAGAGGCTGATGGGACAGAGGAGGAAGAAGGGGACAGAAGTTGATGGGACAGAAGAAGGAGGGGACAGAGCCTAATGGGTCAGAGAAGGAAGAAGGGGACAGTGGCTGATGGGACAGAGGAAGGAGGACACAGAAGCTGTTGGGACAAAGGCGGGAGGGACAGAGTCTGATGGGACAGAGGTGGAGGGAGGGTACAGAGGCCAATGGGATAGAGGATAGGGATGGGACTGAAGTTTAAGGGACAGAGGAGGGAGGAGACAGAGGCTGATGGGACAGTAGAGGGAGGGTGCAGAGTCTGATGGGACAGAGGAGGCAGGAGACAGAGGCTGATGGGACAGAGGAGGGAGGGGAAAGAGGTTGATGGGACAGAGGAGGGTGAAGACAGAGGCTGATGGGACAGAGTTGGAGAGAGGAGACAGAGGCTGATGTGACAGGGGTGGAGAGAGAGGACATGGGCTGATGGGACAGAGGAGGTGGTAGTGGAAAGAGGCTGATGGGACAGAAGAGTTGGTAGGAGACAGAGGCTGATGGGACAGAAGAGGTGGTAGGGGACAGAGGCTGATGGGACAGATGAGGAGGTAGGGGACAGAGGCTGATGGGACAGAGGAGGAGGGAGAGGATAGATGCTGATGGGACAGACGCGGGAGTGGACAGAGGCTGATGGGATAGAGAAGGAAGAAGGCCATAGAGCAGCCATGGGCAAACTACGCAATGCGGGCCGGATGTAGACCTTTTTAAGGGAGTGGACAGAGGCTAATGGGACAGAGGAGGAAGAAGGGGATAGAGCAGCCATGGGCAAACTACGGAATGCGGGCCGGATGTAGACAGTTTTAAATGAATAAAACTATTGAAAAAAAAAAGAACGTACCTTATTATGTAATGATGTTTACTTTGAATTTATATTAGTTCACACAAACACTCCATCCATGCTTTGTTCCAGCCCTGCGGTCTGGTTTATGAAGCCATTGTGGCCCTTGAGTCAAAAAGTTTGCCGACCCCTGAGATAGAGGCTGATTGGAGAGAGTAGGGAGGGGACAGAGGATGATGGGACATAGGAGGGAGGGGACAGAGGCTGATTGGACAGAGGAGGAGAGAGAAGACAGAGGCTGTTGGGATAAGGAGGAGGGAGAAGACAGAGGCTGATGGGAGAGAGGAGGGAGGGGACAGAGAGCTGATGGGACATAGGAGGGATAGAAGAGAGGATGATGGGACAGAGGAGGGAGGGGAAAGATGGTGATGTGACAGTGGAGGGAAAGGGCAGGTGCTGAAGGGACAGAGGAGGGAGCAGACAGAGGCTGAAGGGACTGAGGAGAGAGGGGACAGAGGCTGATGGAATAGTGTAGGGTGGGGACAGAGGGTGATGGGATAGAGGAGGTAGAAGACAGTGCTGAATGGACAGAGGCTGATGGGACTAGGAGTGAGAGGACGGAGGTTGATGGGACAGAGGAGGAGAGAGAGGATAGAGGCTGTTGGGACAAGGAGGATGGAGAGGAAAGAGGCGGATGGGACAAAGCAGGGAGGGGACAGTGGCTGAAGGGACAGAGGGGAGAGGGTACAGAGGCTGGTGGGACAGAGGAGGGAGGGGACAGAGGCTGATGGGATAGTGGAGGGAGGAGACAGAGGCTGATTGGACAGAGGAGGGAGGGGACAGACGCTGATGGGACAGTGGAGGGAGAAGACAGAGCTGAATGGACAGAGGCTGGAGGGACACAGGAGGGAGGAGACAGAGCTGAATGGACAGAGTCTGGAAGGACAGAGGAGGAGAAGGTGGACGAGTCTTAAGGGACAGAGGAGGGAGGGGAGAGATCTTGATGGGACAGGGGAGGGAGGGGACAGAGGCTGATGGGAAAAGGGTGGAGAGAGGGGACGGAGGCTGATGGGACAGAGGACGAAGAAAAGGATAGAGCAGCCAAGGGCAAACTATGGCCCGCGGGCCAGATTTTGCCCACTTGAAATGAAGAAAACTATTGAAAAAAAAGAACATACCCTTTTATGTAATGGTGTTTACATTGAATTTATATTAGTTCACATTGTGGCCCTCGGGTCAAAAAATTTGCCCACCCCTGGGATAGAGGCTGATGGGACAGAGGAGGGAGGAGACAGAGGCTGATGGGACAGAGGAGGGAGGAGACAGAGGCTGATGGGACAGAGGAGTGAGGAGACAGAGCTGAATGGACAGAGGCTGAAGGGACAGAGGTGAGAGGGGACAGGGGCTGATGGGACAGAGGAGGGAGGAGACAGAGGCTGATGGGACAGAAGAGGGAGGGGGCAGAGGCTGATGGGACAGAGGAGTGAGGAGACAGAGCTGAATGGACAGAGGCTGAAGGGACAGAGGTGGGAGGGGACAGGGGCTGATGGGACAGAAGAGGGAGGAGAAAGAGGCTGATGGGACAGAAGAGGGAGAGGGCAGAGGCTGATGGGACAGAGGAGGGAGGAGACAGACGATGATGGGACAGAAGAGGGAGGCGGCAGAGGCTGATGGGATGGAGAAGGGAGGAGACAGAGCTAAAGGACAGAGGCTGAAGGGACAGAGGTGGGAGGGGACAGGGGCTGATAGGAAAGAGGAGGTGGTATGGGACAGAGGCTGATTGGAAAGAGGAGGTGGTAGGGGACAGAGGCTGATGGGACAGAGGAGGAGGAAGGGGACAGAGGGTGATGGAACATAAGAGGAGGAAGGGGACAGATGCTGATGGGACAGACGCGGGAGTAGACAGAGGCTGATGGGACAGAGGAGGAAGAAGGGGATAGAGCAGCCATGGGCAAAGTACGGCCTGCGGGCCTGATATAGACCGTTTTAAATGAATAAAACTATTGAAAAAAGAACGTACCTCATTATGTAATGATGTTTACTTTGAATTTATATTAGTTCACACAAACACTCCATACATGCTTTGTTCCAGCCCTGCGGTCTGGTTTATGAACCCATTGTGGCCCTCAAGTCAAAAAGTTATCCACCTCTGAGATAGAGGCTGATGGGACAGCGTAGGGAGGGGACAGGGGCTAATGGGACATAGGAGGGAGGGGACAGAGGCTGATGGGACAGAGGAAGGAGGGGACAGAGAGCTGATGGGAAAGTGGAGGTGGTAGGGGACAGAGGCTGATGGGACAGAGGAGGGAGGAAGGGACAGTGGCTGATGGGACAGAGGACGAAGGACACAGAAGCTGTTGGGACAAAGGCGGGAGGGACAGATTCTGATGGGACAGAGGTGGAGAGAGGAACCTGGGGCCAATGGAAGTGAGGAGTAGGGAGGGGACTTAGGTTTAAGGGACAGAGGAGGAGGAGACAGAGGCTGATGGGACAGAAGAGGGAGGGGGCAGAGTCTGATGGGACAGAGGAGGGAGTGCACAGAGGCTGATGGGACAAAGGAGGGAGGGGACAGAGGCTGATGGAACAGTGGAGGGAGGGGACAGAGGCTGATGTGACAGTGGAGTGAGAGGACAGGGGCTGAAGGGACAGAGGAGGGAGGGGACAGTGGCTGAAGGGACAGAAGGGAGAGGTACAGAGGCTGATGGGACTGTGGTGGGAGGGACAGAGGCTGATGAGATAGAGCAGGGAGGAGACAGAGGCTGATGGAACAGAGGTGGAGAGAGGGGACACAGTCTGATGGGGCATAGGAGGAGGGAGGCGACAGAGGGTGATTTGACAACGAAGGGAGGGAACAGAATCTGATGGGGCAGAGGAGGAGGTAGGGGACAGCGGCTGATGGACAGAGAAGGAGGAGGGGACAGAAGATGATGGGACAGAGGAGGGAGGGTACAGATGCTGATGGGACAGTGGAGGGAGGAGACAGCGGCTAAGACAGAGGAGGGAGTGGAGAGAGGCTGATGGGACACACGTGGAGGGAGGGGACAGAGGCTGAGGGGACAGAGGAGGCAGGGGATTGCGGCTGATGGACAGAGGAGGAGGGAAGGGATAGAGGTTGATCTGACAGAAGAAGGGGGGGTATAGAGGTTGATGGGACAGAGGAGGGAGGAGACAGAGCCTGATGGGTCAGAGAAGGAAGGAAGGGACAGTGGCTGATGGGACAGAGGACGAAGGGCACAGAAGCTGTTGGGACAATGGCGGGAGGGACAGAGTCTGATCGGACAGAGGTGGAGAGAGAAGACTGAGGCCAATGGGAGTGAGGAGTAGGGAGGGGACTGAGGTTTAAGGGACAGAGGAGGGAGGAGACAGAGGCTGATGGGACAGAAGAGGGATGGGGCAGAATCTGATGGGACAGAGGAGGGAGGGGACAGAGGCTGATGGGACAGAGGAGGGAGGAGACTGAGTCTGATGGGACAGAGGAGGAGGTAGGGGATAGAGGCTGATGGGTAGAAGAGGAGGGAGCGGACAGAGGCAGATGGGAAAGAAGTGGAGAGAGGGGACAGAGGCTGATGGGATAGAGGAGGAAGAAGGGGACAGTGCCTAAGAGGACAGAGGACGGAAGGGACCGAGGCTGATGGGACAGAGGAGGGAGGAGACAGAGTCTGACGGGACAGAGGAGGGAGGAGACAGAGGCCGATGTGACAGAGTTGGAGAGAGGGGACATAGGCTGATGGGACAGAGGAGGTGGTAGGGGACATAGACTGATGGGACAGAGGACATGGTAGGGGACAGAGGCAATGGGACAGAGGAGGTGGTAGTGGACAGAGGCTGATGGGACAGAAGAGTTGGTAGGAGACAGAGGCTGATGAAACAGAAGAGGTGGTAGGGCACAGAGGTTGATGGGACAGAGGAGGAGGTAGGGGACAGAGGCTGATGGGACAGACGAGGGAGTGGACATAGGCTTATGGGACAGAGGAGGAAGAAGGGGATAGAGCAGCCATGGGCAAACTACGGCCTGCGGGCCGAATATAGACCGTTTTAAATGAATAAAACTATTGAAAAAAAAATAACGTACCTTATTATGTAATGATATTTACTTTGAATTCATATTATTTCACATAAACACTTCATGCATGCTTTGTTTCAGCCCTGCGGTCCTGTTTATGAACCCATTGTGACCCTTGAGTCAAAAAGTTTGCCCACCCCTTGGATAGAGGCTGATGGGACAGAGGAGGAAGGGGACAGCGGCTGATGGGACATAGGAGGGAGGGGACAGAGAACTGATGGGACATAGGAGGGAGTGCACAGAGGCTGAATGGACAAAGGAGGGAGGGGACATCGGCTGATGGAACAGTGGAGGGAGGGGACAGAGGCTGATGTGACAGTGGAGGGAGAGGACAGGGGCTGATGGGACAGAGGAGGGAGGGGACAGAGATGAATGAACATAGGCTGGAGGGACAGAGGAGAGAGGAGACATAGGCTGATGGGACAGAGGAGGAGTGAGGGGACTAAGGCTGATGGGACAGCGGTGGATGTAGGGGATAGAGGCTGATGGGACAGAAGAGGAAGGAAAGGACAGATGTTGATGGGATAGAGGAGGGAGGGGACAGAGTCTGATGGGACAGAGGATGGAGGAGACAGAGCTGAATGGACAGAGGAGGGAGGGGACAGAGGCTAAGAGAGAGGATTGAGGGTAGAGAGGCTGATGGGACAGAGGTGGGAGGGGACAGAGGCTGATGGGAAAGAGGAGGGAGGTACAGACCAGAGGAGACAGAGGCTGATGGGACAGAGGAGGGTGAAGACAGAGGCTGATGGGACAGAGGAGGGTGTAGACAGAGGCTGATGGCCCTCGGGCAGGAAGTGACCATTTTAAATGAATAAATCTAATGTTAAAAAAGAACATACCCTTTTATGTAATAATGGTTACTTTGAATTTATATTCGATCACACAAACACTTCATCCATGCTTTTGTTCTGGTCTTGCTGTCCGGTTTAAGAACCCATTCTGGCCCTCGAGTCAAAAAGTTTGCCCACCCCTGGGATAGAGGCTGACGGGACAGAGGAGGGAGGAGAAAGAGGCTGATGGGACAGAGAAAGAACGAGGGGACAGTGGCTGATGGGAGAGAGGAAGGAGGACACAGAAGCTGTTGGGACAGAGGACGAGGGAGCGTACAGAGGCTCTTGGGATTGAGGAGGGAGGTGACTGAGGCTGATGGGACAGAGGAGGGAGGAGACAGCTGAATGGACAGAGGAGGGAGGGGACAGCGGCTAAGAGAGAGGATTGAGTGTAGAGAGGCTGATGGGACAAAGGAGGGAGGAGACAGAGGGTGAAGGGAAACAGGAGGAGGGAGGGTACAGAGGTTGATGGGACAGAGGAGGGGGGCTATAGAGGGTGATGGGACAGAGAATGGAGGAGACAGAGGCTGTTGGGACAGAGGAAGGAGGAGGAAGGAGTACACAGAAGCCGTTGGGACAGAGGACGAGGGAGGGGACAGAGGCTGTTGGGACAGAGGCGGGAGGGACAGAGGACGATGGGACAGCGGATGGTGAAGACCGAGCCTGATGGGACAGAGGTGGAGAGAGGAGACAGAGGCCAATGCGAGAGAATAGTAGGGAGGGGACTAGGCTGAAGGGATGGAAGAGGGAGGAGACAGAGGCAGATGGGACAGAGGAGGGAGGTGCAGAGGCTGATGGGACAGAGGAGGGAGGAGACAGAGGCTGATGGGACAGAGGAGGGAGGAAACAGAGCTGAATGGACAGAGGAGGGAGGGGACAGCGGCTAAGAGAGTGGATTGAGGGGAGAGACGCTGATGGGACACCGGTGGTGGGAGGGGACAGAGGCTGATGGGACAGAGGAGGGAGGGACAGAGGCTGATGGGACCTAGGGAGAAGGAGGGGACAGTGGCTGATGGGATAGGGGTGGAGAGAGGAGACAGAGGCCAATGGGAGAGAGGATAGGGAGGGGACTGAGGCTGAAGGGACAGAGGAGAGAAGAAACAGAGGCTGATAGGACAGAAGAGGGAGGGGGCAGAGGCTGATGGGACAGAGGAGGGAGGAGACTGAGGCTGATGGGACAAAGGAGGGAGGAGACAGAGGCTGATTGGACAGAGTATGGAGGGATAGAGCGGAGTCAACAAAGGCTGATGGGACAGAGGAGGGTGAAGATAGAGGCTGATGGGACAGTGAAGGAAGGAGGGGACAGTGGCTGATGGGACAGAGGAAGGAGGACAAAGAAGCTGTTGGGACAGAGGACGAAGGAGGTGACAGAAGCTGATGGGACAGAGGAGGGTAAAGACAGATGCTGACTGGACAGAGGTGGATAGAGGGGAAATGGGGTGATGGGAAAAAGGAGGAGGGAGTGGACAGAGGTTGATGGGACAGAGGAGGAGAGAGAGGACAGAGGCTGATGGGACAGAGGAGGAAAGAGAGGACAGAGGCTGTGGGACAGAGGAGGAGAAGGGGGCAGAGGCTGATGGGACAGAGGAGGGAGGGGACAGACTCTGTTGGGATAGACGAGGGAGGGGATAGCGGCTGATGGACAGAGGAGGAGGGAGGGGACAGAAGATGATGGGATAGAGGAGGGAGGGTACAGAGGCTGATGGGACAGAGTAGGCAGGGGATAGCGGCTGATGGACAGAGCAGGAGGGAGGGGACAGAAGATGAAGGGACAGAGGAGGGAGGGGACAGAGCCTGATTGAACAGAGGAGGGAGAGGACAGCGGCTGATAAGATAGAGGAGGGAGGAGAGAGAGGCTGATGGGACACAGGTGGAGGGAGGGGACAGAGGCTTATTGGATAGAGGATGCAGGGGATAGCGGCTGATGGACTGAGGAGGAGGGAGGGTACAGATGTTGATGGGACAGAGGAGGGGGGCTATAGAGGGTAATGGGACAGAAGATGGAGGAGACAGTGGCTGATGGGACAGAGGAAGGAGGACACAGAAGCTGTTGGGACAGAGGACGATCGAGGGGACAGAGTCTTTTGCGACAGAGGCGGGAGGAACAGAGGAAGATGGGACAGCGGAGGGTGAAGACCGATGATGATGGGACAGAGGAGAGAGAGGAGACAGAGGCCAATGCGAGAGAATAGTAGGGAGGGGACTGAGGCAGAAGGGACAGAGGAGGGAGGAGACAGAGGCTGATGGGACAGAGAAGGGAGGAGACAGAGGCTGATGGGACAGAGGAGGGAGGGGATAGAGGCTGAGGGGGCAGAGGAAGGACGACACAGAGGTTGTTGGGACAGAGGACGAGGGCGGGGACAGAGGCTGATGGGACAGAGGAGGGAGGGGACAGAGGCTGATGGGACAGAGGAGGGAGGGGGCAGAGGCTGATGGGACAGAGAAGGGAGGAGACAGAGGCTGATGGGACAGAGGAGGGAGGGGATAGAGGCTGAGGGGGCAGAGGAAGGACGACACAGAGGCTGATGGGACAGTGGAGGAGAGAGAGGACAGTGGATGTTGGGATAGAGGAGGAGAAGGGGGCAGAGGCTGATGGGACAGAGGAGGGCGGGGACAGTCTCTGATGGGATAGAGGAGGGTGGGGACAGAGAACGAAGTGGACATTGGCTGATAAGACCGAGGAGGGAGGGGAGAGAGGCTGATGGAACACAGGTGGAGGGAGGGGACAGAGGCTGATGGGACAGAGGAGGCAGGCGATAGCGGCTGATGGACAGAGGAGGAGACAGACCTGAACGGACAGAGGCTTAAGGGAAAGAGGAGGGAGAGTGACTGATGGGACAGAGGACGAAGGCTACAGAGGCTGATGGGACAGAGGAGGGAGAGAGGGGACAGAGGCTGATGGGTCAGAGGAGGGAGGGGAAAGAGGTTGATGGGTCAGAAGAGGTGGTACAGGACAGAGGCTTATGGGACAGAGGAGGGAGAAGACACAGGCTCATGGGACAGAGGAGGGAGAGGACAGAGACATGATGGGACAGAGGAGGGAGGGGACGGAGGCTGATGGGACAGAGGAGGGAGGAGACATAGGGTGAATGGTCAGAGGAGGGAGGGGACAGAGACCTGATGGGACAGAGGAGGGAGGGGACAGAGGCTCATGGGACAGAGAAGGGAGAGGACAGAGACATGATGAGACAGAGGAGGGAGGGGACGGAGGCTGATGGGACAGAGGAGGGAGGATACAGAGGCTGATGGGACAGAGGAGGGAGGGATTAAATCTAATGGGACAGCGGAGGGAGGAGACAGAGGCTGATGAGACTGAGGAGGGAGGAGACAGTGGCTGATGGGATAGAAAAAGAAGAAGACAGAGCCTGATGTGACAGAGGTGCATAGAGGAGACATAGGCTCACAGAGGAGGAGTGAGGGGACAGAGGCTGATCGGACAGAGGATGGAGGGGACAGAGTCTGATGGGACATAGGAAGCGGTAGGGGACAGAGGCTGATGGGACAGAGGAGGGAGGGGACAGAGGCTGATGGGACAGAGGAGAAAGAATGGGAAAGAGCAGTCATGGGCAAACTACAGCCCGCGGGCCGGATCTGCCCCGTTGGAAATGAATACAACTATTGAAAAAAATGAACATACATTTTTATGTAATGATGTTTACTTTGAATTTATATTAGTTCACACAAAGACTTCATCAATGCTTTTTTTCCGGCCCTGCGGTCCAGTTTAAGAACCCATTGTGGCCCTCCAGTCAAAACGTTTGCCCACCGCTGGGATAGAGTCTGATGGGACAGAGGAGCGAGGAGTTAGAGGCAGAATTGACAGAGGAGGGAGGGGACAGAGGCTCAAGGGACAGAGGAGGAAGGCTACAGACTCTGATGGGGTAGAGGAGGGAGGGGATGGAGGCTGATGGGACAGAGTAGGCAGGGGATAGGGGCTGATGGACAGAGGAGGAGGGAGGGGCCTGAGGTCTATGGAACAGAGGATGGAGTTAACTGAGGCTGATGGGACTGAGGAGGGAGGGTCAGAGGCTGATGAGACAGAGGAGCAAGGTAACAGAGGAGGGAGGGGACAGAGGCTGATGGGTCAGAAGAGGGAGGAGACAGAGGCCAATGGGAGAAAGGAGGAGGGAGGGGACTGAGGATGAAGGGACAGAGGAGGGTGGAGACAGAGGCTGATGGGACAGAGGTGGAGAGAGGAGACATTGGCTGATGGGACAGAGGAGGAGTGAGGGGACAGAGGCTCTTGGGACAGAGGAGGAGTGAGGGGACAGATCCTTATGGGACAGAGGAGGGAGGCGACAGAGGCTGATGGGATATCTGTGGAGAGAGGGGACAGAGGCTGATGGGACAGAGGAGGAAGAAGGGATAGAGCAGCCATGGGCAAACTATGGCCTCTGCCCCGGATCTGGCCCGATTCAATTGAATATAACTATTGAAAAAAAAGAACATATCCTTTTATGTAATTATGTTTACTTTGAATTTATATTAGTTTACCGAAACACTTCATCCATTTTTTTTTTCCCGCCCTGCGGTCCGCTTTAAGAACCCGTTGTGTCCATCGAGTCAAAAAGTTTGCCATCTCCTGGGATAGAGGCTGATGGGACAGAGGAGGGAGGAGACAGAGGCAGACTGGACAGATTAGGGAGGGGAGAGAGGATCATGGGACAGAGGAGGAAGGGGACAGAGGCTGATGGGATAGAGGAGGAGAGAGAGGACAGAGGCTGTTGGGACAAGGAGGGAGGGGACAGAGGCTGATGGGACAGAGGAGGAAGGGGACAGAGGCTGATGGGATAGAGGAAATGAGAGATTACAGAGGCTGTAGGGTCAGAGGAGGTGAAGGGGGCAGAGGCTGATGGGATAGAGGAAAGTGGGGACGAAGCTGATTGGATAGAGACCAGTGGGATAGAGGCCAATGGCAAAGAGATTCATGGGACAGACTCTGATGGGATAGAGGAGGGTGGGGACGGAGGCTGATGGGACAGAGTAGGCAGGGGATAGCGGCTGAAGGACAGAGGAGGAGGCAGGGGACAGAGGATGATGGGACAGAGGAGGGAGGGGACAGAGAACAGAGGGTATCAGTGGCTGATAAGACAGAGGAGGGAGGGGAGAGAGGCTGAGGGGACACAGGAGGAGGGAGGGTACCGAGGCTGATGTGACAGAGAAGGGAGGTCACAGAGGCTGATGGAACAGAGGAGGGAGGGGACAGAGGCTGAGAGGACAGAAGAGGGAGGGGACAGAGGCTGAGGGGACCGAGGCTGATAAGACAGAGGACGGAGGGGACAGAAGCTGATGCGACATAGAGAGGTGTGTACAGAGGCTGATGAAACAGAGGGTGATGGACAGGAGGAAGGGGACAGAGGCTGATGGGACAGAGGAGGAGTGAGAGGACAGAGGTTGATGGGACAGAGGAGGAGAGAGAGGACAGGTGCTGTTGGGAGAGAGGAGGGACGGGACAGTGGCTGATGGGATAGAGGTAGAAGGGGACAAAGGCTGATGGGAGACCAGTGGGATAGCGACCAATGGCACAGAGACTGATGGGACAGACTCTGGTGGGATAGAGGGGGGAGGGGACAGATCTGATGAGACAGAGGAGCGAGGTAACCGAGGAGGGAGGGGATAGAAGAGGGAGAGGACAGAGGCTGATGGGACAGAGGAGGAAGGGGACAGAGGCTGATGGGACAGAGGAGGAGAGAGAGGACAGAGGCTTTGGGACAGAGGAGGGAGGGTACAGAGGTTGATGGGACAAAGGAGGGAGGTGACAGAGAATGGAGGGACAGGGGCTGATAAAAAAGAGGAGGGAGGGGAGAGATGCTGATGGGACACAGGAGTAGGGAGGGGACAGAGGATGATGGGACAGAAGAGGAGGGAGGGGACAGAGGCTGAGGGGACAGAGGAGGGAGGGGACAGAGGCTGATGGGATAGAGGAAATGAGAGATTACAGAGGCTGTAGGGTCAGAGGAGGTGAAGGGGGCAGAGGCTGATGGGATAGAGGAAAGTGGGGACGAAGCTGATTGGATAGAGACCAGTGGGATAGAGGCCAATGGCAAAGAGATTCATGGGACAGACTCTGATGGGATAGAGGAGGGTGGGGACGGAGGCTGATGGGACAGAGTAGGCAGGGGATAGCGGCTGAAGGACAGAGGAGGAGGCAGGGGACAGAGGATGATGGGACAGAGGAGGGAGGGGACAGAGAACAGAGGGTATCAGTGGCTGATAAGACAGAGGAGGGAGGGGAGAGAGGCTGAGGGGACACAGGAGGAGGGAGGGTACCGAGGCTGATGTGACAGAGAAGGGAGGTCACAGAGGCTGATGGAACAGAGGAGGGAGGGGACAGAGGCTGAGAGGACAGAAGAGGGAGGGGACAGAGGCTGAGGGGACCGAGGCTGATAAGACAGAGGACGGAGGGGACAGAAGCTGATGCGACATAGAGAGGTGTGTACAGAGGCTGATGAAACAGAGGGTGATGGACAGGAGGAAGGGGACAGAGGCTGATGGGACAGAGGAGGAGTGAGAGGACAGAGGTTGATGGGACAGAGGAGGAGAGAGAGGACAGGTGCTGTTGGGAGAGAGGAGGGACGGGACAGTGGCTGATGGGATAGAGGTAGAAGGGGACAAAGGCTGATGGGAGACCAGTGGGATAGCGACCAATGGCACAGAGACTGATGGGACAGACTCTGGTGGGATAGAGGGGGGAGGGGACAGATCTGATGAGACAGAGGAGCGAGGTAACCGAGGAGGGAGGGGATAGAAGAGGGAGAGGACAGAGGCTGATGGGACAGAGGAGGAAGGGGACAGAGGCTGATGGGACAGAGGAGGAGAGAGAGGACAGAGGCTTTGGGACAGAGGAGGGAGGGTACAGAGGTTGATGGGACAAAGGAGGGAGGTGACAGAGAATGGAGGGACAGGGGCTGATAAAAAAGAGGAGGGAGGGGAGAGATGCTGATGGGACACAGGAGTAGGGAGGGGACAGAGGATGATGGGACAGAAGAGGAGGGAGGGGACAGAGGCTGAGGGGACAGAGGAGGGAGGGGACAGAAGCTGAGGGGACAGAGGCTGATAGGACAGAGGCGGAGGGTACAGAGGCTGATGGGACATAGAAAAGTGTGTACAGAGGCTGATGAAACAGAGGGTGATGGGACAGAGGAGGAGAGAGAGGACAGAGGCTGTTGGCACAGAGGAGGAGAAGGGGCAGGGGCGGATGGGACAGAGTAGGGAGAGGACGGAGAACGGAGGGGACAGCGGCTGATAAAAAAGAGGAGGGAGGGGAGAGACGCTGATGGGACATAGGAGTAGGGAGGGGGCTGAGGCTGAAGGGACAGAGGAGGGAAGAGACAGAGGCTGATGCGACAGAGGAGGGAGGGGACAGAGGCTGATGGGTCAGAGGTGGAGAGAGGAGACATAGGCTCATGGGATAAGGAGGAGTGAGGGGATAGAGGCTGTTGGGACAGAGGAGGGAGGGGACAGAGGGTGATGGGACAGAGGAGGGAGGGGTCAGAGGCTGATGGGACAGAGACCAGTGGATAGAGGCCAATGGCACACAGACTGATGGGACTCTTTTGGGATAGAGGAGGGAGGGGAGGGAGGCTGATGGGACACAGTAGGCAGGGGATAGTGGCTGATGGACAGAGGAGAAAGGGTGCAGAGGCTGATGGAGTGTTTGTGTGAACTAATATAAATTCAACGTTCTTTCCCCTTAAAGATGATTCCTCCTGATTCGGAACAATGCTGCAATGAAACAAACGTCCTTCTATGAAACCCACCAAGAGAGCCACCCTACCCCTACCCCATCCTGGAGGCGCAGGCCAAGGAACCCCCAGGGACAACAGCCTGCCTCCCCTGATGCCTGCCAACTCAGGCTCCACCGCTCAACACACCCTCACTCCTGGCTTCCCTTTCTTCGAGTGGCACCACCACACACAGGGCGCCAGGCCCCTGGAGCGTCCACGGACTGTAACTTGGCTCAGGAGTAAAGGATTTGGGGGTGGCGTGGCCAAGAGCTGGGTCTGTTCTTGTGTGAGTCCCAGAGACTCACGATCCCCCCACCCACCTGAGCCTCCGAACGTGGAGGTGGGAGGGCTGGACGCGGCAGCAGTGGAAGGGTGGCCGTGTGCCCACCTCCGAGCCCTGGCGGGCGGCCAGGAGGCCCAGAATGTTCGCAGCCTTCCTGGGTGTGTCACATCCCCGGGATGTGATGACTTGGGAGGGTGTTGGGGAGACAGCCACAGACTTTGTCTTCACTTTCTCCTAGTTGCACTGAGAGCCCTGTGATGGGACAGCTGTGTCAGGCCACGCCTCCCGGCCTCCCAGCCTCCCCGCTGCCACAGGCCGGAGCTGGGGGAGCCAGGACACGCGCTACCCCTCTTGATGGGGACACTTAAGGCGTGAGCTCTCGGGGCAGCTGGGTTATGCTGGCTCGGTTTTCTAATTTCCGTGTTCTCCGCCTTCATCCAGAACCCGATGCTGCCCAGTGTCTGGACTGTGCTGCGCGGCCACGCACGAGTCTGAGGAGGCAACACAGTGTGTGTAGGAGCTGCACGCGGGCAGGCCCTGCCTTCGGGGAGCAGGAACTTACTCGAGACGAGATTTAGAATCCGGTGATCACTGTAAACGTCACACGATGCCTGACTCAGAGGCAAGGCCAAAGGAACCCAACGTTCAGTCCTCCAGGCGTCAGCACCTTCGCCTGCTAACGTGTGGGTCGGACTCACTGGGGTGACACCCTCTGGCTGTGGGTCAAATCCACCTCCTGTTGTACAGCCGGAGCCGAGAGCTGGTTTCGCGTTCTTAAACAGCCGAAAAGCCCTCGGAACAGCAGGTCACAACGTACGAGGATTATGTGAAACTCCAGCGTCAGTCCCTGGCTGTTTCCGCGCTGTGATGGCAGCACAGGGGGTGTGGGGCAGAGACGGGCAGGTGGGGCCTGTGCCCGTGGCTCACACCTTTGGGCACATGATCCCACAGAGGAGCCAGCATGCCGAGAAGGGCCCGGGCCCCAAGGACACACCTGCATCTGGATTTAGGGGCCAAGGCTGCGCACGAGGGCGGTGAGAATGGCCATGTGCTGGGAACATCCCAGATGGCAATGCACAGGGTCTGATGGGACCTGAGGGAGGGGCGGGTGAGGAGCTGTGGGCTCAGGTGCAGCGGCCGGCCAGTGGGCGGGGCGCGGGCGGGTCCTCGAGAGCCATGGCAATGGCTGCAACATCCTCTCAGGCTGCTGACATTTCTGGTCGCTGCCTTAGGGCTCCATTCTCACTCGAGTACGCACAGAAACCCACCGGAGGGACGCGCCTGGAATAGGCCACCTCATTCATTTCTGCGTCACAGCACAAGGAGCCTCCATTGAACCGCGTGGCCTTTTCTCTGTGTCTCCACGAGTTACATTTCCATGGGACCCGAGCCTCAGCCACTAATACTTCCTGGGGCTGGAGGCCAGGGCCGGGCTCCCTTCAGTTACAGGAAATACCGAACGCGAGGCTTACTGCACTGGCCGCCGCCCTCTGCTCTGGTCAGTGCCTGTGGCAGCACCTCGGGGCCTGGCGGCTCTTCCCGATGCTGAAACTGGAGGCACTGTCAGAGCCACGTGCACGTCCACAGCTTCCTTTAGAAGCCAAAGGCGAGGGGGGCACAACCTTTGAGAGCAGGTAACGCCTGCAAGCGACCAGGAAGCATGATTGCACCACGCTCTGAGCTCTTCCTGTCACCCTGTCGGGCACACGAGGGGTCAGGGTGTGAGTCCAGGGGGTGCTCTCACTGCGAGGGCATCTGCACAGATACCCTTCCTAGGCTGGTTTGGAACTCAAAGCACCCTTCCCATAGGCAAACATCACAGACGACCATTCGTGAGTGAATAGAGATCAGAAGTTGGAGATCGACTTTCGGTTGGCATTGACCACTCACGGGCTGGGGGCTCTGACCCCGGCAATGCTGGCCAAAAGCACACAGGGCTGACCGGCTGTCTGACCGGCTGTCTGACCCGTTTGGGCACAGGAACGGTCGCTGGACAGCAGCGCTGTGGTCTGCGTGAAGCCCTGGCCACGGAGGGGTCCCTGCATTAATTGGCTCATTTAATTTCCACCGTGACTTCAGGAAACAGGAGTGCTGTGAACCTCGTTTTGTAGACAAGAAAACAGAGACACAAAACATTGAATATTCATTGAGTTCATGTTGCATTTCAGCAGCGAGGCGACTGTTGAAAGGCAGGGGCAGCTGCTGGGAAGACCCCTTTCGTCACCAGATTTGAAAATGATTCCAAGTCCATGAATCTCCTGGCTGTCACTTATTTTAAAATGATACGCCCGGTCTGAACAGTGCAGGATGAGGCCTAAATTCACTCCCACTTGGCTAGTAACGGAAGGGCCCTAACCAGGCCCCTCAGCGATGGTTAGCGTTGGAAGAACCCCATGACGAATGCACCCCCATGTGGCTCCGTGCGCCTTTCACAGCACCGTTCTCTACCTGTGTGTCGGGGAGAGTAGGAAACGTTCTCACGTAAAAGTTGGTGTGCGTGCCACACCCCCAGCCACGCCAGGCGACTCAGCAGGAGAGCGACCGCCCGGTCCAATGGGCTCGGGCTGCTCAGGCCATGCACAGGACATGGTGCAGCACGGCACACACAGCTCACCAGGTATCTCGTTCGCCATGAATTTGAAGACAGCACGCATGTCCCGCAGGAAATGTTACTCCATTTTGTTTTGCTTTTACGGAACCGACAAAGTCTGGGTGACCCGATGGACAGGAAGGAGCCCCTTCTCTCAGTGGATGGATTTCCTGGGAAGCACACACTTTTGAAATCATTCCACAAACCTCTGTGAATACTTAGGGGTGTTAATGTTTCTTCCTGTGAAGTCCACTCCCTCCATCAGCCCTGCCTCCTCGGATCGTCAGGATAGGGCGTCAGACGGATAGGGTGTCAGACGGATAGGGCGTCAGACGGATAGGGCTTCAGACGGTTAGGGCTTCAGAAGGATAGGGCGTCAGAAGGATAGGGCGTCAGAAGGATAGGGCGTCAGACGAATAGGGCGTCAGAAGGATAGGGTGTCAGAAGGCTAGGGCGTCAGAAGTATAGGGCGTCAGACGGATAGGGCGTCAGATGGATAGGGCGTCAGACAGATAGGGCGTCAGAAGGATAGGGCGTCAGAAGGATAGGGCGTCAGACGGTTAGGGCGTCAGAAGGATAGGGCGTCAGAAGGATAGGGTGTCAGAAGGATAGGGCGTCAGACGAATAGGGTGTCAGAAGGATAGGGCATCAGAAGGATAGGGCAGGGATCGCACCAGGAGCATGAATCAGTGCGTGGCCCCAGGGCCCACGGGCCCGCCTGACCTTCGGCTCCGGTTCCGTCTCCAGAGCAGCTCGCTGGGACAAGCACCTGCGGGCCACTCCTGCTGGCTGCGTAAGGTGCTTAGGAAAGGTGTGAAGAGTTACAAAGCAGGCCTGCGTCTGTCCTGCTGTGCTGCCTCGGGCAGGAGTCTGACGTGAGGGGCAAGGACCCCCCTGCACCCCCAAACAAGCCCAGTTCCCTGAACTCTGGCCCTGCTTTCCCAGCAGGTCTAACCACAGTGGGAGTAGTGTTTCCAGAACATTCTGAGCTCAAACTCAGGGTGCACTTCCACCAGCAGCAGCTCTGGGAAGGGGCCTCTTCGGCCAGCCCAGCCCAGCCACGTCCCCTCCTCCATAGTCGCCCCGAGTGAACGGCAGCAGTCAGCACAGGGATGGGACAGAGGACTGAGTGACGTGGGGCCGTGACCCCGGGAGGAAGGGGGGGAGCCCAGCAGTAGCAGGGGCTGAGGACGTGGAGCGGTGCTCAGAGCACGGGACACGGGAGGTCCGGGCCGGGGCGCAGCAGAGCCGTCCTCATGCTCTTCCCTCGGCCACTGTCCACAGACGCTGCCCACCTGCGCGCCGAGCAGCAGGGGGAGGCGCGGGCCCGCAGAAGCGCGTGGAGGCCGTGTTAACCTCACCCCTGCCGACCGCCACGGGGCAGGCTGCCCGGCCAAGCAGGTCCCCGGATCCGACCACATTTCCAAGTAGCTTTCATCTCTGGACTAGTCTGGGGTACAGTCAGCCCGGGGCTGCATCTGTACCAAAGCAAATATTAAATAAATCCATTTCAAGCCACTTCCTCAGCTCCTGGTACTTCAGGCTGCGCTCCACCAGCATCATCTCAAGGTCACGGCCCTCCCTCCCCCCCTGCCCGCCTCCGCGCCGGCTCAGAGGAGCTGGGCAGACCAGGTGTGTCTATAAGGGGAGAGACGTGCTTCTCAAATGACCCCTACGTTCCTCTTGCCCCGGGTACGCGCCACTGCCTGCTGCCGGCGTGTTCTGAGTCCTGGTACTCACGTTGGATGATGCATGTGCCCGCCGTGGCCACAGTGGTATGGATGTCTCCTGGTTCAGTCGAAACACTGAAAGACTTAGTCTCATTGCTAAAAACTCATGGGCCAAGTTTCTTTGCTGCTCCTCTATTCCTCGTGTGCGTGACGATGATGAAATAACAGAACAAACAGCAGCAACACACTCTGTCCCACTAGCAACGAAGACGCCTCCAGAAAAGCGTGGAAACCTACCTCCTGCCCACACACCAATGTACCAGGAGCTCTGCACCTCTGACACTTGCATGAAAGTGCAAATCCTTAACAGGGTCCTCAGAGCTCACAAACCTCTAGCAACGTCTTCCTTTTAGCTTCTGGCTAACCAACTTCAGCAAATCTTACCACAGCGGTAGGACCCTATTAGGCAGTCTTTAATCTCATATTAAAATCAAAATTCGATGTATCTGCATAACATTTGAGCAGAAGAATAACAGAAAGATACACATTTTGCTTGTCAAATCAGTGTGTGGCCACCAGGGGTCAGGGAGCCCAGGGGCCCCGTGAGACACGCGGTCTGGACCACAGCGTGCATCCCGGTGAAGTTCAGCAGGCGCTGAAGGGAGGTCTTCCCACAGGCCAACCTGGGTGGAGGGCTGGAGACTCCTGGCAGCCGCACCCCACCCACAGCTTCTCTCCCTCGCCTCCAACCTCCCTAAACGTCCAGTATGCTTACGATCCTTGTTGGAAAACAAAACAAATCAATGGGGCCTTTTGCTGCCAACAAGCCCCGCGGCAGAGGCGCCTCCCACTGCTGTGGGAGTTTGTGCTGGCTCCGGACTGGCCCCTCTGAGCGGAGCCGCAGGCCCTGCGCACTCACTCCCAGCGCATCTCTCCTCCCGCCTCCCTGCCCTCCTTTTATTTTTTATTTCATTTTTTTTAGAGTCCTTGAAGTAACAGGTTTCCCGATGACAAATTTGATTTCACCACATTACATTTTAGAAACAGGTGTGTTTTGAAAAGTGAGCATGTATTTTACACTGAAAGTCTAGCTTTTTAAATGGGCTGGGTTGTTCTGTAAAATCTCAACATTTCCTCTTGTATTTTCCTATGGAGTTTCAAACGTTTTTCCAGGTATGCCTTTTTATAAGGCATCTCTTCCCCAACACGCACCTTCCTGCGTCTCGCTAGGAAACAGCCCTGAACTCACCTGTCTGTGAACTAGCATAGGCCAGCCTAGCTTTTAAGAATTTTTGTTTTGTAACCACCCCCCGCCCCCAGTTTTGGGAGCCAAAAAGCAAACTCGTTTGGTATAAGGGACTGTTTACATTTTACTTAGGAAACCCCGGGTACTGAGGGCATGTGAAAGCATTCAGTGATGGAAAAATAGGACCTGATGGAGGCTGTACCAGCAGGAAACCAGTTTCCAGGACCAAGCTGAGCTGCTAGCTTTGGACACTATTCTGTCCGCTTCCGCCCGCACCGTCCCAGCCCTTCTTCATTGGTAAAAACAACGATGGTAACAATCTCCTGCACACCTCTCAGGACTTCAAATCACATGACTTAAGGACTAAGTCCAAACTCATAAAAAAGGTAAGTCCCGACCCACCTACACTTCATTTACATCAACTCTGAGGTAGACGGGCAGAGGTTACAGGATCTGTTTATATTGGACTCATAAAGCCGAGTCCTCTGGCACCAGAGACGGATCTAGACACCGCGCTCCTAAAGATAAGCTAGTGCAAAGTGCTCTTCGTTCTCGCCCCCATCTCGTCTCTACACACACCCAGCTCAACACCGGGACCTAACCCACCTCCCACCAGTCAAAATTAGCGCATTAGCGCAAAACTTTGTTTTTGATCCATCTTCTGGTCTAAGGCGGCCGTTTGATTGGCCATTGCTCCTATCAATCAGAGTCGACCCGCACACATTTCCCACTACGATTGGCCTCAGCACCTTTGCCCCGCCTCCAGGCAGACGCTCACTCTCACAGGTTTGGGCAAAATGGCGCCGCTGCCAGTAAGGATGACTGACCTCCACTGCACCAGGCCCCGACCTGAGCCGCCCCGTCCGGCGGAGATATCTCCATCTTTCGTCAAGCTGGGTCCTCTCCGGAGAGCCCCAGATCGGACAGGCGCCAATACCAGCCAGCGAGCCGCTCCGGACGCCATCCCGGCACCCGGACCCCAGCGCCTGGCCCGGCGACGCCCTCACAAGGAACGCTGCCCCAAGCCTCGCGAGGCTTTGGGAGCGGACGAGAGGCCCAGCCTCACAGTCGCGCAGTGCGCCTAGTTCCCCTGCCCTGCTTTTAAAAGAATCCTCACCCAGGGATATTTTTCCCATTGAATTGTTTTTAGAGAGAGTGGAAGGGAAGGAGGGAGCGGGATGAGAGAGAGAGAACCTCAGTGAGAGAGACACAGGGATTGGTTGCCTCCCAAATGGAACCCGACCAGGGCCGGGGATTGAACCTGCAACCCCAGGCTGTGTCCTTGACTGGGAATTGAACCTGAGACCCTTCAGGGCACAGGCCGCCACGCTAACCCCCGAGCCACCGGCCAGGGCACCCTTTTTTTTCTTCCCTAAACGGAGTGTCCCGAAATGAAACGTTAAGTCACAGGATAGAAACAAACAATCTTTGCCTTTTACCTCCCTGTTACCAACAGAAAGCAGGCCTCCCCGGGCTCCCAGCCTCAGAAATCTCAGCATGGCGGCCAGAACTGCCCAGGGAACGACACTGAGTCGATGAGGCGGCCACATCAGCTGGGATTACAGTGAGATATTGGGGGCGCCGCTGTCCCACCAGCACAATGCTGTGTCCATGCCTTGAAGAAGTCTCCTTCCAATGGCTTTGCTAAGCAAAAGCGTAGCTTGAACTGCAAAGCAATGGGCTTTGTATTTTATCAGGAAGACGAGGGAGTTGGTGTAATCTCCTGGGTGTGGACTTTGAAGGCCATCAGGCCCGGAGCACGAGGATCGAGCAGCCAGCACGCCCGGCCCTTCCCCGTCGGGCCCTTTGAGGTGTTAGGACACTGACCGCTCTGGCACTTGGGGCGCCGCTCACAGAATGTGTAGCCACAGGGGATGCCGGTCAGTGTCCCTTTCATTCCACTGACACCCTCCTGAGGGGCCAAGGACCATGTGGCAATAGAATCCCAAGACTGATTCTCCTGAGGCCCTGAAGGCACCCCGGAAACCGGAACCCCGGGGCTGGGGGCAGCAGCGGCCACGTGAGGATAAATGGCTCCCCGGTGACCCCACTGGGACGACAGCCCTGACGGGCACCGAGGGCCAGCTGGCCTGTTGGAAGATGGGCTGCACAGAAATGGGATGGTGGTGGCCTCAGGGAGGGGGCGCAGCTGACTGGAGGGCTTGGGGTGCTTCCTCAGGTGCTGGGTGCCTGTCTTGAGGGGCTAAACGGTACCTGCACTTATCACACACGAAACGGTGCCTTACGCTGTGCCTTCCATTGAAGCCACTTACTGTATATCTCAACTGTAGTAAAGCAGAGGCCAAGCCCGGACCCACGCCTCAGTGTTTTCAGCGACTTTACGATGCGAAGTCGTACCCGCTGACAGCCTGTGGACCATACCGCGCGGTGCGGGGGTGGGGGTGGGGGTGGGGGCGGGTTACGGGGAGGGAGGGAAAGGCCATTTCTGTGCCTGATGACACCGGGAGCCCCCTGGGCTCAGACCAGCGTGGTGGCCGCATGGTCCCTGTGGGCAGGTGAGAAGCATGTGAGCCACACCTCTGCCCAGCGCTGGGTGCGCAGGTTCCAGGTTCACGTCTGGATGTCTGGAAAGATAACTGTCCAGGACTTGAACAATGTGACTCCCTAAGGCCTCTCCCTTAACCTCGGTGACCCCGGGCGGATGACCTGACCCCACTGGGCTCAGCCGCCACGTGTCAGTCACAGTCACCACCGGGAACGCTGTTAGGAGGGGCTACACACTGAAGCCTGAACCCCCCCTGGGTGGGTGTTCAGTGGGGCCTTTGGAGGTGGGGTGACATCCTACAAGGGGGTGCGGAGACCAGGGCGTGCCTCTCCCCACCAAGTGAGGACCAGGAAGAGACCCCTCGCCAGGCGCCATCTCACCGCACCTCGACCTGGACCATCAGCCCCAAAAGCTGTGAGAATCGGTGAGTCCCTCAGGCCGCCCGTCTGCGATGCTGTGACAGCCTCGATCTGTTATACACGCCTAGGCGGAGGGTAGTGAGGAAATCGCACGGTGCTCCCCACACAGCCTGCGCGGACAGCCCGCAGCACAGGGCGGGAGGACCTCTGAGTGTGGGCAGACCACGGGTGCTGGGAGCAGAGCTCCACTCGCTGCCTCGCTGTGGAACAGTGCACACCGCTGGGTGCTCTCAGCCAGAGGGAACCAGTGGTTGGAGACGTCCCACGAGGCAGGGACCTGGGGCAGCAGCTCACGTGGATCCGCTCCTTTCAGAAGCCTTAACCTGTTTCTTCTTTCCCGACTCTGCCCACCTGGGGGCAGAAAAGGCCCTCGGCCTCTGGGAGCGAGTCAGAAACCTGTGCATAGCCCAGGGTACCCAGAAGTCACCTCGAGTACAATATGCCTCCCAGTACAGCGCCCCTGCCCCCGAGCCAAAGAGCTTGAGTCCTGGGAAGCCCCACGCCTGCCCAGTCTCCCGCCACCGCCTGATGCCCCAACAGTGTATTGTAATTTAGCAGAACCTCAAGAAGCTGGAGTTTGAGTTACAGTTAAAGTGAAAGGGAACTCTATCAACCACCACCAGGGGCAGTGGCGACTACAGTGACCATATGACCACAGCAACCACAGCAACCACGGCAACCATGGCAACCACAGCAACCACAACAGCCATGGCAACCATGGAACCACATGACCACACAACCATGGCAACCATGGAACCACATGACCACACAACCATGGCAACCACAACAGCCATGGCAACCACAGCAACCATGGCAACCACAACAGCCATGGCACTCATGGAACCACTTGACCACAGCAACCACAGGACCCTGCTCCTCGGCTGCTCACCTTCGTACAGCCAGTCGCTGAGGCCGTTGTAGATGACGTCCTCCTTCCCCGTCGAGACCACGCGGATGGCCTGCTTCCCGACGTGAGCGCAGTAGTAGATGTTGTTCTCAAAGATAAATATCTGGTTTGGGAAGACAAAACACAGGGTTAACCCAATAGGTAGCCACAGGGAGGCCGCTCAAAAAAGCCTGAACCAGCCGTGTGGTTACGGTTTCCGGGGCATTTATCTGGCAAGACAGGTCGTCTCAGGACCCGTGGGCTCACCCGCAGCAGAAAGAACCTGGTTTCAGGTGAATCGGGGACTCGAACTTCCCACGAAGGCGACATAGCCCACCCGCCGTCCTCATTCACCAGGACGGCCGGTCTGCCGTCCGAGACTTGGGCACATTGACCTGACCCCACTGGGCTCAGCCGCCACGTGTCAGTCACAGTCACCACCGGGCAGGCCGTGAGGAGGGGCTGCACAGTCAGAGCAGCAGTCACATTCCCCTGACATGAAGACGGCTGGGAGCGGAGGTCTGGGGCTCCCCACTGCACGCTCAGTAGCACTGGCTTAGTGGCCAGCTCTGTGGGCAGTGATGGGTGAGGTGAGACGCAATCTGCTTGCATTCTACCTACGAACTGGTGAGAAAGACGAACCGAAGGAACACGTTCCTGTGCAGCTGGGGGGCCCTGGGAACATGACACAGGCCGCCCGGGCTTAGGCCACAGGGCAGGGAAGGGTCCCTGAGAGAGAGACCGAGAGCACTTTACTGTGGAAAATGCACATGACACCAAAGGTATCATCTTCACTGATTGTGAGTTCACCACTCGGTGCTGCCAGTGCATCCACACTGCTGCCTGGCCACCAGCACTGCCTCAGACCTTGTCATCCTCCCCAGATGAAACCCTGTCCCCAGGCAACACCAACCCCTTCCCCCCCAGCTCCTGGGCCCCCTACTCCGTTTCCTGTCGCCGTGGCTCTGAGGGCCGGGGACCTGTCCTCTCAGGGCTGCCCTGAACCCCCTGTCCTCAGGGCCTCCGTGGGGGAGCAGGTGTCAGAGTTCCCAGCGATTTTAAGCCGGGACCTGCATGAGCAGCAGGCTGGGAGAGGGGCTGGGAAGGTGATCCCACAGAAGAAAGCGCTGGAGAGAAAAGCAGAGGCAGGCGTGGGTGTGAGCGTGGGCATGGGCACTGCAGGTACTGGACGGAGGCTCCCTGGGCTGCCCATTAGGGCAAGAAGGGGGCCTGAGGGGAAGGCAAAGCGGCGGCAGCAGCTCTTGGGGTGTCTGTCCCAGGGAGCAGGGCTTAGGAGGGTGCATGTTGGGGGAGAGGCAAGTCCTCTGAAGGGAAGCCCATGGGGAGGGTCCTGGGGTAGGAGCTCATGGGGAGGAGCCGTGGGGAGGAGGCCGTGTAAAGGAGGAGGCCGTGGGGAGGAGGAGCCCGTTGGGAAGAGGAGCCCTTGGGGAGGAGGAGGCCGTGGGGAGGAGGAGCCCGTGGGGAGGAGGAGGCCGTGGGGAGGAGGAGGAGGAACCTGTGGGGTGGAGAAGGCCGTGGGAGGACAAGCCCGTGGGAAGAAGGAGACTGTGGGGAGGAGCCCATGGGGCGGAAGACGGTGGAGGGAGGACCCCACATGAGTCGGTCCCTGTCCTCAGACACCCAGCAGCCTGGTGAGACAGACTGCTGCCTGCTGCCTGCTTCCCACTGCCTGCTGCCCACCACCCACTGCCCACTGCCCACTTCCTGCCACCCACTGCCCAATGCTTGCTGCCTACCTCCTGCTGCCTGCTGCCCGCTGCCTGTGGGGTGAGCTGAGATCTGGGTGATGAGGCAAAGTCTTTCTCAACAGAGACCTCTGGGGCAGCCGGAGGATGGTGCCCCTGCTGCAGAGCTGGGGTGACGGGTAGACAGTTCTGACCCTGGGCCGGCCCAAACTCTCCGGTTGGGGGTGGGGGGGACTCCTTTAGGGCTCTTGGATTCTGACGCACGTTTGAGGAACCTGGGAGCTCTGAAGCATCCCATGCTGGCTGTCAGCCTGCCCGAGGACCAGTGCCTAGGGGAGACCCCCCAGTGACTCCAATGTGCAGCCAAATGTAGGAACCAGTGGCCCTGGGAACCGGACCCCCCGGTGCTCCTCATCGGATTGGGCTACAGGACATGTGTTCTCTGCAGCACCCACGCGGGCTGCCAGGCTTCCTGCCCCTACCCCCTGCCCATGGCTACCGCAGCCCCAGCACCATCACTGCACACGCCGATGTCACCGGAAACCGCGCTCTGTGTACTGAGATCAGCACTCACACCAACTTTTATTAAAAAAAAAAAAAATTCGACTGGGTTTTTAGAGAGGGAGGAGGGGAAAGGGAGAGAGAGAGAGAGAAATATTGACGTGAGAGCAGAACATAGATCAGCCACCTCCCGCACTCTGCCCACCATGCATGAAGCCTGAACCCAGGCACGTGCCCTGACCACCCTTCCCTGCCCAGGATGACGCCCAACCAACTGAGCCACACTCGCCAAGGCTCGAAACAGCGTTTTAAAAGAAATGCGACAACAAACATGGTCAGGATCACGAGGAGACGACTGAGCGGGCGCTCTGCCCAGGGAAACTGGGGCACTGGCCCTCTCACTGACAAGGCAGAGCTGGCAGTCCCCTTGCTCCACTCAGGCTGCACAGAGGGGAGCAGGGCCCCAGCGCGAGGACACCCTCCTGTGGCCACAGTGGCCTTTCTTATAGGGCTGCCTAAGGCAAGGGTGTGGCCAAGCCTGAATGTCCTTCTGTGTTGTGTTCTATGCCTATCATTCATTTTGAGTCAAAGGAGGCTGCAGCCAATTGACATCCCAAGAAGGTAAAACCCTGACAGGCATGAAAGGGCTCCCGCCCTGGCTCTCTCCTCCCGGAGGACGCGAAGAGCAGGCGTTACCACGCAGGCGCGTTGCCCTGATGCCGTTTTCTGTTTTCCTTCTGACATTCAGTGAAGATGTCAGAACAAAGGGGCTGTAGGCCGGCGAGTTTTGTCTGTGGTTACCCAGGCCAACACGGGAGGTGGAAGCCCTGGTGCTGGGCGTGGCAAGCGCGGGCACGGGGGCGAGCGACTGGGCTTTCACTTTTCATCCTCTGCGAAGCTCAGGCGTACAGCACGCAGGCGAGCCACCTGTCCCTATTCCTGCAGGAGCGCCTCGGCTTCCCAGGTGTGCAGGTGGCGTCACATCAACCCAGGCACCCCCACCCCTGCCCCACCGACCGAGAGTGTGGGGACAGCAGCTCCTCCCCAGCAGTGCACTTCTTGTATTTTTATTGCATTTATTGGGGTGACATTGTTAATATAATATAGGTTTCAGGTGTATAAATCTATAATACATCACATGTATATTGTTTTGTGTGTTCTCCTCCCCCAGTCAAGTCTCCTTCCATCACCATTTATCCCTCTTCCACCTTCCCACCTCCCTCTCCCTCTGGCAATCACCGTACCGCTGTCTGTGCCTATGAATTATTTCTTTATTTACTAGAGGCCTGGTGCACGAAATTCATGCACCGGACAGGGAGACGTCCCTCTGCCTGGCCTGTGCCCTCTCGCAGTCCAGGACCTCTCACTCCTTACCGCCCACCTGCTCACTGCTCCTTACCACTCAGCTCGCCACTGCTCTTGCCAGCCATGAGCCTGGCTTCTGGCTGAGCATCTGCCCCCTGGTGGTCAGTGCACATTATAGTGACCTGTTGTTCTGGTCGTTCTGCCATAATGGGCACTTAGGCTTTTATTATATAGATTTTTTTTGTTTAATGTCTTCAGTGTATTCACACAGCCCTGCAACTCTTCTCCCCACTGACCACTGTCAGTCTGTTCTCTGCATCTGTGAATCTATTTCTATTTTGTTTGCCTGCTTTTATCATAGTCCACATATAAATGAAATCACATTGTACTTGTCTTTCTCCCAGGGGCTCATTTCATGTGATCTTGATTCACCAAGACCAAAGCCTTTCCTCACGTTCAGGCCTGGTGTTTCTTTTGATGTCTCTGTAATAAGAGGTGGGGAGTGCACACTCTGGGAGCAATTTCAGCCCCTTGCTGCCGGCCACACCCATCCCAAGCAGAGAGCTCATGAAATGCAATCAAATGCCCAAGATGACGTAGTGCAGAAGATTTCACTGTTTTTACAAAACAACCCCCTTTTCACCAGCCTGATTTCTATGAGCTTCAGGCCACCCATGGCTCATGCTTCATGGGGACAGTCAATTCTGCAAATGCTCAACTAGCTGGAATTCTTCAGAGAAATGAGAACTTTCAGTTAAATAGATTTTCTGGGTGAATTGTCTAATTAAGGAAAAGATTTTTTCAATGTCAGCCTTTATTCAGGAAATAGTTCCTTATCTTCTACTTTCCTGATGCATTAACTATGTGGAGCAGGCAGCAGGGCGCCAGCTCTGGCAGCGAGGAGCCACCATGGCGACGGAACACATGGAAAAGTGAAAATGCCACAGCCCACCGACCACACGGCAACAAAGTAGGACCAGCAAATGCATTTACTCCTTTCCAGGTGCATGTATGTTGGTGAGTAAGGTATAAAACTAGTTTTTTTTTAGTAAAACTGAGGCCCAGTTTTGCAGTTTGTATCAGAAATGCTTCCCCACATCTGAACCATGCCTTTCAGGAAATAGACCAGAGTTGATTTAACTACACCCTGTTGTTAGGAAAAAGAACCTTTTCTGTTTCTATCACCATAAAAATGCTATTCTGTGCATCTTTGAAAATATATTTTTATTGATTTCAGAGAGGAAAGAAGTGGGAGAGAGATAGAAACATCAATGATGAGAGAGAATCATTGATCAGCTACCTGCGGCATGCCCCACACTGGGATCAAGCCTTCAACCTGGGCACATGCCCTGACCAGGAATCGAACTGTGACCTCCTGGTTCATAGGCGCACTGAGCCACGCCGGCCGGGCCCCTGCACATCTTTTTATACCATGGTTAACGCCAAGATTCATTGCTTGCCAAAAGCAATCTTCTGATTCCAAGGAAGTGAGTGAATTTCTCAGTACCTTCCTGAGGATGGACAAACCCATTCTCCCCGGCCCCTACCGGATGCTCATGGGCATTTCTGAATGTGGTCCAGCAGGGCAGAGATGCTGCCAGTGACCAGCGTTCCTTGTTGAGTAACCTGTCACACCAGGTGTTCGAGGTGTCCCAGGGTCGGCCTGAGTGTTTATTAAAGCCGAAACGCCCTTCCCAGATGGTGCCGCACATCCCAGTCTGATGCCTGGCCTGCGATGATCAGGGTGGAGGTCTCAGAACTGCCCTTCTCCCTGGTGATGAGACAAGCAGCCACCACCTCCTCTCCAGCCAGGGCTATATTCCCTCCTGAGCAGCCATTTCCTCTGGCTCCTGGCCTCCGGAGCTGGCGGCCGCTCCTCAGCGCCTCCAGAGGGGCCGGGGAGCAGACCAACAGCTGGGTCAGAAGTCGCACTCTTGGCCCTTGTCCCTGAGATGTCACTGGCCAGGCCTGGCTGCCGGGCTGGCCCTGGACGGAAGCCCTCAGATGTGACTGCTGCTACGTCCGCTCCCGCTCAGTGGCCTTCCTTTTCTGTGACTTACCCTCCAAACAACGGAAGATCAGCGGGCCAGGAATAAAGCCAGGAACTCATGGGAGAGATGTCATGGGTATTAGTTCATGGAAAAGAAGAGAGATCCTATTAAATACATGTTAATCTCATCAACCCTGGGATATAATTAAATTTATGCTGATTTAAATAACTATGCAACGAATTCTATTAGCAAAAATTTTTAATCATAGAATTACAAATATACTTTTTTAGCTGATAAAGCCTAGTGCTGGTGAGTAAGCAATAGGAATGAGAGAGTAAGGAGGTGGAAACCAATTTGTACATATGTATCAAGAACCTTGAGCCACTGTTCATATATTTGACTCGGTAATTTCACATCCGGAGCATTTTAGTAAGGTCAAAGGGGTTCTGCCTCATCAATTATAATACAGAGCATTATAAATGGTCTGGGTGTCCAACAGGAAGGTGAGCTACATTTTTGAAAATCCAATCTATGAAATATTATGTAACTATTAAACATTTGTATCAACTGTTAACTATATATATATATATATATATATATATATATATATATACACACACACACACATATATATCTATAATAATAATAAAAGCATAATATGCAAATCGACAGAACAGCTGAACAGCAGAATGACTGTCTGGACGACCTTCCAGACGAAGCCGGGGCGACTGTGAGGGCCGAGGTGGCCGGGGCGGTGAGGGCCTACCCCTGCATCGGGTCTCTAGTATATATGTATATAAAATGAGGTGTCTAATGAGAATTTGCATAAAATGCTAATTATACCATTGTAGGTAAAAGGTTGGGCTATGAAACTGATTATTTTAACTCTGAAAAGGGCCTCCTAGAATATGAATAGTAACCGTCTTCACACACTGGGTATGTCCATACTATTGTAAGAGGTTTCCTTTTCTATTTTCTGTATTTTTTACTTTGTATGTTCGGTATTATTTTTACAATGGGAAAGTCAATGAGAAAACCTACAGTGAGCCTGGCGCCTGAAGTGGGGATTGGGGAGAAAACACCGACTGGGCCACCGCCCTGCGGGTGAGCGGCCACGCGTCCCGGGAAGGCCCTGGACACAGGGTGCAGCCACAGGATGGGCCCCAGGGCCGCGGGCTCCCGGCTGTGGCTCTGACTCGGGTCTCAGGACCTTCCCGGGTGCTTTGCGCCCACACTGCGCCCTCCCTGTGCCTGTTGTCTCGGCACTCTCGCCTCCGCCTGAAAGCGGGTCCCTGCTCAGTGGGTGATTACTACTCAAAGCATAATCAGCTGTCCACAGACAAGGAGACACAGCCACCCCAGCGCTGGGCACCCCATGCTCCTCGCCAGTGAAGGGACCCCCTGGCCTTCAACTCCCTCATCCCTCTGTCAAGGCAGCCCCCCCACCCCCCGTCCTCGTCTTCCCACCCCTCCTGGGGGAGGAGGCCTGTGGGGCAATGGGCCATCCTCCTCCCAGGGCTGGGCTGAAGGGAGCCTGGGGCGAGTCACGGAGCTGTGTGGGCAGCCTCGTCCTCACCTGTGCTGGCGGCCCGGCCAGCTGTGGACGCCGGGTCTGACCCTGGCCCTAGGCACAGCCCCGGCTGGGGCAGGGGGCACACAGCAGCCCTTCTGGCGGCATGTCCTGAGGCTTTGGGTCACAGGCCTGTGCAGCTTTGGGCTCAGGCAGCCTGGACCTGACACCACCCCGAGGAGCCACTTGGCATCCTGAGACCTGCGTCCCTGTCCACCAGGTGGCGCGTGTGGACTGGGCAAAGCACTGAGCCTTGAGGAGCCAGGGCCTAGGGCAGTGGTGGACAGGCATTCCACATCCACTTACCCTTTCTCGCCTAGACACTGTAACCGGAGCCTTGGGTGCCACTAACTGCAACACCCACACCACGGACTCCCCTTTTCTCTGCAGTCCTGGGGGCGGCACCTGCTGGCCTGCAGAGCTCAGGCTGCCCCTGCACCCCCCCTCAGCACCCAGAGCCCCCGCAGGCCCGCCCCCCCTCCTGTGCAGCTGTGGGTCCTCTCTGAAGGCACAGCCAAGGGTCTTTTGTTAAATAACGTCCATACGGCCCCACAAGAGCCGGCTGTACCCTCCTGTGGCCCAGGGGCTGCTCTGGCCCCCGGGTCGGAGGAAAGCGAGGCCCAGGGAAGGTAAGTCAACAGTCCGCACCTGAGCTGGGGTTGGGGGTAGTACACTGACCGGGGATTTCATCCCCACCCCCAACCCAGGCGCTCCAATGTGCCGGGACACTCGGGACTGTCGGCCCCGGGTCTGGCTCTGACACCCGCCCAGCACCTCGGTGACTGTGTGGCTGCAGCCTCAGGGCTTTAAATCACAAACAACTCAGGGCCCAAGTCACTGAGCATCCAGACGGGGACCCAGGGACGCAGGCATCGTGAAGAGCGGCGCTATTTGGATTTCCCAGGACGACAGGGGCAAACCCCGCGACCTGCTTTAGCCTAAGTCTTCCCCGCCACCCTGTGCACGACTTCCCGTTACTCCATTGCCAGGGGCCTGGAGGCCTGGGCCTCAGGTCGAGTTGCAGGCCAGGAGCCACCTGGGCAGAAGCTGCCTCCCATCCAGCTGATCGCCCGGCTCAGAGCACACACCTGCTCCGCCGGCCACATCTGCCCAACCATGCGGATTAATGGGCGTTCCCTGCCTGGAGCACCTGGGTCGTCACCAGCCACCAGGCCTGCCCCTCCCAGTGCCTCCTCAGGCAGGTCACACAGGAGCAAAGGGCCCTCACTCAGGGCCAGGCCAACGACCTCCTGAAGCCTGGCAGGTGCCCCCATCTCAATGCCCTGCTGCCCACAGTGGCCCAAGGTCCCCTGCCTCCTCTCCTCTGCCCCATGTCTGGTCAGCAGAGACCCCACAGACAGGAACATCAGCTGTTCTTTCTCACAGTCTGGAGGTGGGAAGTCCGGGCCCTGGTGCCAGCAGGTGGGTGTGGTGAGACCACATCTGGGCTCACAGGGAATCGCCCGTCTAGTGTCTGCTCTTGGAAGGACACTAATCCCTTTCACGAGGGCCACACCCTCCTGACCTAATTCCTACAGGCCCGCCTCCAGCGCCAGCTCAGTGTGGTTAGGAATAGACACGTGACTTTGGGGGACACACACAGTCCATAGTGAGGCTTCTGTCCTGCTCTGCAGAGCCCCCCCCCCCCCCCCCATCTCGCGAGGTGGCCTTCTGCAGCCACCTGTCTCGCTCTCATTCACGCAGCACCCAGTCCCGCTGTGTGATTCAGCAGGCTATTTAATCTCTGCACTGTAGCCATCACTTGGCTCATTTCCTTTGTCTTAAAAAACGGGAGATAAAACTTTAGTTTCTAAAATTCTGTAATAACCCCTTAGATTATGCCATACACCTATGTCTTGTCCAAGAATGAATCCCCTTGAGGCCATGATAACGTCTTCCCTTCGTCTTTATCTTGTGCAAACACACACAGCGCTGGGCGAGCACGGGCCTTGTGCTGCTAGTGTGATGCGTCTTTGTCCTTGGTTCCCGACCGGTGCTCTCACAGCCTTTCAGCTCCCGCCCCCTACCCTGCCCCGCGGAGCCGAGCAGCAGGCCCCTGGGCCCCGTGGACCGCCCAGGCCTGTGCAGCCCTCACCCGAGCCTCCTGGGAGGGATGCTCCCCACACAGGGAGCCCACGGCAGCAAGCTGAGCCCCCCTCAGTCCTCGTGCCTCCTCTCATTTCCAACCATTTCACCCCATCTCTCCTCAAATGTCACTGCTGACCATGGGCCCAGAGGTGTAACCTTCTCAACTGTTGTCCAAAGTGGCAGATCTCAGTGGTGTTTATAAGCATATTAGGAGCAGATAGGAACAGGTGACTTTATGGACTCACAAGGGGAGGTTAGGTGAGTGGACAGGGATCACGTGTGTGCATGCGTGTGCATGTGTGTGCTTGGGGAAAGGGTGGAGACGTGTTAACTGCAGATGAGGCCCAAGGACTGGGAGGCAAGGGAGGTGCCCCAGTGCCCTTCAGCGTCATCTTTGAGAGTGGAGATTATGCCTATAGGGCCCCAACTCCACATCTTTTACACAGTACAAACATGCAAACATGGGCCTTCATACCTGTATATGCACACATATACCCACTACTGTGACATCTGGGAGGGTGTTTTAGAAAAGTCTCTCTGTTTTTTTGCTCAGGTTTAGCCAGAACCTTCCAGAACCTTCTACACTCATAAGGAGGCACAAGACTGTGACATGTCCCCATGACAGGGCGCTCTGGGGCTTGGGGGGGAGCATGGTGCCAGAAGGTGCCCACTTATCTGATGTCACAGGTCGGGTTGTGGCACCGACGGACAGACTTCTCTGAGGGACAGTGTGGCGCTCAGAGCGCGGCCATTTGCCACCGCGCTCTGCCTGGTTCACAAGAGACCGGAGGCCATGAGGTGCTCAGCCAGGCCGCCCCACCTAGATGCTGGCGGGCAGAGCCAGGACACCATTTGCCACCAGCCATCTGCTGTGCGCTCCGCACGAGGCTCCTGAAACCAGTGATCCCACAGTTCCAGCAAAGTGAGCATGTGCATTAATGAGGCAAAATCTCAAACGTCTTATAATGTGAGGCGGCGTCCACTCGGAATGTCACTGTGTGCCCAGAGGTGTGACCTGGAGGAGACTAAGGAAAGCTGATGTGGGGAGAGAGGGGGAGGGGGGCTCCTCCCAAGGGGCACTGCTCTCTCCCCGGGGACCAGCTGCTGTCCCAGTGGCAACAGCTGCACAACATTCGCATGAAATTCAGAGGCTATTGCCTTTCAGAAACTGAGGAGCCAAGTGAACAGCCTTAACCCTTAAAGGAGACCCCCCGAAAGGTAGAATGCAGCCATTAGTAGAAAAACAGAGAGGAGAGATAACAGCTCTTTTTTAAAAAAATGTATTTTTTCATTTTAATATGTTTTTATTGATTTTGAGAGAGAAAGAGAGAGAGAGAGAGAGAGAGAGAGAGAGAGAGAGAGAGAAAGAAAGAAACACTGATCAGTTGCCTTCCATATGAACCCTGACCAGGGATCAAACCCACACCTGGGCATGTGCCCTGACCGGGAGCCAAACCCGTGACCTTCCTGTGCATGGGATGATGCTCCATCCACGGAGCCAGTCTTGAGTGAACAGCCCACCAGAAGAAGTGAGAGGAGGGTGCTGAGTTACTGAGCTTCAACGCTCTGAACCCTGAATTCACAAGGCAAGTGCACCTCGACTTAGAATCTGCAGCTACTCCTGAAAGCACATGCATTATAACCGGAAAGCCCAACCCCTCAGAGCCCCAGAGAAGGACCCTATGTGTCCCGGCTGACGTGGCTCGGGGTTGAGCGATGTCCCATGCACCGGAGGTCACAGGTTTGATTCCCAGTCAGGGCACATGCCAGGGTTGGGGTCCTGGTACCCAGTAGGGGGTGTGCAGGAGGCATCTCTCTCTCTAAAATAAATAAAAACATATTTAAAAAATAAAAAAGAATGACCCCATGCATCTTGCTGCTTTTCACCCCAGACCGGAGCTAAGGGACTTCCCTCCACGCACTGAACTTGTTTTCTGCACAGGAGGACAAAGCTTAGGACAAAGGCTGCGGCCGGACGAGGAAGGGACATCGACAAGAGCCGTTATTTGCTGGCGGCCGACTACTTGCCTTACACAGGCACCGCCATGTGATTGACTTGTCTGTTTCCTCAGATTCTCCGAGAACCATTCAAACTAGGTCTCCTGGCCACCCTCCTGCCAGGGACGAGGAAGCTGACCTGAAGTTTCAAGGTCAGAAGAGCTAACAGGGTTGTCTGGCTCCAAAGTCTGTTTTTCCATTTTGTCCTTTTCTCATCATTGGAGCCAGAGCTATTACACCTTGGCCCAGACTCAAGCTCTTATTCAATCTCTCCTCCCACAAAGGGAACCAACGTTTACAGCATCAAGGAAGGAAGGCTGCCCAGGGGCTGTTCCAGGAGCCTCACAGCACCCCTGAGGGGGAGCCCGAGGTCAGGAGTCACTGACCTGCACAGTCCTGGGGGGGGCGGGCCGTTCTCCCGCTGGGTTGCTTCTTCCCACAGTCAGTGCTTCCCCAAGTGGTCACCCAGCAGCTGGTGCCGCTGTAATGAACTCAGTCCTCAATAGCAGGGGAGGAGAGTGGGGGTCGGGGGTGGGAATAGATGCATGCCCAGCGAGGGTGCTTGCTGTCAGTCACACCTGGGAAACAGGTCATTGGCCAGAATGGCAGAATGGGTGTGGCCACTGCAATGGCGAGAAATTTGGGCTATTTGATGTCCTAGAGCAGCAGTTCTCAACCTGTGGGTTGCGACCCCTTTGGCGGTTGAACGACTCTTTCACAGGGGTCGCCTGAGACCATCCCGCATATCAGATATTTACATTAAGATTCATAACAGTAGCAACATTACTTATGAAGTAGCAACGAAAATAATTTTATGGTTGAGCCACAACATGAAGAACTGTATTTAAAGGGCCAGAAGGTTGAGAACCACTGCACTAGAGAAAGGAGTTCACTCTTGTGCTTTCGGGCCTCTTGATGCTCGGGCGAGCGCTCCTGCATTACCCTCAGGGCCCACGCTCTGGGGACCCCACACGCAATGACTGATGGGCTGCCGCCAGCCTGATGCTGAGCTGGGCCCGGCTCCAGCGCGTAAGGCAGCTCTGGACACTGGCTTTGCGTTGAGCTCCACGGAACCCAGCTGCCCTGCTTCTAGGACTGGACCCAGGAAAATGGGACTTGGGAAATGCAGGGTGTATTTCCACAGCAATAACACTTTCTGTCATAGCTCGTCCTCCTGGGGGGTCCTCCGAAATTCTTATTCCAGCGGCACCCCACGACCTCACTCCCACTAGCAAGAGGGAAAGAGCACCTGCAGTTTTATCTGATAGCACCACCGCCTGCAGGATTCGCTGCAGAATGGAGTATCACTGCTACTTTTATTTACTTTATTTTTTTAAAAAGATTCCCTTTAAATGTAAACAAGTGCCATTCACAAATGTTCCATTACTAGGATAAAGGGAACTCCATAGTCTCAGCAGGGAAAGGGTGGTAGGCACAGAGTGAGCAAAAACTGAACAAGACATCTTAGTACAGTGGGGCCTTGACTTACGAGTATCCGACTAACGAGTTTTTTGAGATACCAGCTGTCTCTCAGCTGATTTTTTGCATTGAGTTGATAGAGTAATTTGAGTTAACGAGCTCCTTAACGGGCTCGGTCTTGGAACGAATTAAACTTGTAAGTCAAGGCCCCACTGTAATTCCGCCAGGTCTGCAGCCATCCTGGGCCGAGGCTGACCGCACACCCTCCGGCCAGGAAGGTGACCAGCAGGGTTAGGAGCAGGCAGAAGCCGTCTCCCGATGTGAGCCAACGTTTGAGAGAGAGGATATGACGATCTAAGTTACATTCCGAGGAAACCATAGATACATTATTTGAACTTAATGAGTTTAAGCAAGACTGCTGAATAGAAAAACCAATAAAAAGTCATCTGCATCCTGGCTGGTTTCCTCAGTGGATAGAGCGTCGACCTGTGGAATAAAGGGTCCTTAGTTTGATTGGGGCCACGGTCACATGCCCGGGTTGTGGGCTCGATCCCCAGTAGGGGGCATGCAGGAGGCAGCCAATCAATGCTTCTCTCTCATCATTGATGTGTCTATCTCTGTCTCCCTCTCCCTTCCTCTCTGAAATCAATAAAAGTATATTTTAAAAAGTCATCTGTGGTTCTATGTGCCAGCAAATCTACAGTAAAAAATTATATTAAAAACACACAGATAAAATAGCCCCCAAATTACCCAATACCTAGGAATAAATTTAAACCAAATATTTGCAAGGAATTTATAAAGAAAATCATAAAACTTTAGTGAAAGACATGTTTTTCAAAAGTAAATAAGTTTGCAACTACGATATGTATTGGAAATGCCAGTGACTGAAGTTTATAGATTCTCCCTCACCTGATGTATACAGTTAATGCAATTACAACCAAGGTCCCCAAAGGTGCCTTTAAAATGAGTGAACCAACTTGTTTCAAACTCTGTGTGTTTATGTACATGTGTGTATGTGCACATACACTCAACGTGTGTGCAAAGTGCCGAGGACAGAAAGTCAGTCCCTATGCACACGTGGGGGCGAGCGGTCCCAATGACACGCCGGTACAGGAGACAGCGTGCCTGTGCGAATGCCTGTCCCGCCCACCACGGCGCTGTTGTCACTGAGCATGTGTTTCTGTTTCAGAGACAGACCCAGGGGCAGTGGAGCGTGACCCAGGTCTGAAACCGAACCGGACGCCGAGCGGCAGCGACAGGCAGCGCTGAGGATCGACGGGAAAGGGGGCCCTTCCACGAAGGGCTGGGACCACTGCTGTGCCCATGAAAGGAACTGTAAGGAACCTCACACCTTGCCCAGGCCGGTCAGGGGCTAGGATGTGATTGTGAAAGATAAACCACAAAGATGTTAGAAGGGAGAGTAAGCCAGGGTCTTTATGTCATCAGGACAGGAAGGAAGTCTTTAAAAAGACACCCAAAATGCAAATAAATTTGATTTCACAGAAATCACCACCTTTTCCTACGAAAGTATATAAAAATGAGAGTGAAAAGACAAGCTATAAAAGGAAAGTATTGGCAATAATGAAATGGACAAATAATTAGAATACCAATGTGAGGAAATGATGCATTCCAAAAAGAAAGAGACAAACCACCCTGAAGAGAAACCGGTGAGTGGTGTGAACAGGCTTTTCACAGAAGATTTCACTGGAATGGTAAATGTACTTACGGAAGGTATTGACCCCGATGGTCATCACACATATGCAAACTAAAGCCGGCAAATGTGTGCCAGGAGGTATGAGCACAAGGGTAATGTAAGTGGACTTAAAAAGTACTAGAGCCCTGGCAGGTGTGGCTCAGTGGTTAGAGCGTCGACCTGAGTACAGAAGGGTCTCGCTTCCATTCCCGGTCAAGAGCATGTACCTGGTTACAGAATTGATCCCCAGCACTGGTTGGGGCATGTCCGGGAGGCAACCAATTCCTGTGTCTCTCTCATATTGATGTTTCCCTCTCCCGCTTCCCTTACCCTTCCACTCTCTCTAAAATCAATGGAAAAAATATCCTCGGGTGCAGATTAACATAAAAATAAAAAATAGAAATAATAAGGTTAGGATGCTACAAAATTATTATATATAACTAGAGGCCCAATGCACAAAATTCGTGCAAGAGTAGGCCTTCCTTCCCCTGGCTGCAGGCACTGGCTTCCCTCTGGTACCTGGGACCCAGGCTTCCCTCGCAGCCTTCATCAGGAAGGTCGTCCGGAAGGATGTCTGGAAGGACGTCTGGTCTAATGAGCATATTACACTTTTATTATCACAGATAGTATTCAGATGATATAATATGCATCTGAAACAAAAAAGTAGTTCAGGAATCCCCTCCTGCCCCGCCCCGCCCCACCTCCGCCTCTCCCCGGCTCCCTCCTTGGCTCTGACCTAAATTAAAAAAAAAAATAGTTCAGTGTAAAATGAAAAGACATGCTTAGGTCACCCCTGGGGAAGGGGACCTCCACTAAGAGGCTGTCCCTGAGCATGAGTCCTCCCCTCCCCGACTCGTGGGCAGCCTCCCGGGAGGGGCACTGTGTTTTCCCCAGGGCTCAGTGTCTTATGGGGGCTCTGACCACTGCTTTCTGGAGCCCGCAGAGAACTCAGAGGGAAGTATCCGGGCCAGCGCTGCCACTCCTTTTGGGGTGCCAGTCCCAAGAAAGACGAAGGAGGCAGATAATTACACCAGGCGCCCAGGAAGCCGCCAACCTGTAGGTGCTGCAAGAAAAACTTCCTACGGGCCGCCTGGAGCACAAACACCGTCATTCACAACAACACTTTCTGTTTGCAGGGCGTTTAAGAGACTTTCCCAAGACTTCTCCTAGATGAGAGCGCATTTGGTCCGGAGATAAGCTATTCGGCCTTTCCAAGGACAGGGCTGAGCTCAGACACACTCAGCACAGAGCAGGCGGGGCCGCGGGCTGCGGTTCCCATAGCATTGCTCGGGCGTGACCTGGGGAGAATTACTCCCATGTTTCTGAACTTTAATTTTCTCACTGCTGAATGGAGACACGGAGAACAGAAAAGGACAATATATTCGGAATGCCTAGCTTGGTGAGGGCCGCGTGGGGAGCCCTGCCTGCAGGGTGTTTGTTATCAGTTATTCTGTCCCGAGGACGCGGCACGTGGTGACGATGTCCTGACTGGAACCCAGCACCTGCTGGTTCAGGCCTTTTCCTCTGTACAGGTTTGGTTGGAGAAAATAACACCACAGCCCACCGATGCTGCAGAGAACATCTGTGGACGTGGGCAAGGCCCCTCTCCGCCCTGCTGTCCCCTCCCCCCACCCAGGGCTGGAAGAAGAAGAAGACATGCAGCTTCGTGGCACACTGACCTCAGCGGAGGGCGTGAGCGCCAGGACCACCTAAGCCGGCACCTGCTGTTGGTGCCTGTTGATCGAACAGGATACAACCGCCTTTGGGAAGCGACGGTTTCCCTGGAAATGCTCTAATCTCTGGCAATTTTCTGTGTTATACAGTCCTTTGTTCTGGGCCTGGCGATTAAAAATGGACTCTCACGGGTTCCTGGCTGTGTGAAGTTGGAACCGTGACCACCGGGCTGCGACGTTAACGGCCACTTCCCTTTTCCACGGAAGGATTATTTTATGCTTTTCTTATTCTGTGCCTTTTAGTGGGAAGATTTTGAAATCAACTAACCTGGTAACATGATGACCCAGGAAATTTGAAAGACAGAATGGGCTAGGCAAAGTCCCCCGTGAGCCTGTCCCAGGGCGACTGGGCTTCCAGAGAGGAGCAGGGACTGCTCGCGTACAGAGGACATTTCAATGACTCGCTTCCCAGTAATAGCCGCAGCTCTCAGCTGGTTTAAAGACATATGAGCTGTCAGCGATGCAGGAACTCAGGTTAATTAAATAACGCATGGACACCCAATTACAGTTTTTTTAGATCAGGGAGTTTACCGGAATTTCTTGCACGTGAACACGATGTGGTGGGTGACTATGGCGTGTGTGGTGTCTCAGAGGCTAAGACTTAAGGGAGGGCGGCACCAAGCTGCGGTTACAGTGGTAGGTCAGCTACCTTCTGCAGGAGGTGAACGTGCAGAACAACACAACACGTGCAGCTGGGCTCCTGCTTACGTCAGCGGTAGCCAGCTTTCCCCGAGGCCCGTGTGCCTGACTGAGTTCCATCAGCCTTTAGCACTAAGTCCTGCTCACTGATGGCAGGTCTGCCGCCGGCTGGGAACGCACCGGTGACCTGAGGCGCTGATTAGGCGCTCACAGTCCCCAGGGAAGCCGAGGAGGTGTGGGCATAACCCCACTGTGCCCAGGTGGGGAAGGGGCACAGGGGGGAGGGTGGTGCAGGGGGGAGGGCGGCGGCAGGCAAGCCGAGGGTCTCCTGCCCAGTCCTGGCCAGCAGGTGAGGACGTGGGGAACGTCCTGGGGACAGAGAAGACTCAGCCACAATCTGCAAGGCAGGAGGCCTGGACCAGGCAGAGGGGCCTGGGGCTGGGACGGGCAGACTGAGAGTGCTCTGGATGAAGGGACAGGGAGTACAGAGGTACTGAGGTGACCAGGGGTCTGGGACATTCGGGTCCTCAGCCGGGGAAGGTGAGCCGCCAGGAAGGGTGACTGAGTGCGGGTTCCCCCACAGCCAACAGCCGGGGAAGAGCTCATGGAGGAACACGGACAGGCCCTCAGCTGTGGATGGAGACCATTTGGGCACATGGATAGGTTCTGGGGGCATCGAGCAGGCAGCTTCCCAGAAACCCAGAGGTGAGGGGCTAGGGGCATGGAGAGGAGAGGACGGGTCCTCACAACCTCAAGGCCATCAGTTCCCAGGACTGATGGTGGGTCCAGCTGGGGAGAGGAGCCCAGGATACTGTTGTGCCCAGATTTCAAGATTCCCAAGAGCCCACCAGGGAGCCAGCGAGTCCGATGCAAAAGCAAAGAGTCATTTATTTCAAACCTAGGTTTGGCTCCCCTGCCACACTCACCGATGCATCAGCAAGCCCCAGTGGCCGAAAGAGAGCGAGGCCTGATGGGATTGTCGGTTTTATAGTAAGGGCAGGGGAGGGGACTGTGGGTCCCGCCGATTGGCCAGGCGCGAGTCGGGTCTTGTTACACAGGATGTGGTCATCTCTATGGCGCGCACGTCCCTTGATTGTCATTGGTTAGTTCAAAGAAATCCCGGGCGTGGCCAGCAGGGGCCTGGGCTTCCCGGAAGAAGGCACTCTCCTGAGCACATGGCGGCTACCCAAAAATGGAGGACCCAGGGCAAGATGGAGGGCGCTGTCCTAGCCCCTCCCAGGGCGAGCTGAGCCTGGGCTCCAGGGGCCAGTCCAGTTGCCGGGGGTCCAGCAGATCGACCAGTTCCAGCCCAGACAGGAAGTCCATGTCCTCCGTCTCATTCCTGGGGTGCCGGCGATCGCCTCCTCCTCCACCTCCTCGGGCGAGGGCACGCGCCCCGCCCCGCCACCACTGCCGGGGGCGGCGGGCAGGTGGCGGCCTGTGCCGGGCTCCCACCTTGGGCTGGGGAGTCAGTGCCCGAGGCCGCCAGCAGCGTGGTCAGGCTGTGTCTCATGGGGCCCAGCGGCCAGCCCACGTAGGCCCCACAATGACTCGCCCCTTCAGATACCAGCTTTCTGACTCGGGTACCTGCCGAGATGGCGGCATCACTGGGTAGCGGTACTTGTAGGCGGAGCCAGAGCATGTGTGGCGGGAGCAGTGGTGAGTCAGGGAGGGATAAGCCCGGTCTGGGTGCTGCTGAGGAGCGGGCGGAGGACCCAGCAGGCGTGGCACCCGGGGGCGGACACAGGACAGATCTGGCTGGAGGCTCAGACGGGCACCCAGCGGGCAGCACTGAACTGGTGTCTGGCCTGGACGCGTGTGATTTACACTCTCCAATCAGGCCCAACGGAGGAAATTGTCAAACATAATTCCAGCTGTGAATGGCCATGAAGCCATTATGTAAAAAAAAAACCCATCCAGGTAAGTGGTTAGGTTTCCAAATGGAAGAACAAACAGAAAAATCAATTCACTAATTTGCTAACTGCTCATTAGAAGCGGAAACAGCTGACCTGGATTTCAGCCATGATGTACACAGATTACACACAGTCTGAAATACATAACCCTGGGCCTGTCTTTTCCAGCTCATCTGCTGATGCCTAAGCTCACCTGTCGCGTTCTATTGTGAGTGGACACCCATGTTCCCAGGAGCCAGACACGTACAATGAAGCCTCATGGGCTGTGGGAGCAGCCATGTCCCAGGGCAGAGAGTCATCCAGATCGAGGAAGGTTATTTCAGAAAGGGGAGGATTATGACTTCCCAGTGTTGATAACTCAGTTGTGATCATCCACAAGGGCTAACGAAATCTACCAACACCATGGCCGGTGTGCCCAATGGTTGGAGTGTTGGCCTTTATACTGAAGGGTCTTGGGTTCGAGTTCCCCGTCAAGGATGGGTGCCTGGGTTGCAGGAGGCAACTGATCAATGTGTCTCTCTTGAATCCATGTTTCTCTCTCTCTCTCTCTCTCTCCCACTCTCTCTAAAAAAATATCAATGTAAAAAAATCCTGGGAGGATTAACGAAAAACAAACAAACGAACAAACAAACTCCCCACAAAATGCGACAAAGGAGGAGTCCCGGGAAGTCTGTGAAAAGAAAAGGCTGGAAGAATCATTTGCAAATAACTGACTTGGATGCGGCCACAGTGTTTCCCCAAGTTCTAGGGAGCATCTTGTTCCCAGGGAGCTGAGTGTGTCTGCAGTTTCCCGCCTGCCTGGGTGATGTGTGCCCGCCTGCCTCGGTGATGGTGATGTGTGCCCGCCTGCCTCGGTGATGGTGATGTGTGCCTGCCTGCCTCGGTGATGTGTGCCCACCTGCCTTGGTGATGTGTGCCCGCCTGCCTCGGTGATGGGTACCCGCCTGCCTTGGTGATGTGTGCCTGCCTGCCCGGTGATGTGTGCCTGCCTGCCTTGGTGATGTGTGCCCACCTGCCTCTGTGATGTGTGCCCGCCTGCCTCGGTGATGGGTACCCGCCTGCCTTGGTGATGTGTGCCTGCCTGCCCGGTGATGTGTGCCTGCCTGCCTTGGTGATGTGTGCCCACCTGCCTCTGTGATGTGTGCCCGCCTGCCTCGGTGATGTGTGCCTGCCTGCCTTGGTGATGTGTGCCGCCTGCCCGGTGATGTGTGCCTGCCTGCCTTGGTGATGTGTGCCCGCCTGCCTCGGTGATGGGTGCCCCCCTGCCTCGGTGATGTGTGCCCGCCTGCCTCGGTGATGGGTGCCCCCCTGCCTCGGTGATGTGTGCCCATCTGCCTCTGTGATGTGTGCCTGCCTACCTCGGTGATGTGTGCCCGCCTGGACACAATGGCTGAGGGCAGGGCCACGAGGGTGGGCACACAGGCTGCGACTGCCTCTGAGCTCCAGGTGGGACAAGAACAGGGGTGCTTTCACCCTCTGAAATTCCCGTGGAAAAGCAAGGAGTCCTGGCTGTTCACCCAGAAGGCTCAGCGCAGCCCGTCCTTCCTGATACGTTTTCCCGGGGAAACTCATAAGTTCGTTTCGAGATCTTTCACAGCAGAACAAATACTAGGATGAAGTGTCTGACTCAAACATCCACTACTCCTTCTAGGGTGTTGCTCAGAATCTGACCTGCCAGGTTTACTAAGTACCTCAGCCACATTGGTAGTAACATTTTCTAGGTGATCACATCAAGTGTTTCCAATTTCCATGAATTTTGGACCTTATGCCCATAAACCTGACATTTAATTCCATTTTCCCTCCCGAATAGCATCCATCTAACAAATATTTGTTGCGAACTCGTGCTCTGCTGGATACAGAGCCATGGCCCGCTAAGGACATCCAGGCGAGAGGAGACATTCCCTCCCTGACAGCTGACACTGGGTCTGAGGACTAAGTTACTCAGAGGTGAGACAGCCCAGTAGTGAAACAGAGAAGGCGCGATGACTGTTACGGTAACAGGCTGACAGCGTGATAGCAGTTTAGCAGAAGAAAAAGTCCCGGTTATTCCACGCAGACAAGGAGATGGGACCGTTCCTGGGACATTTCCCGATTGTGAAACATTTTAGGAATCATGACGAATGGGAAACGGCACAACTCAGTCCATAAAAGTCTGTGACGGGCAGCGAGGAGAATGTTGAGCAGCCCCCTGATGCCCCGGAAAAATCTCCAAACACACAGATGGGCTCTGGCCATGTGGGAGTGACGGGTTTGCCCCGGGGTTCCAATGTAGCGGTGGCCTCACCCTCCATCCTAATGTCCAAACAGGCTATTCTCATTTCTAACTGCTTAATAACTGCTCTATAGCTTACATGACCTGAGGCCGTGGTCGGCAAACTCATTAGTCAACAGCCAAATATCAACAGCACAATGATTGAAATTTCTTTTGAGAGCCAAATTTTTTAAACTTAAACTATATAGGTAGGTACATTGTTATTAACTTAATTAGGGTACTCCTAAGGCTTAGGAAGAGCCACACTTAAGGGGCCAAAGAGCCGCATGTGGCTCAAGAGCCGCAGTTTGCTGACCACGGATAAGGGATCCGTCATTAAAGGTCCTCTTTCTTAATGCAAAACTCCGGTCCTGCTTTTAAATTGCATTTGATAGATTACCCTGAAATTCTCTAATCTGATCTGGCCAGGCTGATGTGGGCACCCTTCACAATTAGATTCTTCATTAGAAATAGCAGGCTGCTCCTTCACAATGGAATTAGGGGTGCCCACAGCAGGGCTGGGACGGGTTCCAACCCTCCACCCTCCTTTTTCTCCCTTTGGCTTTGGCTCCAGGTGAGTCCTGGGAAGTGTCTCCGAGGGTTTGCACACAGACCGGGGAGGGGTGCGCCAACCCACCGCAGGGAAGGCGCTGTCTCCCTGAGGGGTGTGCGTGCGTGGGCCCGAGCCCCGTCCCACTCACGGGGCTTGAGCGCATGCCTGTTGAGTGGAATTCCTAAAACTCATGGCTCAGAACAACTTTCTTTTTCTTTTTAAATCTTTTTTGTTTTGTTTACAGCAGTTTTATTCATAATTGCCAAAATTTGGAAGCAACCAAGATGACCGGCAATATGTGAATGGGTAAGCATGATGGTGCACCAGACAATTGAATATTTAGTGCCAAAAAGGAGGGGGCTTCCAAACTGTGAACAGGCATGGAGAAACCTTAATGCAGTTGCTGTGAAAGAAGTGACTATGAAAAGGCCACGGTTTGATTCTAATTGTATGACATCTTGGAAAAGGCAAAGCTGTGGATACAGTAAAAATGTCAGGGGGTCAGGGATTGGGAACAGGGGATGTCAAATAGGAGTACAGCGTTTTTAGGGCAATGAAACTAGTTCTGTATGATTCTATAATCGTGGACACATCTCTATACATTTGTCAAAACTCATTGAATGTAAAACACAAAGAGTGAACCCTAATGCCGACTACAGGCTTTCAGTGCTAATGATGGGTCAATGCAAATGCAACAAATGCATCATCTGATGCAGGGTGCTGATAGGGGGGGAGATGGGGGAGGGGGAGGACAGAATTTGGGAACTCTTACTTTCTGCTCAATTTTTCCAAAAGCCTTGAAACTGCTTTAAAAATCTATTAATTAAAACAAAACCATATTGTACGAGCTGAACACCTAAAGCTGCAGCGCAGTCGCTTTTTGGCAAACCTCCAGCACAGAATCCAACACTCACACCTGCACGCCAGGCGTCAATGCGGAGGGTGTCCCAGGCAGGCACAGCGACCAGCGGGGCACAGGAAATCCATTGTGAGCTCTGCCATTTCTTCTGCCCGGAGCGTGTGCACACCAGGTGACCTCTTCTTCCTCATTTTAACTAATTTCTCCATCATCCTTTTACTCCTCTCAGCACAGTCAGGGCATAACATGGTATCTTCCAGGTCTGGCGACGGGAAAGCACAGGCGGTAAAAGCCAGAGAGAAGTCATCTTCCTGGAAGTGTCAGGCACCAGGTCTGACCTGCAAGGAACTGCAGGCGAACCCGACCCTGTTGTCTGCTGAGAGATGGCTGCCACGGACCACCCCGCTGACCCCCAAGGTTTGAAGCAGAAAAGCCTCCACAGAACAGGATGCTGTATGGACAGCAGCCTCTACAGTGAGCTCCTGCCACGCCGTCAACAGGGCCTCACGAGCTGAAGTCATCACTCCAACTGTATTGTCTACTTCAGCTGTCCTGGTCACTTCACTGTCCTGGTCCCCTCACTGTCTGGTCACTTCACTGTCCTGGTCACTTCACTGTCCTGGCCCCCTCACTGTCCTGGTCACTTCACTGTCCTGGCCCCCTCACTGTCCTGGCCCCCTCACTGTCCTGATCAGTTCACTGTCCTGGCCCCTTCACTGTCCTGGCCCCCCTCACTGTCCTGGTCACTTCACTGTACTGGCCCCTTCACTGTCCTGGCCCCCCTCACTGTCCTGGTCACTTCACTGTCCCCGCCCCTTCAGCTGTCCTGGCCCCTTCAGCTGTAAGAGTCTCTTCCTCTTTTGCTCATCTGATGACTTTCCTTACTCCTTGCTCTCTTGGTCAGTTTCCGACCGTGACTGCAGTGTGGCCTCGTCTGGTGTGTCAGCAACGCTCTGCACACTGCATCCATGCTTCCCACTTCTTGCTGTTTCCAAATAAGCACGTTCCCTGAGCCTCAGACGCCCTCTGTCTTCCCTCCATCGGAACTCAAATCCCGTTGCTGGCACCTGTTCCGCAGCGTCGTGACCACTTCGTTAAACAATGGCCCGGTGGTCGGCAGGGGAAGGGCTGGTGGGCACTCTCTGACTTGCTCGTTATTCGGAGGAAGATTAACTTCGTGGCTTGTCCTAGGCGTGGTCAGTTGCTGTCTGAGGTTGTAGAAACACATGGTTCCCTTGGGTGTTCACTATGCTCCTCGCTTATCGGAACCAGCGTGAGTGTCACATTTTCTTCTTCTAATCCATCCTTTCCGCTTCTTGCGTTTGCCGTTTCCAGGAACAGAGGAAGGCCATGCCCGCAGTGTTGAGGGTACATGCAGTTTACTCTATTTAACCACCCTTCCTTTTTAATTTTTAATGGATATATCATATTGCTGTATTCAAGACACTTCAAGGTGGGTAAAACGCCCACAGTCTGACCAGGCCAACTTAGTGATCTTTCCCGTATGCCAGCGCACACCAAACCGCTTAGTTTTAGCCCTAATATGCTTGCCTAGGTCAGCGGCCGCCAACGTGGTCCATGATGTCCAAAAGGCTGGCTGCTGCCCAGATCATGTCTTCGCACGTGTTTCTGGGGCCGGGCTGTTCTGATTGTTGTGGTAGCTCAGCTGTGAATGTGTGATGCTTCACCCACCGCTCCTAGATGCCAATGTGGCCGCTTTCCTCCTATGACAGCCGCCTGCACTGCTGTTTTTGCCGATGTGGCGTGTCCTCTCCGAAAGGGATCTGTGTGCTATCGGCTGGGACTGGCTTAGGACTCTTCCTACATCTCTCTCTAAAAGCCTAAGTGACCGAACGACCAGTCAACTGGTCACTATGACACACAATGACCTCCAGGGGGCAGACACTCAACACAGGAGCTGCTCTCTGGTGGTCCGTGCGCTCCCACAGCCGAAGCGCTGCTCAGCAGAGCAATGAGTGCCAGCTGCAGGGCCACCGCAGCCCGGAGACTGCAGCAGAGCAGCAGCGAGACTACCGGGCGGTGGCGGCGGCAGGTGTAGTGGGGCCTGGATGAGCAGGAGTGGCAGGCGGCGTTGGACACTGGTTTTGGCCGATCCCCACAGGCTATGCCGAGGGACCCCACCGGTACACGAATCCGTGCATCGGGCCTCTAGCATTTTCATAATGTTTTAGGAATGAATTTTCTCTCATGCCTCTGCCCTGTATTCAGACATGACAACATTTTGTTATTCTCCACTGACTAAAAAAATAATTAGAAAAACTTTAAAAATCTCCACTGAATCCAATTGACAACTGGCCTGGTTTCCCTCGCTTCCTCTATTGTCCCGCAATTATGAAGCCTCTTTTGCGTTTTGAAATCCCCGATCTTCAGGAAGCCCGAGGCGGGAAGGAGAAGGCCCATAACCTCCCTAGTTCTCCTCATTCCCAGCCCAGGGAGCTGCCGGACACCCAGTTGGCTCACCTGAGAGCAGGTGGATATTAAAGCTACTGATTCCCGCGGGGCCACGAAATGACACCCTGGGGGAGCAGGCGACTCACTGGCCACACCAGCTCCGTCCACTACTCCATGGAATTAATTTCTTGCTACTGTCATGGGCTTCAGTGCCCCATGAGGAATGTTTTTACAACGAATGCCAAATTAACGGGACTGATTAGAGCTTTCCCAAGTTATTAATGGGATGTCACCTCCACCTGGTCCTCTCTGTGGAGGTGACATTTCATGAAATAACCTCTTCTTGCTGGAAAGATCAATCTCCCTCCCTCACTGGCCTCGTGAATGCCGAGGAGGTGCTGCCTGCCCCTATGGCCCCCAGGACGGGGTGAGCAGCAGTGCCCTTGGGGACGCGTGACGAGGGGTGGCAGCTCCCTCCCTGCTGGCTTTTGGGGAGGGGCGGGCACCACTGGCCAGCCACCGGTGGGGCTGGGAGGAGGAAGCAGGGGCCCATGAGCTTTTCCAGTTCTCTCAGCTTTAGTGAGATGAAACCCGCACAGCAGTGAGAAGTTTAAGGGTTACCCAGTGATGAGCACAGAGCTCAGCTGACTCCTCCATCCCTACATAGTTACCAACTCCTAAGCCGGACAGAGGAAGGCAAGTTCTGCAGATTCACTTACATGTGGAGTCTAAAGAGCCAACTGGCAGGAGGAGAGTGGGATGTGCTCACGGGGCTGGGGAGGGGTCAGGAGGTAGAGGTCGAAGGGCACACGCTTCCCGTTAGAACTACGGTTCTCAACCTGTGGGTCGCGACCCCTTTGGCAGTGGAACGACCCTTTCACAGGGGTCGCCTGAGACCATCCTGCATATCAGATTATTTACATGACAATTAATAACAGTAGCAACATGGCAGTGATGAAGTAGCAACGAAAATAATTTTATGGTTGGGTCACACATGAGGAACTGTATTTAAAGGGCCAGAAGGTTGAGAACCACTGTGTTAGAAGATGAGTAAGTTCTGGGATGGAATGCCCGGTGTTTTATAAGAAGCATATTCTCTATCCAAGGGGTGGTTTTGCAGGGGGTGGGAAGGAGAGGGCGGCAGAGCAGGGGGGCCTGCTACACCCCAGGCAGGCCTTTTCCAGACAGACAGACGCTTGCAAACCTACCCAGGGCTGAAGGCACAGAACAGGACTTGGAGGTTTGCTTTCTGAACAGCACCCCTGCCCCCTGAGAACTGGGGGAGACTCCTCGGGCGCCCCCAGGCCCTGCGCCATGTCCTGCAGTCCTGGCTTCCCCAAGGCAGCCAGAGTCGGCTGACCATGCCACTGTCATCTGAACAATTCTCTTCTCTTTCTCCACGCTTTGGGTTAGCCAAGGAATAGCCCTAATGCAGCAACAACGGAGCCACCGTTTATCAAGCACTTTCTTCACTAGTAAACAAGGCTTTGTGTGACGTCTCTACACAGTTCCCGTAACCCACACAAGGCCCCAGACTCGGTGACCGCTCCTCTCGGTGATGGCGCGCCTTAGTGAGCGCCAGAGCCAAGATCTCAGGGCTGCTTTTGGGATCGGAGACCAGCGATGTGGCCGGGAGGTACAGTGGCCTCTCTGGACGATGCTTGTAGGTTCCAAGTCGGGCTGGTCCGTGTGTCTGCGGTCCCCTCCCAGCACGGCCCCCTCCCCTCCCCTCCACCTGCCACCACACACACCTAGGGCTGGCTCGGTGCTGCAGGGTGTGCAATACCCCCTGGCCCTGCTGTGTGCACTCTGCCGTACCCGGGAGCTGGCGGTCCCCCAGGGCTCTGACCTTTTCCCGACGCCAAGCCTAGGGCACACCCCTCCTCAGACCTGGGGCTGTCTGCCCTTTGTCCCTCTGAGCAAAGCTATTTGGAGCTTGAAGAAGGACCCTTTCATCTCGAATCTCACGCTGATTTATTGACATTTGGGCAGCATGAATTTTTCACATTAACGGACTATTTAACAACATTTTTCTTTAAAGCAGAAACCTGAGTGCTTTAAAGAAAAAGTCTTTCTCTTTTCTTTTAAGTGACCCAGTGTGAGTACAGAAAACCTCCAGCTCCGAGTTTTCTTCATCCTTCATGACGCCTAACAACCAGGTCAGCACCCTGTCCTGGGGGCTGTGCCATGATGGGGGGTGGCGTGCTAGAGAGGAAACCACCTCCTTCGGTGAACGGGGCTGTGTAGGAGGTGGAAACACGCTGAGACTAAAGGCTCATAAGAATCTGGTTTGTGAAGTTTAGTTTCCTGAGATGGACTCAGTCCTTTCAGAGCCTCAGCTGTTACGTCCCAGGCCCGGGACATACCCCACAGAGGAGACCGTGGTCCAGGACCCTAAGGAGGGTGCCCATGATTGGGAGCCAGAGAGCACAGGTGTGGACAGTTTGGGTATGAACTTGGGGGGCTGAATAGGAGGGGGCCTGGTGAACTTGGGAGCTGGGTGGGAGGGGGCCCGATGGACTTGGGCTGGACAGGTTCACTGATGACAACAGGTAACCTGGTGAGTCCCCGAAGGAGCCAGCCTTGAGGGGCCGGGCTGGGATCTCCGCTGAGGGCTGACCTCCTGAGGGAGCGTCGGGGAGCGGGGTGAACATGGCGGTGGGTTCAGTTCTGGGTGTAATTTTGTCAAGATTGGAGGATGCATGAGTGTTGGTTAAAAGAAGGAGCACACTCGGGCCAATGCCCGCCTCCTCACCCCGCTGTGCTGGACACGAGGTGTGGGCGGGGGACGTCCCTGAGGGTGAGCGGAACCTGAGGTGCCTGAGGAAGCTCTGCATGCAGGCAGGTCCAGACAGAGGGAACGGAGCCGTCTTACACAGAGAGGACGTCTGGAACAGCGTCTGTTCCGTGGGAGTCGCTGTTGCACTGACTCCTTCCAGGTAGAGAGGGAGGGGCGGGCGGCATCCCTTCACCAGTTCGCATGTATTTCCTCATGGAACCCCGTTTCATCGGCCAAACCACCTCCTATTCTAGGCTCAGTAGGTAGCATCTGATTCTGGAACCTGGAGACCCATCCTGAACACCTGAGACCACAGACCAGCACCATCGAGGGAGGGTCGAGGCTCCGCGTGTCCAAATTCCTCCTCCCTCCCCTCCAACAGTGCATGGAGGCCAGGCAGCACCGCCGACCCAAGTGACCCAACAGCACACGAAGGCCGGGCAGCACCGCTGACCCAGGTGACCCAACAGCACACGGAGGCCGGGCAGCACTGCCGACCCAGGTGGCCCAACGGCGCACGGAGGCCGGGCAGCACCACCGACCCAGGGTGTGATCTGAAGGCCCAACAAAATCTGCTCTGAACATCAGACACTCATCAGGGGCCACGCTACGGCCAGGAGCAGCTGCTTTTGACGCCCTGGTGCCGGGCGCCTTCCTCCTGTGGTGATGGGCCCCAGCCCCAGGCATCGGGGCAGTCACTCCGCACAAGGAGGGTCAGTGCGTGGAGCCCATGGTGGACTCTCACGCAGCTGCTCTCTGCTCCGGGGGGACACCCTCAGGCCAGGGGGCCTCGCTATAACTAGGTCCGTTTCCCTTGGGAGGTAGTTACCTTTTAGGATAAAAGGGCAACGAGGAACCTGTTAGTGTGCGAGGCCTCCTCTCAGGTTGTGGGTTTCCATCCCGAGAGAAGGAGCGCCGGGGGCCTGTCTGCAGGGAGGTGGCCAGGGGCCTGTCCGTGGGGAGGTGGCCAGGGGCCTGTCCTCGGGGAGCTGTCCAGGGGCCTGTCGGCGGGGAGATGGCCGGGGGCCTGTCCTCGGGGAGCTGTCCAGGGGCCTGTCCGCGGGGAGCTGTCCGGGGGCCTGTCCGCGGAGAGCTGGTCCTGGGTCAGCTTTCCCAGCCAAGATGTCCAAGGACTCAGCAAACCTCAGCCGCTGCCCACTCCTGTCCTGGTAAATCACGTTTTATTGGAAAATGCGTTCCACTTGTGTCTGTCCGTCTACCACTGCTTTCTCTCCACGGCAGCGAAGGTGAGTCGTGCACACGGAGACGGAGTGCCCCGCCAGCCTGAACAGCCACTGGCCCCTCACAGGACACGTGTGCCGGCGCCTCCGCACAGGACGCGCTCTTGGCGGTGAGTTACAGTGTCTGCTCCTCTCAGTATGAGAGCTGCACGATAAAAACCTCAACGTCCCCACAGTGTAAAAACTCAGAAATCTCCCGAGCACATCAGCCGCCTCACGCTGGACGGGAACCCCTGAGCATGTGCCCAGATCCTGGCTGTTGGCCTCCTTGGTCTAGGCCTGTGGTTCTCAATCTTATGGCCCTTTAAACACAGTTCCTCACGTTGTGACCCAACCATAACATTATTTTTGTTGCTACTTCATCACTGCCATGTTGCTACTGTTATGAATCGTCATGTAAATATCTGATATGCAGGATGGTCTCAGGCGATCCCTGTGAAAGGGTCGTTCGACCGCCAAAGGGGTCGCGACCCGCAGGTTGAGAACCGCTGGTCTAATTGCTTCATGTCCACCGACTCCTGCGAAACTGCACTTGGTTCTCCGTAAGTTGGAGCATCAGGGAAGGTGGATTTGTCTCCTCGCCGTGACCGAGTACCGGATCGGCGTCCGCCCCGACGCCCTCCCAGCCCCATCACACTTCCATGCAGGTCAGCTGACTGCTTCTCCAAAACTGCTACCAGGTTCTTAGCATCAGGGACGCTTCGGTGACAGCTCAAATAGTTTGTCACCCACATACTCCTGTTTCTTTAAATCAATTCAAGGCAGTGGAATGAATACGCAGCCAGGAAAGAGGTTTCCCTGTGCGGAAACAGGCCTGGCTTCATCTCCGGGACCTCGAGTGCACGCTCACCGCTCACCGAAAGGCCCGCTTCTGTGCCGTTTTAGGAAAAGGGTCTTTAAGTGCAGCTTGAGCCCGTCAGCTTCAAGATGCAGAAGGAGATGGTGACTTGAAGGCAGCAACCGAGACACGTGACCTTCAAAACGGGGGGCGGGGGGACTTCCTGCTAGGGCGGTAGGGGCAGTATGATCTCTGGAAATAAAGGGCTTAGACCAGGGGTGGGCAATCTTTTTGACTCGAGGGCCACAATGGTTCTTAAACTGGACCGGAGGGCTGGAACAAAAGCATGGATGGAGTGTTTGTGTGAACTAATATAAATTCAAAGTAAACATCATTACCTAAAAGGGTACGGTCTTCTTTCTTTTTAGTTTTATTCATTTCAAATGGGCCGGATCCGGCCCGCAGGCCATAGTTTGCCCATGGCTGGCTTAGACAACGTGGGCTGGTGAGGGAGCAGACGTGGGAGGTCCTCTTACCCTGTCCTCCCCTCAGTGCTCGCCCGGCTGACAGAGCCCGACAGTGGCAGAGCTGACCCGCGGGAACTCAGTGGGCAGCCTGGGCCGATCCCTAGTCCTCCCCTCTCCTCCGCCTCACTCAGGGCCTCTCACCAGGCCCTCCCTCCACCCCTCAGAGCCCGAAAGCAGCTTGTGCTGCCAGTTGGAGTAGGAACCGTGAGGGCGTTGGGTGCAGAGCCCAGAGGTGCGCCAGCCCTGGGACCCTGCCCCCGATGCTGCTCCAGGCTGGGGGCCGAGCCCAACTGTGACCGCAGCTCTACCTTCTTCACCAAACCCGCTGGAGAAAGGAGCCAGCATTTCAGTGCCAGTGCCACAGCCAGCAGTGCCAGTGCCCCGTGAGCAGTGCCAGGCCTCCCTCACAGGCCTCACCATGAGCTTTATCTGCAGTCACGCCCACAGGAACGGGGTCCAGGCCCAGGACAGTGTACATGGAAACCAAACCATCCCAGGAGCACGCGGCTGCGAAAGCGCTTGCTTACCAGCTGCTGGCCTTTGGGGCCCCAGCCTGCGTACTGCAGCTTCGCGTCGCTCACCTCCGGCGGGTCTAGGCTCTGAGGGTCCCTGGAAAACACAACAGAGAGCAAAATGGTGGGAAGGAACGGGGAGTTAAGGGCTGTACTTTGTTCTGCCCCGAGCCTCTGCCCCCCACCCCCCCACACCGCGTCACGCTCTCCAGGAGCCGTCTCATCGGGACCAGGGCCCCCAGGCGTGTGAGCTGGACTCAGGTCCTCATGCTGAGCCCAAATAGCAAATATTCCCCGGGAGAGAGCCTGCGGAGGAGTATATGAACCTATTTTTAAAAATATTCAGAACCGTCAAAATGAAAAACTGAAATGCATGGCGTGCAGCAATAAATGCCCCTGTTCACAGCTTCATCTCTGGATTTCCTGACAGAAGTTACTTTTCTCCTAAGCCTAATGCCAGGCCGTTCGGCCTCTCTGAACCAAGCGGCTTCAGCGCCAGATTCCAGCTTTTGGTTTGTGGTGGACCAAAAGGGAGGGAGAGAGAGAAGGGGAGGTTGAGAGAGATTGAGAAAGGCAGTGAGACTGAGATGGAGAGATTGAAAGAGTGAGAGACAAAGATTGAGGGAATGACAGAGAGAGACTGAGAAAGATGGAAAGAAGAGAAACATTTTTTCCTTTCAAACCTCACCTACATTTTTTCACTTTTAATTTATTATATGCAAAACACCACACCAAAAAAACACTGCCTATGTACTTAAAGGCCATAACGGATAAAAATAATCACGAGGACTACAAACACCTGTGCGTTAATAGGCGTAAATATTTCAGGGTAAGTGCAGCGGTGCCATCTGCAATGGGCAAGAGAGACACGCTGCTCCCGGGAGGCTCTCTGCGCTCTGCAGAGCAGGCAGCCCCGCCAGGAGCACCTTGCCGGGTGGCCGCGGTATTTCTTAAGCAGAGGACAGAGCTATGAATGTGCTCATTCACCTTCAGAGAGACGGTGGCTGGATGGTCTTTGGGAAGGGAAGACGCTGAACTTAAAGTACTGTCTGAACCAAAGACACAGGCGCGACGGGAAGGGAGGGGAAGTGGGTAAGGGCATGTTGAGTGAGGGCTTGGGTCAGTAGAAAATTCTAAAAGTAAGTGCTTAACAGTCTACCAGGACATGGAATACATTTCAGAGTCAAAAGCACTGGTAGGAGGGATACTCTGCCCTGCCCTGCAGTTTCAGGCCAGGCCCCTGGGTCGGCAGGAAGCAGTGAGGGGGACAGTGACAGAGCCGGCTGGGTACCCAGCTGTTAGCAGAGCGACGGGGGGTCTGAACGTGGCAGGTTCCCAGTGAATGTTTGCAAACCTACCATTTGTGTGGTTTTAGGGTTTCAATATATATATATCTACACTAATAAAAGAGAAACATGGTAATTGGCATACGACTGCTACCCTTCCCATTGGCTAATCCCCCTGTCACTCACAGAGTAGGGCCGAGATATGCAAATTAATTGTCAGCCATGATGGCGGCTGGCAGCCAGGCAGCTGATGCGAACAGGGAGGCTTGCTTGCTTCAGTGACGGAGGACTCCAACGTTCCTCGCCTGACTTGCCGGCCTCTCAGCTGCAACTCTAAGCAACTATGTTGCGAATAAAGAAGCTAAAAAAAACCCCAGAAACCTGCTTTACTCAGCGGAGCTTCAGCCAGCCGGACCACAACATTGTATCAAATACAGACGGTAAACAAAGGCCAGAAACCTGTTTTCAGCAGCCGAGGCCTCAGAGCTAAAGCTGGCCCAGAATAAAAAAAAAAAGAAAAAGAAAAAAAGGAGCAGTTGGGAGCTTCAGTCCCAGCCTGAAAACAGCCCTTAGCCCCTCACCCAGACTGGCCAGGCACCCCAGTGGGGACCCCCACCCTGATCCAGGACACCCTTCAGGGCAAACCAGCCAGCACCCACCCGTGCACCAGGCCTCTATCCTAGATACTAAAAGGGTAATATGCCTCCCAGCACCGGGATCAGCGGAGCCTCGAGTCCTCCTGGCACCGGGATCAGCGTGACAGGGGGCAGCGCTCAAACCCCCTGATCGCCCTGCAGCTCTGTGTGTGACAGGGGGCGGGGCCCCAACCCCCCCACCCCCCACAGGCCCTGCTCTGTGTATGACAGGGTAGAGCCATAACCTCCCCATTGGCCCTGCCCTGAGTGTGACAGTGGCGGCACCCCAACCCCCTGATCTGCCCTGCCCCGAGTGTGACAGGGGACGGTGCCCCAATTCCCCTATTGGCCCTACTCTGTGAGTGACAGGGGGGAGCTCCCCAACCCCCTGATGGGCCCTGCTCTGTGCATGACAGGGTAAGGAGCCCCAATCCCCCTGATGGGCCCTGTTCTGTGCGTGATAGGGGGTGGCGCTGCCACCTCCCCAAAGACCCCGCCTTGAATGTGACAGGGGGCGGTGCCCCAACCCCCTAATCGGCCCTACCCTAAGCGTGACTGAGGGTGGCATCGCAACCTCCCAATCTGCCCTGCTCTGTGCATGACAGGGGGCGGCGCCCCAACTCCCCAATTGGCCCTGCTCTGTGCATGACAGGGGGTGATGCCCAAACTCCCCAATCGGCCCTGCTTTGAGCCCTACTAGGGGCTGCACCTAGGGATTGGTTCTGCCCTCTGCCACCCGGGAGCAGGCCTAAGCCAGCAGGTCGTTATCTCCCATGGGGTCCCGGACTGCAAGAGGGCACAGGCTGGTCTGAGGGAACCCCCTTCCCCTGAGTGCACAAATTTTTGTGCACCGGGCCTCTAGTATATATATAAAGAAGTAATATGCAAATGAGGCCAGGACTTCACAATGGTCATGACCAGCTCAGGAGGAGGGGCCAGGGCCAGCCCCGAGCCTGAGAGAACAACACGTAGGTTCAGCCCAGAGCCTGAGAGATCAACACAGAGGGGCGCTTGCTCTGAGCCTCTGACTCAACTAGGGTCAGGTCCCCAGCACACACACACACACACACACACACACACACACACACACAGGCGCCTGCTCCGAGCCTCTGCTGCCAGACTGTGGAGCGGGCCTAAGCAGTCAGTAGGACATCCCCTGAGGGCTCCCGGACTGTGAGAGGGGGGCAGGCTGGGCTGAGGGACCCCCATCCCCTAGTGCATGAATTTCGTGCACCGGGCCTCTAGTCTTTTCATAAACAAGGGTGACTTCCTCACTGACTTTGTATGGGGAAAGGTTTTCTAAGGATGACTCAAGATTCAGAAGCAATAACATAAAAGAGTGACACATTTGAGGACATACCATAAACAGTTTTGAAAAATTATTGACAAAATGTCACAAAAGACAACTGAGAAAGTGGGAGAAAATATTCATAACACACTCCAGACACATGGTTGAGCTCTATCAGACAAAAAACTCTAAAATTAAGGTTGCAAAAGACACAAGATGATAGCAATGTGAGAAAAAGACATGAGCAGACAAGTGTCTAAAAAGATATTAACATGGCCCTCAAACATACGAAAAGCCCTGAACAAACAAGATTCTACACTGAGTTATCTCACCGATGAAACTTGCTGAGAACAACAAGGAAGCGAGGAAAGTGTGGCTCGTTGTGTTGGCGAGGCTGCGGGCCTGGCATGCGCACCTGTGCCGGCGGGTGCACACCTTCCAGGGGACATTGGAAAACCTGGTAAAATCCACCCTGAACATTAGACCCAGTTCGCTTCCTGGCAGATCCACCTCTAACGACACAAAAATACACATGCGGAAGCTGTGTGCACTGCAGCTTGGCAGTTGCAAAATCTGAGGAGCAATGTGTGGTTGAGTAAGTGGCACCCCAGTGGCATATGACAGCCATCACGTGGAGCCAGCAGGAACCCCATCGGGAGAGATCCAGCATCTAGAAGGGACGTGGGGAAATAGGTGTGGGCCTCCTCATGTGTGGGAACCCCTGAGTCCACAGGCCAACGCTCTATCCACTGAGCCAAACCAGCCAGGGCATGAATGGAAGTTTACTCGTTCCTCTTCCTGAGCTGGGCAAGATTGAAAGCGTCCTGACAAAAGCCGCCTTTGGAAAGAGGAAAGCCAAGAACTGCTTTCCTGGCTCCTAACCCTTCAGGCTAAAAACATTTTTAAAATTAGCATTTCGGTGTCCAATAATACATGTTTTCAGAATCTTCCTCATGGTGGATAATATAAGCATATAAAAGACCCTCACAGTCGTAGCAGAGTGTCTGGCACATTGTAGATGCTCATACAGATTAACTGGATAATGAATACAGTGAGTGGAACCCCAGTTCGCGAACCTGCTTCGTTCTGGAAGGCTGTTTGAAACCCGAATCCTGCTTTCCTTTAGAAATAATGTAAATTGAATTAATGCCTTGCAGACCCCCAAGTGACCTCCTGTTTGAATGTTTCTCATATACAACACATGTCTAATATACAGTTTAATCTATAAATAAACACCTTAAAAACAAAACGGACATGAAATGTAAATGAGAATTTGAAAAAAAGGAAATGAAATGTACAGTAAAAAAAGAAAATCTACATTAATAAAAGAAAAACATGCAAATTGACCAAACCTTTGCTATGCCTTAAGCCACGCCCACCAGCCAATCAGAGTGACTATATGCAAATTAACCCAACCAAGATGGCAGCCGGCAGCCATGGAACTGGAGCAAGCAGGAGGCTTGGTTGCCCCAATGATGGAGGAAGGCAAGCTTCCTGAGGCCAGCTCTGAGCTCCACTCAAAGCAACAAAGTTTCAATTATAGAAAGTAACTAAATCCTAGAATAAAGAAAAAAAGGAGAGGCTGGGAGCTTCCATCACCAGTGGGCTTGGCCAGTCTGAAAACGGCCATCAGCCACTCACCCAGGATGGCCAGGAACCCCAGTGGGGACCCCCACCCTGAAGGGGGTGTGACCAGCCTGCAAACAGCCATCAGCCCCTCACCCAGGCTGGCCAGGCACCCCAGCGGGACCCCCACCCTGATCCAGGACACCCTTCAGGGCAAAACAGCAGGCCCCCACCCATGCACCAGGCCTCTATCCTATATAATAAAAGGGTAATATGCAAACTGACCCTAACAGCAGAATGACTGGGAATGACTGTTCACTATGATACACACTGACCAGCAGGGGGCAGATGCTCAATGCAGGAGCTGCCCCCTGGTTGTCAGTGCGTTCCCACAGGGGGAGCTCTGCTCAACCACAAGCCAGGTTGACGGCTGCCAGTACAGCGGTGGTGGGGGGAGCCTCTCCCACCTCCTCAGCAGTGCTAAGGATGTCTGACTGCAGCTTAGGCCTGCTCCCTGCTGGCAAGTGGACATCCCCCGAGGGCTGCTGGGCTACCAGAGGATGTCTGATTGCCAGCTTGGGCCTGATCCCCCAGGGAGCGGGCCTAAACCAGCAGATGGACATCCTCTGAGGGGTCCCAGACTGTGAGAGGGCACAGGCCGGGCTGAGGGACCCCCATGAGTGCACACATTTTTATGCACTGGGCCTTTAGTTTAATAATAATGAGCAGCAACAAAAGCAAAAAACAGGAAAATATTCGCAGCACAATTTCCTGAGATGTTAGCAACATGAGGTTTAGCAGTAAACTGACACACACTCGTGCATTCTCTCCCTTGTTTGTTGCCTGAGAGATGCGTGACTGATCGCATAGGAGTCAGCATGAAAGGGTGTGGGGTGAGAAGCATATTGTTTGAGATGGAGATGTTTGAGAGCCAACGTTCCACTATAGAAGGATAGATGGATGGATGGATATATGGGATACAGTTTAGTCACCAATGGATGGTTGGTTAGGGTCAGTACAACCTTAAACTCATAAAACATTGAAAGATTTGTATTATTATTTTAATATATATCTTAAATTGCACAGTTATAATCTTTTAAAAAATGTTTTTACCGATTTCAGAGAGAGGAAGCAGGAGGGAGAGAAGGATAGAAATGTCAATGATGAGAGAGAATCATTGATCAGGTGTCTCCTGTACACACCTTACAGGGGATCAAGCCCCAACCTGAGCATATGCCCTGACTGGGAATCAAACCATGACCTCCTGGTTCATGGGTCGAGGCTCAACCATGGAGCCAGGCTGGCCAGGCCACGGTGAAATTCCTGAGGGCAGGGTCCTCGCTGGCATGAACCCTTCGCCTGGCCAACATTGGGGCTGGTTAGTCGGCGCTGTCTGTGTCTGTGGGTTCAGAAGCTCTGCCTGTGAAGAAGGACTTGGGTACAGAAGTCCTGCCATGGAGACTGTGGGGCTGGCTCATCCTGAAACATGTGTGATGGATCCCACACCCAACTCACAGAGGCACTTCCACATACATGGTCCCACACATACGTCCTCAATAAAGTCAGGGAGATTTTTTTAAATAATAGGGGACACGTCGTGTCTTCCATCAGTGCACCCCGTGTCTACACCAGCCCACTGCCCAGGCAGCTCCTGCTGGAGGAGCCCTGGGAGGGCTGCCGGGGGGGGAGGGGGCGGGGGGAGGAGTGGTGCAAGTTCCCAAGGAACGTTAGCAAACCTGCCATTTGTGCGATTTTATGGTTTCAGAGTATTTTCATAAACAAGGGGATTTCCTCATGGATATTGTATGGGGAAAGGTTTTGTAAGGATGACTCACAATTCTGAAGCAATAACATAAGAGAGCAACACATTTGAGGACATAAACATTCTTTTTGAAAAATTACAGGACAAAACATGCAATGTGGAGCTGAAGGACACAGAGTGTTGGGGGAAGATGAAAAGTTCTGACACTGAATGGGGTGGGGCTGCCCACCTCTGGGAACACACTACAGACACTGAGCTGTACAGTCTCAATGGGTGAATCCCAGGGGGTGGAATTCTATCTCAATGAAGCCAGGACAGAGAGGAGGAGAAGGCCCCCCACGGTGCCCCCACAGTTGCTTGCGCTCTCTGTAGCTCTGCCCTGTCCCTCCAGGCCCTGGTGTGTAAGGGAGGATGTCTGGTCGACATGATAAACACCTGTATGCAGCAAGCTCTCAGGGGGAAGCACACCGAGCCGTTCTGAGGATGAGAGGCTGGGGTCCCAACGACCTCCCTCCCAAGCTGTGTGGTCCTGGGGACTCACTAAACCTTTCTGAGCCTCCGCTTCCTTCTCTGGAATTTGGGGTCAGTCCGCTTGCGTTATTGCGAAGTTTTGTTCTGTTCTTAAATGTGTGTGTGTGTGTGTGTGTGTGTGTGTGTGTGTGTGTGTGTGTGGTTAGTTCAGAGAGGAAGGGGGAGGGAGAGAGATAGAAACATCAATGATGAGCCAAAACCAGATTGGCTCAGTGGATAGAGCGTCGGCCTGCGGACTGAGAGGTCCCAGGTTTGATTCTGGTCAAGGGCACATCCCCAGTAGGAGGTGTGCAGGAGGCAGCTGATCGATGTTTCTCTCTCATTGATGTTTCTAACTCTCTCTCTCTCTCTCTCTCTCTCTCTCTCTCTCTCTCTCTCTCCCATCCTCTCTGTAAAAAATCAATAAAATATATTTTTTTTTTAAAAAAGAAACATCAATGATGGGAGACAATCATTGATTGGCTGCTTCCTGCACACCCCCTACTGGGGTCCAAATCCACAACCCAGGCATGTGCCCTGATTGGGAATTGAACCATTATCTCCTGGTTTATAGATTGATGCTCAACCCCTGAGCCATAATGGCCGGGCGTGTCACGAGTGTTAAATGAGGAGATGAATGTAACAGCCCAGCCAGCCCCTGGGCCCTGGCGTGAGTCCAGAAGGGTCACTGCTCTGATGTCATTGCTACTGATGATGACGGGGCCAGGGAGGGAGAAGAGCCAGGGATCCAATTCATTTGTTCATGTTTCCTCCAAAGTTAGATGGTCTGTCGTCTGAAGCACCTGTGATTCAGAAACCAGGCGATCTGCAGTGGAATGGCCGAGGGAGTCAGTCCCGGGGCTGTGCCGAGAGCCCCCGAGCTGGCGCCTGGAGGCTGGCCGCCTGCACTTTGATGAGTGCATCTGTTTACTTCCTGTAGGTTTCACCTGACACCCCGCACATTCATCAGCCTGAAGAGAGCCAGTGCCAGCCACCAGCCCTGGTGGAGGAGTGTGAACAGGCGTGGGGTCTGGCCCTCTGTCACACCTGCCCCTCGGCCACGTGTCTCAGCCCGTTCCACTCCATGGAGGCGTGCCCACGCCCTGTTCTCTCCAATGCTTGCGAATGAGATGCCTATTGTGTGTGGATTTCTCTCAAGAGCTTAAATAGCTCCGTCAAGTCTTAGAATGAGTTGAGCTTCTTAACTAATGTATTCTCAAGTTTGAAACGTTCGGCAATGAACTAAACCACAGGCAGCCGGCAGCCTGTTAGCATTTCAGTGGAAGAAGCACCGAATAAAAGGATGGTGCTGGACCCGCAGGGCCTCCCCATTCAATGACTGGTTTCACTGCGAATGCTCACGGGTCCCCAGGCCCCACTTGCTGTCACTCGCCAGCATCGGCACAGACGGGCAGCCACGCTTCCGGTCCGTTCCAGCTATGTGTGCTTAAACCACTTGATTTTCTGTCTCTTAGAGGCAGCCATCACCAATTTGCTCTTTTCTATTCAGGCATCTCTTCCAAGGAGGGTTGGGAAAGCAGCCAGCGGGGATATTCGAGGGGAAACGGTAGACAGTTTGGTGAGAGGCAGTGGGAAATCAGACCATTTAAACACAGGCCCCACGGACCTGACCCGTGAACTCTGAGTAGCTCTCACATGTGAGCTCGTGGGAAGCGGAGGGAGGAGGACTGTTCCCTGCACGTGAACACGGCCGTCCTCACTGAATGTGAGCTTCCAGCAGGCCCACGCCTGAACTTCAGGACAGAGTGTGGGTTAGTTAACAGTGCATATTTAATAGGCCCCTGTCCTCAAAGCGTACATGGCAGAGAGAAGGCCCAGACAAGCCTTGGCCCGCACACATGAACGTGCATTATTTGTGGTCCCAAATGCTTTTTTGAAAACCTGGCATTCCTCATCTCAATGGAACTCATTTCCTGGGAACTGGCAGTTTTCTGGCGGCCCCCCTGAGTAGCAAGTGAGAGGGCCTCTGTGCCGGGCTGAGGCACAGGTGGGAAACTCACCTGTGGGACCCAGCCGCCACTGTGTCACCAGGAAGTCCGGCCCCAGGTGGAGGCTGCATAGTGTGTTTCAGCCACAGGCCCAGCCCTGTCTCAGCTGACCGCCAGGCGGGTCAGGCCTGGCCTCCACGTTGCCCAGCGGATACCCAGGAGGCGAGATGACCGGCCTGTTGCCCCATGCGAACTGCAGATTTATGCGCACGATTATAAAGCACTGAACCTGGGGCAATCTAGTACATCAGTGTGAGTACAGGGCGAATACGGAGAAAGTGTAAGCTGTTTGGGACCAAGTGACCTTCACCGCGTTACGCGGTGCAGACACACAGCTGTGTCAGGGATGAGCCCCTCTCTGTTCTCCGCGCCATTCTGAGTGCAGAGCAGAGGAGGGAAGGCGAGAACTCCCTCCTGGAGCGTTCTCCCCATGCTGTGAGCGCAGTGGCTGCGGGAAGTGGGGCATCACAGCCTCCGTCTGAGATGCCACTGCTCGCCAGGGACACCTCTTCCTCCCCGCTTCATGCAGCCCCCGGCCCCATGTTATCTCCGTCCTACTCTCTGTACCCCTCTTTCTCTCACCTTTTCTATCTACACATTAGATGCTGACACACATGTTGTCAAATGTCTGGGGACGTTGTTGGGGTCATGGTGGGTGGACGATGAAACCTGCCTCCGGGTGGTTCTGAGGGAGGTCAGAGTGTTTAGATGAGGCGCTGTCAGCACTTCGTCTCCAGGACAGGGTGAGAGTGAGTCCCTGTGTGGTGAGCGAGGGGTTGTTGTGTCCCCAGCCATTTGGGACGGGCAGTGGGAGTGTCCGTGACAGCCCGGGTGCAGCTCAGGGTGGAGACGCGGGGCTGTGAGTGTGGCCATGTGTCTGGGGCTGGGAACTGGCGTCCACATGTGTTGAAGGAAGTGACTCTGCCGCCCCTGGCTCTAGCCCTCTCAGCTAGACCTGGGTCGCCAGGCATGACCTTCCGCAGCAGACAGAACCCCTGCTGGGCGTGGCTTGTCCTGCCACTGGGCCCTCGGCCGGCAGCGGGTCGCTCGGGCTCGGGCTGGTCGGTGTTGGCCCGTGACCGAGCTCAGAACCGGGAGCCGGGAGACCCAGCCCAGCACTGGTGTCCTGTGTCCAGTGCACTGAACCCCGGGCCTGCTCACTGTGTTGTCCACCTTTAGTGGCTGCGGAACACACCAGTGTTGGCCAGACATGCAGCCGGCAGGGCATACTCAGCACGCTGCCGCTCCCGCTCCCGGAGGGCCAGTGGTGCACCTCTCCCTTGGGGAGCTGGTGTCCAGCTCTGACATAAAGGGGGGTGTCCGGAAGCCAACCGCGCCCTCCCCGCAGAAGGGGCCCGAGGCCTGGCCAGGAGCCAGGTCAGAAGGTGGGCTTCCTGCTCAGACCGCCTGTCTGGTGGGGAAGGCTCCGGGCCTCCCGCCGGCCGTGAAGCAGCAGACAGACCCCACGCAGGACCAAGTCCCTGGACACACACATTTTTGGATGCAGTGCTGCAAAGGGAAGAATTCAGGGGATGAGAGACGCAGTCAGGTCAGGTGAGTGTCCACCTGGGGCAGGGAGAGGAGGCCCTGGGATTGGCCCTTCCTGGGCCACGCCACCAGCCTTGGGGTGGATGGACAGGATGGGCGTCGGAGGTAAAAGCCGGAGCCCCATGAGGCTTTTACCAAAGGGGGACTACACAGCACAGCACGTTGGAGAGCAGTCTTGCAGCTGATCAAGTTAAACACCCATTTTCTGTACGACCAGCAATTCCACCTCCAGGCGTTTTACCCGGGAAAATGAAGACACGTCTGCGTGAACTTCGTGTGCAAACGCTCCCAGCACTTTCCTCCCAGTAGCCCCAGCGGGAAGCAACTCCGAGCCAGATGCCGATGCTAATGGAATCCGGGTGCAGCCGTGCGAGTGAGATCAGGGTGTGGCAGTGCTAGTGGGATCAGGGTGCGGCAGTGCTAGTGGGATCAGGGTGCGGCAGTGCTAGTGGGATCAGGGTGCGGCCCTGTGGCAGACCCCCTCAGAGATGAGAGTGAGCACCGGCAGCTGCACACGAGAGTGAACCTGGGAAGCAGTTATGCTAAGAAGCCAGCCGCACAAGACTGCAGAAGTGTGGCTCCGTTCAGAAGATTCTAGAAAAGGCAAAACTGTAGGTGGACAGTCACTGGCTGCAGGGACAGCCGTGGGAGGAGGGGGGCACAGTGGGATGCGGGGGGAGGGCAGTGGTTTCTACCCTGGCTGTGGAGGTGCTTCTGGGCTGCAATGACCTGGCATCGCACACATGCCATCCGTGGGGGCTGGTCTCTCCACCAGCCTCCGGCTCTCCTGCCTAAACCCTGAGCTGCTCTCCCGGTCAAGGCTATGCTTGATGTTCCATAGAAGCCAGCGTCACCAAGGCGGATCAGGCCGAGGCTTCCTGTCCAGCCCTCTGCCAGACAGCACAGACAGGGAGAGAAAGATGAGGTAACAACACCACGGGCAAGACGGGAGGTTCACACGGCCTTGCCACCTGTACCCCTGGCACGCACTGGATCTCACTCCCGTGTAGCAGGAGCAGAGGCACGGCCCACGCTGCAAATGGGCTGGCACAGCTACCCAGGGCGTTGGCCAACGCACGGGGCATTTCTCCCCAGGAATAGGCCTGTGAACAGGCGAGAGCAGACCTCAGGGGTGCAGGCAGGTCCTCCTCGGGGGACTGACCCTCAGGCCCAAGGAAAGGGCTCAGCGAACATGCCAATAATTTTGTGTGACTTATCAGTGGCCTGTGACTTGTAAGACCAGGCAGCGCGGAGTCCGCAAATGCACAAATAGAAGCGGCGACTCCACTGCCGAGCCCACTAGGTGGCGCCCAAGTCCAACGCCAGCCTGGGCGACCCAGCTCCAGGACAAACCCAGCCCCACTGCCTGCCCTTCAGGGGGGTCCGGTGACAAAGGAGCAGGCTCTGCAGGGCCCCTGGCACAGACTCCCACACGATGGAGCTGCTGAATGTCCTTAAGTGACCCCCGGGATCACAGCTGCCTGAACTCTCTGGGCCTGCATCAGGGGAAACGCTCCCCGCTTGTGTGCAGGCAGGACGCTGATTTCCAGCCGCATCTGCAACCCCGGCATCAGTGACCACAAGCGAAGGCGGGTGGGGCCAGTCGACCCCTGAGGAAAATGAAAATATTCAGAGTGGGCTACACCCTCCTGAACCCCCACCCACTCTCGGTGGTTGATCCGGTTGGGGTCCAGGTGAGCATCTCCTTACAATCAACATTGTTCGCTACTTAGTGCACTTCCTCCATCTATCAGCCCACACCTGTGGGGAATCTCCCGGCCACAGACAATTCAAGGGGATCAGCTAGGAGCCTGACGAAATGATGCATTTTTCATCTTCCACCTCATTTTCAGACGGGCTTGTGTGTGTGAAGATCTTTTAGGTGCGCAGGAGTCCTCAAGGGAGGAATGGTGGCAGCAGCTCCTGCATGAGGCCCATGGCGCTTCTCCCGCTGATGGGCGAGCCCTACTGTGTGGGACCTTCCCAAGAAGCCGAGGAAGACCGAGGTGCAGCCCCTCCCACGGGTTTGTGCAGTCAAGCCGCCCTGTGCAAGGCCGCGGGTTCCGGACACAGTTCAATCAAACCCCTGGCTCTGACCCCTGAATGCGGGGGAGGAACTCATCACATAGCAAATGCAAACTGTCTAAGCATTCCGTTCAGAGAGATGGTGCATGGCCTACACAGTCACCAGCAATTTGGTGCAAGAATAAACGAGAGTGGCATGAGGCGTGTGTGTCCCTAGGAGCCAGGAGGGCAGAGGGCTGTAGAGGGGCGTTGACATCTGGAGGTGAAGGCTCAGAAGGTTGGTACCAGATGCAGGAGCAGGGAGTTGCTGCTGTGCATGGGGGGAGGGGAGGGTGGGCGGAGGAGATGGAGCGAGTGAAGGGTGACGGATGCCCAGGGGCAGGTGCTGTTGGACGGACACCTGGCTGGTGTGGCTCAGGGAAGCAAGGCCTGTGTGGACGGGCGCCACCTGCTCTTCCTCCCCCCTCGCTGCAGACGACACCCACAGCCCAGGCACAGCTCGGGCCTCGGTTTAAACTCGGAGCTCAGGAAGCCATTAGGTCCATCAGCGTTGACACTGAGGTTGAAATTCATTTTCTGTTGAAATGCACAGAGAGTGTGGCGGGAGGTGACAAATGAGATTTGGCCGCGAGTGGAGCCTGGGTTCTTCCCGAACACCAGAGCAGGCCCTCCACGCACAGCTCACCTTGTCCCCCCCGCACCCCCCCGCACCCCTCACTCCCCCGCCCCGCCCCCCCCCCGCCCCCGTGTCCCTGTAGCCGCCCACAGGCCCGGAGAAGGGCTTGTTATTCCACAAGCACAGTAACGTCTCCAAGATGACACAGGCACGAGGTCGACTGGGTCTCTATTCCCAGATCTGTTTGCTGCTGAAGTCCATGTTCTCTAGCTAAGGGGTAGGGGGAGAAAGGGAGGAGATGGCAGAGAAGGGAGGAGGGGGAGGCTGAAACAGCCAAGACAGGCCCCACTGGCTGACCCAGGAGCTGTCCAGGGTGCTGAGAACCATACCCTCCCATAACAGCAGGCTCCCCCGCCCCCCATGCCCTAGAGGAGTCTCCTGGAGAGCCATATAAGAACACCTCTTTCTTCTACCTAGTGGCTTCACGCTGGCACTTCCCCGGGGTTTACGAAAAATCGTGTCCATGCGGCCTCTGGCAGGCTGCCTGCTCTGTGGGGTCTGTGCGGAAAGTGGGCGCAGCGTCCCTGGGGATTCTGCACAAGAGGAGGCTGGGAAGGAAGCGCGCTGAGCCAGAGGCCTGCCAGAGCCTGCGAATTCCCATTGCTGCCCTCGGAACGCGCTCCTTGGACTCGCTCACGCAGCAGGCTCAGCTCACACGGGCACAGGCGCCCAAGATTTAATTAAAGGGGCATGGATATGAACACTTGAAATCTGTCTTCATTTTCCAAGAGAACACCAGCTACCCAGGATCACAATTAGTGTGGTTTCCCCACTGACCGAATGCCCCGTGCCCCCACGTCCCCATTACTCCCACTGCCTCCTAATTGAATCCACGCACAAGCCCCCTTTCCTTCCGCCTTCTCCATCCAAGCATGAACTCACTGCAGCTGCCATCCACCTCCCAGTGTGCAGCACGCTCTTACTGCAAAGGCCCATTGCACTAGGGGGCGCAGGCTCACGCACCTGTCTCAGCCCTCAGAGGCCAGGCCGACACCCCTAAATTCCAGGGAGGCGCTGCCTATTGTGGAGGCCAAGCCTGTCTCCTGCTTTACTCCACCTGGAAGTCTCCTCTCTCACCATCTATTCAAACACAAACAAAAACCGCCAAGGCGCGCAAGCCAGACTTCCTTCATCAGCTCCTTCGCAGCCTCCCTGGGCCCACAGCCCGTTCTTCTGTGCTCAGTGCTTGAAACACACATGTGGGCACAGAGTCATACCTAAGTTGGTGTTATTTCTTTCTTTTTGTTTGTTAATCCTCACTCGAGGATATATTTTTCTATTGCTTTTTAGAGGAATGGAAGAGAGGCAGGGAGGAAGGGAGGGGGAAGAGAGAGAGAGAGAGAGAAAGAGAGAGAGAGAGAGAGAGAGAGAGAGAGACTAATGTGAGAGAGACACATCAGTTGGTTGCCTCCCGCACGTGTCTGGGCTGACACTCTAACCAATGAGCTGCACTAGCCAGGGCCGTGTCTTCTTTTCAACAAGATTTTGAACTTCTGAGGAATAGCAGCCATTGCTTTTGCCTCAAAGTCCGGTACAGTGGGGCCTTGAATTACGAGTTTAATTTGTTCCATGACGGAGCTCGTAACTCAAATTACTCGTATGTCAAATCAAAAGTGAACGAGTGAGACACGTGATGCTGGGCTGATGTTGTGGCGTTCACTGTGACGTTCGCTGAGCCAACTAGCGGTGGGGTATCTGAAGCTGGCTCAATCGGAATTTTAGCTTGCAACTTAAAGCAAAAAATCGGCCGAGAGGTGGCTCATATCTCGAAAAACTCTTTAGTCAGGACACTCGTAAGTCAAGGCCCCACTGTATTTCAATAATTATTCATTGATTTATATTGTCTTTTCTGCTTCCATTGGAGGCAAAACAAGAAAGCCTGACAATTGCAGCAGGTGAGATTGAGATGAGATGAAAATATTGACTACGAGAACTGGGGACAGATAGTCGAGGCTACAGATGTCTCTTTAAGAGAAATGACAGATCACAAGTAATTACCTGAGTGTCAGGGAATGACTGTAGCTTTAAAAAGTGACTAAAGGGGAACTTCATGACATAGTCTATCATTCCTTTCCGGGTACCAGGAGGGTTTGAGCTGCCTGGGAAGTGAGTGCGATGGTCTTTACTTCTGAGGCCACCCCTGTGCCTGGACACACACTCCAACACTAAGGACAGCGCTAGCATCTGCTCACTAGGAGCACGACTCTGCTGTGCCTTTTGCATACAGCGTTCCACTTAATTTTTATAATGTGCCTATAGCAGCGGTTCTCAACCTGTGGGTCGCGACCCCTTTGGCTGTCAAACGACCCTTTCACAGGGGTCGCTTAAGACCATCCTGCATAGCAGATATTTACATGACGATTCATAGCAGTAGCAACATGACAGTTATGAAGTAGCAACGAAAATAATTTTATGGTTGGGTCACAACATGAGGAGCTGTATTTCAAGGGCCAGAAGGTTGAGAATCACTGGCCTATAGGGTGGGCATAATTATCATCTTTGGAAAATGTGGAAATTAAGATTTGTAGACGTACAGCATTTCTCACTGTCATCCCACAGTCGGCGTCAGACTGGTTCTCGAACTCAGGCTTTGGTCCTCACTCCTGCCGCGTGCCGTGAGGCCAGGGTCAGGTGCTGAGGGCACACTGCCAGCCCACTGACATCCCAGCCTTTAAGTTAGTGAGGAATTCTGGGAAGAAGGAGCCTACATCTCAGATTATTATTTTCACAGACACAGACTGTAACTTCATAAGCCAACCAGAACTCCAAAGAAATACACTTTTTACAGTTTTGGTTGGTGCCTGCAAGATGTTGGTGAGTAAGTACAGTTAGGGCGACAATGTCCCAGCACGGCCTCCAACCCCACCCATCTCTCCTCTGGTATTACTGTTTGCCAAACCCCATGATACTGCCCAGGGTTTCCTGAAAGTTGATTCTGTTGTGGAAGGAGTTGATGTCCTCCCGTCATGTGCTTTTCAGAATGACGCCAACAGACATGAGACCACATGTTCAAACCCTCATTTCCTTTTAGAAAAGGACTCAAACCAAAGAGGAAACTAATTCAGGGCAAAGCCATGCCAGGAAAATGTGACGAAGCAAACAATGTCTATGAATATATGTGATAGACGCTCCATGGAGAACACATAGCTGGCTGTGACCTTCACTGTGGGTAGAGCTGGCTGTGACCTTCAACCTTCACTGTGGATGGAACTGGCTGTGACCTTCCCTGTGGACAGAGCTGGCTGTGACCTTCGACCTTCACTGTGGGTGGAGCTGGCTGTGACCTTCAACCTTCACTGTGGGTGGAGCTGGCTGTGACCTTCACTGTGGATGGAGCTGGCTGTGACCTTCAACCTTCACTGTGGGTGGAGCTGTGACCTTCAACCTTCCTTGTGGGTGGAGCTGGCTGTGACCTTCAACCTTCCCTGTGGGTGGAGCTGACTGTGACCTTCAACCTTCACTGTGCACAGAGCTGGCTGTGACCTTCAACCTTCCCTGTGGGTGGAGCTGGCTGTGACCTTCAACCTTCCTTGTGGACAGAGCTGGCTGTGACCTTCAACCTTCCCTGTGGACAGAGCTGGCTGTGACCTTCAACCTTCCCTGTGGACAGAGCTGGCTGTGACCTTCCCTGTGGACAGAGCTGGCTGTGACCTTCAACCTTCCCTGTGGGTGGAGCTGACTGTGACCTTTGACCTTCACTGTGGATGGAGCTGGCTGTGGCCTCCACTGTGGGTGGAGCTGGCTGTGACCTTCCCTGTGGATGGATCTAGCTGTGACCTTTGACCTTCACTGTGGATGGAGCTGGCTGTGACCTCCACTGTGGGTGGAGCTGGCTGTGACCTTCACTGTGGACGGAGCTGACTCTGACCTTCCTTCACCGTGGACGGTTGCTTTGTTTTGTTGAAATTCTGATATAGAAACTTTGTGGAACACTTTATGTTAAACATAGCTAGCTTTAATTCTTGTTTGATAAACAAATTTGTGTAAAAGATATGTCTTACAAGAATACAATTTTTGACAACTTCATATGTGAAAGTCGGACAAACCTACCCCTAGGTACTAGGTCGTTGAATAGATGAAAATTCGCTTCCTGGGAATGTGCCCGGCTCCGAGACAGAGGGCAGACCCGGAGGAGGAAGGTCACCCGGCAGAGAGCGCCTCCTCAGGTTCATGAAAGGCCCAGCACATACCGGGTAGGCAAAGATAGGCTTACAGTTGTCCACATGTGAAACAGAGTTTATCCCATAAACTGTCACTCATTAATTACTGCGTTATTTACCACATGAACACCTGTAAGCCAGGTTTGCCCCGCCCTGTGTGAGGGCATGCTCCCCCATTCCCTCTGCCCCTGCAAAGAGGAAGGAGCCAGAATCCCTGGGGCACTGGGCATTCAGTCTGGCCCTTCTCTGTGGCTGGTTGGGAAGCCTGAAGCTAAGGAAAAAAGATCAAGCTGTAAGTGACAAATAATCTCACGCTGTGGATGGAACAGCTTCTGGCTGGAAGCCAAGAATTTCCAGAAGGAGGAGGGAGTCCGTGAAAAGGTATAGACCTGTGTCTGCAGAGGGGCCGGGAGCTGCTGGGGTTTGGCCTGCCAGTCATGTAACTGTAACTATTTTAATAGACTCATTTGTATTTTAAAGGGACAGCGGTGCTTTCCAGAGCCCCAAGCCCACCTCTGCGTCCTGGTCCTGCCACCTGGCTGAGCACTGCCCTCTGAGTAGCTGAGGGGTCAGTAAGCTCCTGACATTGCAAAAACCTGAGGCCTAAAGGCTCCCCCGTTCTGAAACCCACTGTCTTGTTAATAGAAAGAAGCTGTTGCTAATATTTGGTTAATTACATGATTCATTTTCCAAAAGCGATCTTAACACAGCGGGAGCGTCGGGTTGGAAGGAGGTGATGTTGGGGCTGAGTCAGTTTCCACAGAAATGGGAGGGTTCTCAGACCCCCTCACCCCCAGACACCGCTCCCAGTCAATGTAACAAGTAATTGGTACTTCATTCCCTGTCTGGGTCCTCAGAGAAAAAACAAGTTAGTGCAACTAAAAGCTGACCTTTATGGCTATAATGTAACCAAGGGCAGTCACTCGGCTGTCCACGAAGGCGCGTGAACGTCAACCGATACATGACAGTGATGATTATCACTGTGATTGTTTTAGAAATACCTGAAGCTCATCATCTGTTGGCATCCTCTATGGGGGACTGTCATCCTGAGATTGAAACCAAGTCACCATATTATCCTCAGGTATGTCCCTGGTTTGGTTCCTCCTCCTCCTCCTCCTCCTCCTCCTCCTCCTCCTCCTCCTCCTTCTTCTTCTTCTTCTTCTTCTTCCTCTTTCTCTTCCCCCTCCTCCTCCTCCTCCTCCTCCTCCTCCTCCTTCTTCTTCTATATTTACTGTATTGATTTTAGAGAGCAAAGAAGGAGAAGGAAGAAGAGGAGGAGGAGGAGGAGAAGAGAGAGACCTCTTGTTCCACCCATCCATGCATTCATTGGTTGATTCTTGTATGTTCCCTGGCTGGGGATTGAACCCCCAACATTGGTGTATTGGGGGCCACACTCTAAACTAGTGGTTCTCCACCTTCCTAATGCCACGGCCCTTTAATACAGTTCCTCATGTTGTGGTGACCCCCAATTTCATTGTTACAAATTGAACATAATTAAAATATAGTGATTAATCACAAAACAATATGCGATTATATATGTGTTTTCCGATGGTCTTAGGCGACCCCTGTGAAAGGGTCGTTCGACCCCCAAAGGGGTTGCGACCCACAGGTTGGCGACCCACAGGTTGAGAACCGCTGCACTAAACACTGCGGGACAGGCCAGGACAAGGTTTGGTAAACACTTGAGCTAGGTTCTCAGAATCTGTTTCTCCTAAGTCCTGACGGGGCGGTAAAACATCAGCACCGTGGGTTAAGTGTAAAATGCTTGTAGAGTTTTGAGCTTTACAGATTTATCTGAGGGGCCCAGAAGAGCCATCAGCTCCCATAAATTCTCTCGCTCCCAGCAGGGCAGATAAATCTCTGCTTAATTACACTGCCTGCTGCGACCTTTGCGGATGTGTGTCTGCTTGAAAAATAACAGCGTCGCTCCTCCTCCAGGGAGACATGTGGCGTGTGCTTTAGGAGGAAGACGCCCGCGGACACGTTATTTGCACTGTCGCAGGTCATCTTCAGTTCCTCGGGTTTGATTTTTCTCCAGGAAAAATCACAGAAACCAGGATCACATTTCGCTGCGTATCTACCTGTATCTCTCATGTGTCCCCATGGAGTGATTTCTCCCTGTGTTTCCCAAGGCCTTGCCCATGCTCCGCCCAAGCCAGGCAGCGTGTGGGCTGCAGACCAGCGGCTGTGCCATGTACCCTGTGGCGAGTGCTCCTGTGAGCACGGCAGCTGTCTGTTCAAACATCTGCGGGGAAATGGGAGGCTCCTCGGGAACATTCACGGGAACCTACGCCCCGCGGCCAGCAGCCTGTCCGGTGCTGGACCGTTTCCCAAGCACCTCACCTTCCCAAATGCTCAGAAGTGGGGAGGGGGCGAGGGAGGAAGGTGGGCAGGAATGAGAGGGCAGGGGTGGAGGAGGAGAAAGAAGGAGAAGGAGGAGGGAAGAGCAGAATGGAGATGAACACAATGAAAGCCACCTGCCCGCTTTCCCAGGCCTGCGACCGTTTCCCTGCGTCCCGCTCACACGTGCTCCCGGCACTTGGACGGGTCTTCCTGCCCCTGGGCTCCGAGGTGAGCTCCTATGAGGATTCCTGTGCTGATGGGCCCCCTGTCCGCCCACCCGAAAACCTTTCAAAACCACGCTGCTCTCATGCTTTCCTTCCTGCACACACTTTGGGTCCCCAATCATGTATTTTTAAAAACAAATATGTTTTTATTGATTTAGAGAGAGAGGAATGGAGAGGGAGAGAGAAATACGGATGTGAGAGAGAAGACTCATCAGCTGCCGCCAGGCCGCCCTCCCACTCCGGCAGCTGGTGGTGAAGCAACAAAGCACAGGGAGCCAGAGCAGGGCTGGCGGAGCTGGTCTGGGAGGGAGGCTGCCCAGGGGCAGGTGCTGGACTCGGGTGACCCTGACCCTGTGTGGGTCCCTGCTCCCAGAGGTCCTGAAGCAGCAGCACCCCTGCGGTCAAAAGTCAAGACACCCGTTTTCTGCCCTCAGTTCCTGAGAACTAAGTGCCTAGCCAGCGCGCCGCAGCTTCTCAGTACAAGGAAATGAAAACAGTCTTACCCGTGAGGAATTTTGCTCAGGACATAGTATCCAGTGTAGGAGTGTCGGTGTATCTGAAACAGACAAGAAACAGAACAAAACAAAACAAGCAGTGAGACAAGGCTGAGACCAGGATGGCTTTCAGATCTCTGTGAACGCAGCGACCCATGGCCCTCCCAAGGGGGCCGTCGGGGGCTGTGGGGAGCAGCACCTCTGCACTGACTTGGGGTTAGCGGGTGCATCCTGTTTAGTCTGTTTCCATCCCTTGCACACGGCTCATGGGTGGTGGAGGCTCGGTCATCTCCATGGCCACCTGGTTTGTGATGGAATCGGAGGCGAGGGTTTCCCGCTGCAGGAAATGCGGCCAGAGACACTCACCCACATACTTGGGGAGATTTCTGCACATTACGGCCAACTCCACAGCGTCCCTCATTGCAGGGGGAGGGGGCGTAGCTTTCAAAGCAAAGGTAACAAAACCACCAAAACAGTGTTTCCCAGGCCTGCACCCCCGACCTGGGCTGCCCTCTTACCCGCCCAGGCCTGCACCTCACCTCCCTCTCCCTGCGCTACTTCTGAGGTGGCAACCGCAGGTCGGAGAAGAGCGGTCTCCTGGGAAGCATGAGTCAGAGGGGACACAATTGGGGACAGGAACATGGGATCGTAAGGAATTTAAGTCCAGCCCAAGTGAGAGCTGATTTGAGGTCTGCCTCTGTCACACACTGGGCGTTGCCTGGACCAGGGTGATCTCTTGGTGCTCACGTTGTCAGTCCAAGGTGATGGCTGTGGACTGAAAAATTCAGGAAACCAACAGATGTCGTAAGTATACAAAGTAAGGGACCGTGCTATCCTTCTTTTTTTTAAAAAATATACGTGTTTAATTGATTTTTAGAGAGAGAGGAAGGGAGAGGGAGAGAGAGAGAAACATTGATGGGACAACACTTCAACTACTGAGCCACACCATCCAGGGTGATATATGTTCTCGTTCTTGGTTGAAGGCCTATTTCTTTAATTCACCCAGAATCAACATATTCTCCAATTGTGCCATCATTCCCGAGCAAAGAGGAGACTCCACCCTTTGCATCACTCTTTCAGGACACTAACTGAATATCTTCTGGGTGGAATCAGTGAGAAAAGGGAGACATCTATAATAATAAAAGCATAATATGCTAATTAGACTGGATGACCTTCTGGACGAAGCCAGGGCTGTGAGGGAAGCCCAGGTCCCGGGTACCAGAGGGAAGTCAGTGCCAGCAGCTGGGGGAAGGAAGGCCTACTCTTGCACGAATTTCATCCATCAGACCTCTAGTCTATATATATAAAAGGCTAAGTTGACTTGTGCATGAGCGATACATATAAAACTCTCGCTGGTGCCAAGTACACGGGTGTGTTTCGATCTGTCATAGTTGATCGTGAATTTGGTTGACACTTCTATTATAGAGAAAGGGAAAATAGTGATATTAAAATATTTCTTCTGATTAATTTCCTTTCAATGTGCACAAATCCATGCCCTGAGCCACTACTGTTAGAATAACCTCACCAGGGCAATGGGAAGATGGAGATGAGCCAACTACCCATTTTTAATTCCCTGTCTGTGTTGCCAAGCAGGGAGAAGGAAAGCCTAAGTGGATGTAATAATAGATGAAGTGGAATAAAATATCTGGAACACTGGACAACTAACTGGCAGGGTTTAGAGAAAGACGAGCGAGTGAAGAGGTAGAGACCAGTGCAACCTGAGGTGCTCGGCTGGCCAAGTGGGGATGCACAGGAAGAGTCCAGGAAACGCAGGGCACATGGGAGCCCTGAGAGGTGAAAGGGCAGTTATGACTGCTGCTTCACTTAAAAATGTGGGGAAGCAGGAAGCAGACAGTGGTCTTCTCATTTCCCACATGAAACAACATAGCACTCAGCCCCTCCCTCGGACAGGAGGAACCAGAGGCGCAAGGACGCCGCTGTTACAGAGCCCAGGTTCCCAGGTTCCATTCGCACGGTGCTCATTCTCCTCCCGAGGATGGAAAGGCCCGGCTCCCGGCTCCCGGCTCCCAAAAGGAGCCGTTTCCAAGAGGGAGTCTTGCTGTCCTCCATGCTCTCTATGCATCTGTGGCATCTATTTCTTTCTTAAATGGGCCCTGAGCACTTCGGATCGGGAAACAAGTGCTGAGATTGGAAGTGGGCAAGACTGTTGTTTTTCTAAGCCTGCATGCCGGCAAGTTCATGGATAGGAGTTGCGTTGGTTTCTTCCTACACCATCAGATTTCCCTTAAAAAACGAATATGGGAGACTTGTCTCCCAGAACACCAGTCCCAGGAGGGAAAAACCATTTCAACAAATTTGTTTTTAAGTATATCATGCAAAACCGTTGATATTGGCATTCAGTAACTGGGGGAAAGAGGAGCCGGGAGCCGGGCCTTTTCATCCCCAGGGCTTATCCTGGGGTAAGTTCATGCATTTGCTTAGCTTCTTCTGTTCTGCTTCCCTTCCTTCCTCCCCTCAGTTCCACTGAAACACACTTTAAAATATATATATATTCAGAGAAGAAGGGAGAAGGAGAGAGAGAGAGAAACATCAATGATGAGAGAGAATCATTGATCCGCTGCCTCCTGTATGCCCCCTACTGGGGATTGAGCCCGAAACCCAGGCATGTGCCCTGACCAAGAACTGAACCGTGACCTCCTAGATCATAGGTCATCGCTCAACCACTGAGCCACACCGGCCAGACTGAACCATACTTTTTATTCCACCGTGGTCTTTCCTTCCTCAGGCTACCAGCACACACACCCCTCCTTCCTCTGAAATCACCCTCTCTTGTAGTTTTAAGTAATTGTTGCCCAAGTATTGGTAACTCCCACAGACCAGCTCCTCAACTGCAGACAAATACACTAGATCTCCACCTGGCCACCTCCACCCCGCCATCTCCACCTGGCCACCTCCACCCCGCCACCTCCACCCCGCCATCTCCTCCTGGCCTTCTCCACCCCCCCACCTCCACCCCACCATCTCCACCCCACCATCTCCACCTGGCCCCCTCCACCCCGCCACCTCCACCCCGCCATCTCCACCCCACCACCTCCACCCCACCATCTCCACCTGGCCACCTCCATCTGCTCACCTCCACCCCCCCGTCTCCTCCTGGCCACCTCCACCTGGCCACCTCCATCTGCCCACCTCCATCTCGCCATCTCCACCTGGCCATCTCCACCCCGCCATCTCCAACCCGCCACCTCCGTCTGCCCACCTCCACCCTGCCACCTCCACCTGGCCACCTCCACCCTGCCATCTCCACCTGGCCACCTCCACCCTGCCACCTTCACCTCACCATGTCTACCTCACTACCTCCACCTCACCGTCTCTACCTCTTGCCTCGCAGGCTCCCAAATTCAACATCCTCCAAAATTAACTCTTCCATGATCATTAAAACCTAATTCAACATTGATATTTTTATCGTGGTACCATCATCTCCTCAGTAAACTGAACTGAAAACCTGGTTTCCTTTGACTCTGTTCCTCCTCCTTGGCTCCAGTCACCCATCCTCAAATAGTGCCGAATTCACTCAAGTTCTCTCAAGCCACCACCCCTTTAACCCTCGCCTGTGCCAGACTTCAGACCTCCTGCCATGGCCCCACCAGGAAGAAGCTGCCTCATTCCTTTCCGAGACGCATTGGAGGTCTCCATCCCGTTCCCTCTGCTTCCTGTTGAACTGGAGCAGATCCTACCATGAAGGGCCCTGTCTTATATTTTACTGCCTCTCTCAAAGCATTTTTCCTTTTCCCACACAGGGAGAATATCACTTAAATCTCCTCGTTAGAAATAAAGTCCCTGGCCCTAGCCAGAGGGGTTCAGTAGGTTGGGTGTCCTCCTGGACACCGAGAGTTCTTCAGATCCTGGCAGGGCATGGGTCCTGGTTGTAGACTCGAGCGCCAGGAGGGGGCGTGCAGGAGGCAGCCGATGAAGGTTTCTCTCCCATTCTCCCTTCTCCTCAAAAATCAATAAAAACATATTTAAAAATAGTCTCTGGCCACAATTTCCTTGAACTCCTTTTTAACCATCATGGCAGCCCAGAAGAAAGTCTACACCACATCACTTCCTAGTCTTCTCTAACCCACCTCACTTCCTAGTCTCTAACACACCCCACTTCCTAGTCTCTAACCCAGCCCATTTCCTAGTCTCCTCTAACCTACCTCACTTCCTAGTCTCCACTAACCCACCTCACTTCCTAGTCTCCACTAACCCACCGGGACACTCAAACTTGTATGAACTCCGGCTGCCACACACGCTGGCGCTTCCATTCTGCTCAGTGATAGCTGTCCCTTCTTATCCAATCCTGTACTCTACTCAGAGGCAATGAAAGGTGTCAGAGGGTTAGGCGAGCTCAGGTAAGATTCTCTGCAGCCAGGATCCAGGGCTCCACGGCTGCAATGGATGATGAAAGAAGTAAGATAGGTCGTCTAGCCACCATGCCGCACACCTCAACCACCCAAAGTGACATTCAAGGCAAACTGTAATGGAAAAAGTGTTTTAAAAAGAAATAAGATCAGGTCACCTCATGGGAACGAAGGGAAGATTAACAGGGAAAAGACTGTTCAGGCAGGAAAAGAACCTGAGATTTGGAAACCAAAAGGTACACAGGAAAAGAAGGAAGTGATCTGTGTGAGGCGTCAAGGATGGCGAGTGAAAACCTAAAGGAGAAATGAAAGCTCCAAGGAGCTAGAAAAGGGCCGTTTCTTGGCTTTAAAATTGGGGGAAGTGAGTGTTTACCAGTGGGCCCACCCCCAGAGCCTGTAGCTGCTGTTCGGAAAGGAAGGCGGTGCCAGTGCTGTGGGCATGGACTCTGCTGCCAGCCGGGAGGAGCAGCCGCCTGGGAGCAGAGGCCTCAGGACGGTGGCACCCTACATGTGCCTCTTGTTTCCTCAGAACCTTACTTTTGTTTGTTTTTTTAAGTACATTTTTATTCATTTCAGAGAGGCAGGGAGAGGGATAGGGGGAGAGAAACATCAATGATGAGAGAATCATTGATGGCTGCCTCCTGCATGCCCCATATTGGGAATCGAGCCAGCAACCTGGGCTAGTGCCCTGACCAGAAACCGAACCGTGACCTCCTGGTTCATAGGTCGATGCTCAACCACTGAGCCCCACCGGCCGGGCTGCTCAGCACCTTCTTAAAGCAGCCTCCCGAGGTACAGCAGAGACGAAGCATGGCACTTACTAAACGTGTGCCACCTGATGTGCTTGGGCATGCGTGCGCACCTGTGACACCAGCTCCACAGCCAGGGAGTAGACATGGCCCCGGGTTCCTTGTGTCCTGATCACCTTGGCGACGGCAACAAAGCTCAAACAACGTCTGGACCCCAGGTCCCCCTTCCAGTGGACGTCGGGGGAGGCGAGCAAGGAAACGAATGTCTCATTTCCCCCACATGCTTCCTGAACCACCACATTCCCAGGCATGTTCCTAAAGCTTGGTTTTGACCTGTTCTTCCAAAAAACCTGCACTCCAGTTCTAGTCATTAATTCCACCCCTCCTGATGTCCCTGTCACCCCTCGGCGGCTCCCAGAAGCCCTGAGACGCGCTCTGTGGAGTGGCGGCTTGTCAGGGGGCGCGGGGCAGAGTTGCCGCCCTGAGTATTCCATGCAGGTCCTTCTTGGAATAATTAACAGGCGTGAGCACATCTTCACCATGTGGCTGAGACAAGAGCGGAGCAGCTCCCACGTCTTTCTGGGAGGAGACGACGATATCTTGTCTTAGGAACTCTTTCCCGTCACATTTGGGGAAACAGGCCCAGTTGAGGGAGCCAACCTGCTCTGAGAAGGGGACCAGGGGGCCGGAGCCTAGGAGAACACCGCTGAGCCACAGCTGGAGCAGCAGTGGCCGCCCTGGAGGAGGGAGGTGGGCGAGGGGGCTTCTCAGGTAAGGAGCTCCTGTGGACATGTGAGCCCCGGCGGTCATCTGCTCTGAGGAGGAGCCATGCTGACAGGCACATCTGATGAGGAAATAGATTTCAGACCAAGGAGGCTAAGAGCCTGAGAGCTCTCCAACACGGAAAAGGCCGCGGCCCTTGTGAAGCAAGGCTGGGCCATCTCCTGCTCAACGGGAGACTGGGCAGTGGCGGGGCAGTGGCCATGCAGCGTCCGTCCCCCTTGGAGAACGCCCCCGCCCCGCCCACTGGTGGTCCGGTGAGTTAAAGTCCTGACGATGAAGGTGAGTGAGGATGGAAAACCTCTGGAATGAATCGGTCCTTCCTGGCAGGTGTTCCCTCCCTCCAGCGGAAGGGCACAATCCCGTGTTCTAATAATTTCATTTAGAACATATACCCCACACCTGGCCAAGTTCTCTGACATCATCGTGCAGTCACAGCCTTTGTTGTAATGGTTGAAAACGTTTTCCTAGAGGACTCCAAGTAACTAGGTACAAACTGAAATATTTAGTAAAAAGTAAAGATCTTCAGCTTCTGTGACATAAAACAATTACCAGGAAAAGACTCGATATAAATAAAATGTCCATTGTTTTCCCCATTTGCATGAATTTGTTTTTCCAACTATAAGGAGCTAACAATTGAGTCTAACAATCTGGGCAAGAGTTGAAATAGGGGAGACTTACGTTGTCAGCTTCAAAGTACAGAAGTCGTTTACAATTCTTGGGATTTCTACCTCAACTCCTGTTTTCGGCCTAGAATACCTAGTTTTCCAAAAAAGTTCCTAAATTCGAGGCGCATAGCTGGTGGTTTCGTCCTGAACCTGGGCCTCTTGGAAGGTGTGACTGCTCCCCACACATCACCCAACCCTCACACGCTCCCATCCATCGTTGTTCTGGGGCCCAGGGCCTGGCTCTGGACAGAGCGCACTTCCTGCATCCCTGTCCTTCACGTGAACGCCTGTCAGCGAGGAGTCTCCAGAGCGTAGCAGCGCATGTCGCACCACTCACCCCAGACTCGCAACGTGCTGCTTGTTACTCCTTCACAGACATCCATTGTATGATGAGCCCTCGGAGTCGGAGCAGGGTTTTCTCTCTTCCAGGGGCAGGTTGTCTATTTCGCTCACTAGGGCACACTCAGCACCCCAAACACCAGCCACACAGGGTAGCTGCTTGATAAACAGCTGCTAAGCAAAGAATCCTTGAGCGAATAGAGCGACGGGAGTTCTGCGCGACCGTGTCTAGTGTGGAAGAGAAAGGCCAAGACACGCTTTTGTTTTCCAAAGAGAATGTGAAAGCAGTAATGATTCCTGGGGAAATGCCAGTGAAAAGAACCCATCTGTTAAAAGTAAGGGCTCATTCCAGAAAAGCAGCACAGCGCTTGCCTTTGGTGACATCACACCCAGTGGCTGGAGCGTCCGGGAGGAGTGACATGGAGGCCGAGGGTGGGGGCGAGACCAGCAAGGAGTGTGGACTCGGTGCCAGGAAGACAAGGTGTGCTCTATGCTGAAGGTGAGCAGAATGCCATGCCACATGCTAGTGTGTGCATGAAAGCTAGCACACGTGTGCACATGTGTACATGTGTTAATAGGCATACATACATGTGCGCATGTGAGTGTGTGCACATATGCACATGTGTGAATACACTGTGTACAGGTGTGCATATGTGTGTGCCTGTGTGAGTACAGTGTACATATATTTATATGCACATGCATGAGAACGTGCATGCGTGTACACATGTGTGTGAGTGTGCCTGTGTGAGTACAGTGTACATATATTTACATTCACATGCATGTGAACGTGCATGTGTGTACACATGTGTGTGAGTGTGTATATGCATGTTTGTGGTGATGCAGGAGCATTAGGAAGGCACCGTCAGGACTCGAGAGCAGAGGAGAACATCTTATGCCACAAACACAGAGACTAATGCACATGTGTGTAAAATGCACAACAGGAGCACTGTGTCTGGGTCAAAACCGACGTGGCTACAAAGCAGCCCCTGGGGAACCCGAGGAAGTGGCACTGGAGATGCACGTCTCTCCTGAAGCCCGTGGTGTGGGATGGTCAGGGCCACAGCCCACAGGATGGTCCTGTGAGGCTCGCCGAGGGGACAGTTCTTAGCGGGGTCACTGGGCTCCCACAACCGGCTCTGTGACGCAGACAGAGGACCCCCCCCCCTCACACACAGAGGCAGCATCTGGGCACTTTGAAACCAGAAGGCTGGACGCCAGGGACGCCTCCAGGTGCCGAAAGGAAGGTCATATCATGACAATAACACCGAGTTCGGGCCGAAGCCAGGGCGGGAAGGGGTGTCGGGCCTGAACGCGGGCTCAGGTGAGGCTGAGGATTTAGCACCCTCACGGGGCAGGGGGTACCTTGGGCCTCAATGGGGTCATGAGCTGAAACTGATCTCCTTGAAAAATCCACACCCACATATGCATTAAGTTTCCTCGAAAGTGGGACCAAAAGTTCTACCTTCCAGCCCTGAAGGGGGCCACGCTGTTTGCTGTGGAGTCAGGGCTCTGGGGCTGGGGGAGCTGAGGGCTCCCCGAGAATTTCAGCCACAAGCCATCGCCCCATGCAGTAGAGTCCTGTTTGCACCACCAGCTGCCAGCGAGTGTCCAGAGAACTGAGCACGAGCACCATGCAGGCAAGTGAGACAGCCCGCGGCAGCAGCAAGGGCACCTGCACGCCACCTTCTTGGGTCTCTCGACGGCAAGGACCCCACGAAGCACTGTCCCCTGAGAAGAGCTCTCCACAAATATGTCATCAAAAGTAAGCCACCCGCAGGTGAGGAGAGGGGGCCGGAAGCAAACAAACCCGCCACCAAAGCTTGGAAAGAACCAAACAGTACTTCTCGACATTACAAACTGTACCCCGAGGTAAAAATGCTAATGGGCCCAGGATAGAACAGATTAAACATCATTAAAGGGAAATTAATGAGCTGGAATGCAGATTAGAGCACAGTGTACACAGTGCAGCCTGGAGAGACAAGCTAGAGACACAGAAAAGGTGCAAACAACGATGGGAGAAGGCAATACCCACAGAAGACATTCCAGCAAGAAAGGAAACACAAAATGTGTGTTTTTGTTAAATACAAAGAGAACGTGGTATGAATTCGTTTAGACTTACACATGGCTCCTCACAGTGCACAAGTGTAACCAGTTAGAGCAGGACAAATAAAACAAACCCACAGGCCCACACGTCGGAGCGAAAGCGCTTGGCTTGCGGGTGTGAAAGCGACCAGAGGAAGGTTTCCTGCAGAGCGGAAGTCCGAGCGCAGGCAGAATCCCCACCAGGACAACGAGGCTCGGAAGAAAAATGGACTGTAATCTTCAAACACAGAAGGAAAAGGAACCTGATATTGTTGCTAAACGATTTTCTCTATGATGATGGCCAAACGGAAAGTGGAAGGCATCTGTAACCGACTCCCGGATTGCACCGGGGTCCAGGGCGGAGGCTGGGCCAGAGGCTGGGCTGTCAGCCGTGAGCAAAGAACTGACTGGCAATGCAGGTCCAGCCAAGTAGTGTGCGCGAAGCAAGACCCATCCTTGTGCCTCACCGCAGACGGCGGAACAAGATGGAATTGAAACGAGACAAGGACACAGGAAAGGGGTCCAGAGGTGATGGAGAGAAAAGGGCAGCCAAGAATATGTGATCAAGTGCAATAAAGAGCAACATGGGAAAAGCATGGTGTTGTGGACGAAAGGGCCACATGCTGACCTGACAAGCTCAGGGGAGGCCTGCATGGCAGTTCTGCAGACTTGGAGACCTAAAGTAACCTCAAAGGATGGTCTGAAATTAAACTTTAACTAAAAGCAGTTATGGTGGGCAGTTACGTCCTAGGCCGATATCTTCACTGACAAGGTCAACCTTTACCTTAATTGAGCCTATCTGTCTTTTTGCATCTATGATAACATACCCTTGAAATGTCTGGGTAACTTGTGACTTCCCTGTTTCTGGAGCCCCTGGGGCACAACTAGGTGTGTTGGGTCCCAGGACAAGATACCACAGATTCCTTCATTATCATGTTAATTGTTCCTGCACCCACCTAAGTTTGTGTCCATCATTTTACTTTTTATCCAATCTCAGAGGTTTCCCTGCTTCGCTTAATCCCACCTCCTTAATCTGTCACCAATGAATTTCATGTACCCCACCTATGTACCTCCTTTGATTGCAAATGTATAAATACAAATGTAACCCCGCCATTCTCCAGAGCACTATCTCAATTCGTTGAGGTTCTTGCTTCCTGGCATATGTCTCAAATAAACTCACCAAAAATTCTTTACAGGTTTTAATGGTTTTTTTTTTTACCTTAACAGTGTGAAGAAGAAACAAAAGACAATTTTCAGAACCGTCAACATTTCTTGGAAACCAGGGTAATCAAGATGGTGGGCCTTGTTAGAACCATTGCTTCAATGAGAAGTTTGTTACTGTTCTGAGACTTGGCCGAGTGGTAGGCCCGCAAACTCTCCAGTGCCACCTGACACGGACCTCCGGGCTGCTCTGCAAAGCGTCCCTGCCACACAGGTCACTCATTCCAGGTCCACAGTCACGCTGGCCAGTGGCGCACGGAGGTGGTGTCACAGGGAGGCCTGCAAAGCCTGACGCACCGAGCAGAGCTTCATAGACTTGACCCTGACAGCCCACTGCATTCCTGTCTGGCTCCGTCCCCGCTGCTGGCCCGTCAGTGGGCTTCTGAGATGACAAAGGCAGGCTCCTTCGTTTTGTTGCTTGGCCACCATCACACAGATAATAGATTAGCTACAATGTGAGGTTTCTTTTTCTTCCATTTTTGAAGGTGGTAACCTATTTTTCTTCCAAGCCTCTGTTGTTGTTGATGGTGACCCTGCGTCTGATCTAGCTTTGGTTCTGAGGGACAAGAACATGAAGCCCCATAAAAAATAAATCCCCTGGAGCTCACGACCACCCTTGCTCACATGCAGCCAGCCGCACACAGACTGCTGGCCCGCTCCCCTCGCCGCCCGGTGAGTCCAAGCCCGGGACATGGGGAAGGAAGCGGGCACTGTGCTGCCAGCTGCCGGCAAGGCTCCCCCGGGGCTGCACTCGGCTGTTTCTGGGGAAAGCTGCAGCCGCGCTGGCCAGAGCGGCGAGAATCTGTTCAGAATGTTGCTGATTTCGCGCACTGGTGTTTTGCTTTGGGTCAGTGACATTGACCATGCACGTGGGTGGCCGTAGGAGGGCAGGCGATGACCGTGAGCAATAAGCACCAGCTGGTAAGTGCTTGCCCTGCAGAGCTCAGGCTACAGGCTCAGGGTGACCATTCCAATCAGTGTGTTTCCTTCTCACCCTAAGAGGTGGTTCTGACCTCATGACGAAGTGCCGACTAAGCTCTGTTCCTTGTGAAAATCCAGGACGTGAGATGTGAGTGTAGTTGTGAGCTGCAGGCACGTGGTGTCGGGGAACAGAGAGCACTGGCCTAGAATTTGTTCTGGTTTTGGTAAAAAACAACAACTTACCGTTTCATTAAAAGAAGTCTAAACAGAAAACAATGACCAAATTTGCTACCTTTTTTCTTAACGATGGGTTTGGAATTTCGATCTCCCCCAAAAGATATATTGGAGCCTAACCTCCCGGACCTCAGGTGTGACTTTATTTGCAGACAAGAGCTTTATGAATAACCAAGTGAACATGAGGCCATTAGTGGGGGTCCTACTACAATATGCCTGGTGTCCTCATAAAAGGGGAATTGGGACACAGAGATTTGGGACACGGGGCAACGGCACGTGAGGGTGAAGACAGACATGGGGTGGCACTTGTGCAAGCTAAGGAGCATGAAGACACCAGTGACCCCCGGGCTGGGAGTCCTGGACCAGACGGTCCCTCAGCCTCAGAAAGGACACCGGCCCCATCTGCCCGTGGACTGCCAGCCTCCAGGCTGACAAACCGTCCTGTGGTTTAGAAACCCTAAGTGCCCCTGGGGCAGTCTCAGCGAGCCATGACCTCACCGGACGGTGACCCCTAAGGCCTGCACGCCCCAGGACGACGACTCATCAGCGGTGACCAATGAAGCCTGCACGCCCTCTGTCCCTCACACACGTGTTCCGGCCACAGCAGCTGTCAGTCCTGGAGGGCCGTGTCCCCACCTTTACAACATCCGTCCTCAGCCACCAAGTCCAGAGAGCTCCCTCCGCCCCTCACCACTCTCAGGACTGAAGGACGGTGACAGAGAGGTAACCACCTTAGAGCCATTGCGCTACTAACTTCACAAACACTGGACTCACAGCCGTATTGTATTTATTTTTAACCCTCACCGGAGGATATTTTTCCACTGCTTTTTAGAGAGAGTGGAAGAGAGAGGGAAAGACAGAGAGAAACGTCGATGTGAGAGAGACACATCGATTGGTTGCCTCCTGCACACACCCAACTAGGGCCCAAGCTGGAGAGAAGCCTGCAACCGAGGTACATGCCCTTGACCAGAATCGAACCCGGGGCCCTTTGGTCTGTAGGCTGACGCTCTATCCACTGAGCCAAACGGGCTAGGGCTACAGCCTTATTTTTGCCTTGTGTTTTAAATTATCCTAAAATAAAACAAATGGACCACAGAAATGATTTCTCGTGCTGTCAGGAACCGGAAGAAGGGCATTTATCTTCGGTGAAGCTGCCCATTGCTTTCCTGAAGCTCATACTCCACATCTGTTGTCCGTGGAAATTCGCGGGCATCCTCTTAGTCCCGCCTTAGAAAGAGCTGGTTCGGAACGGGGTTTCTCCAGTCCACGTGGGTGCTGCCCCTCTCATCTCCTGACCTCTCCCTCCAAGGCCTGCCTTAGCATCTGCCTTCCTTCTGGAAGGTTCTCCCACCTCAATCCACATCATGCCAGGCTTTGTCTTGCTCTCCACATCTCTCACACTTCATACACAGTGGACGTAAAGACACTGGGGACATCGCGAAGGTTCTCTCCAAGTTGTGCTGGCGATCGTCATAGTCAACACCGCAGCGGCAGCCGGGCCGGCCTCACCTGCCCTCAGCTCCAGTGCAGATGCCGCCACGTAGGCCCAGGCCCCTCCTTCTGCTCTCGGAGCCCTGCTGACCCCCAGGCTGAGCTCCCGGCTGGGCGCCCCCAAGTTGAGCCCCCCACCCACTGGGCCCTGCTGAGCCCCCCCCAGGCTGAGCCCCTAGCTGGGCCTCCCCAGGCTGAGCCCCACCACCCACTGGGCCCTGCTGATCCCCCCTAGGCTGGGCCCCTAGCTGCCCCCCCCAGGCTGAGTCCCCAGCTGGGCCCCCCCAGGCTGAGCCCCTGGCTGGGCCCCGGCTGGGCACATGCGAGGAGGAGAGGCCACAGGTGTCACTCTCCGCAGGGAGAAAAATGGACCAGCTTTACTTCACTGATTTTCATAATTTGGGTCAGGTGCCCTCTTCCTGCTCAGGACTAACATGAACACCTGATCCTGGGAGAAGTGAGACCTGCTTGGCTGTAAATGGGAGATGAGGGTTTTTATGTGCAAAGAACCGCGCTCCCAGTGGCAGACTCCACTCGGCTGCCTGCATCCGGCAGGAAACGGGGAAGACAGCGTGGAGGCCGCCTCTGAAAGTCAAGGCCGCTCCGGCCCCTGCTGCCTCCCCTTCGGCACCAAAGGGACGGAGAGGAGGGCAGTGCGGGTGCCGACCAGAAGGTGCTGCTGCCACCTCTGTGCGGTGGGAGGGTGCCAGGGACAGCCCATCCCTGCCCAGCCCTGCTCTGTGTCCATGTATTCTTCTGAATTCCTCCCAACTGTGCCAGGGTAGGTTCCTGCTCGAACCCTGCCCACTGTACTAACTGTTGGGAACTTAGTCCAAGTTCCTCCTTTATCCCCTGATCACTGGTTAAGGTGTGTCCGAGCCCCTCTGTCTGGAACCGGACCTCTTAGGACGCTGGGTCTTAGACGGAGAAGCCATGAGAGGTTGTGGGTGTATAGAATGAGTCTTTAGTGGCCATCAGCCATCTGACAAGCAGCTCTTCACAACAAGGTCCCTGAGGGCAGCCACACACCGCCTGGTAAATACATATCCTTCCCACCCAGCAGTAGAGTCTCTGCGCCCACAGTTATTATATGAGCAGTCCACGCTGCCTCGCACCGCCTCCCATCATAGTGGCGCCTGAGCTCTCTGCCTCAGCAGCTTCTCCTGTCTCCCGTGTCTCCGGTAGCTACATCTTCTGTGCCTACCGCCTCTCTAGCACACTTCCCCACCCAGCACACTGGCTGGTTAACATGGTAGCTATGTCTGAGCTCTCTATGAGCTCTTAGCCTTACATTGTGGCAGTACCAGCTCTCAGCTCCTCTGAGCTCTCTGGCCGTCTCCCCTGCCCACTGGCTGGCTACCAACATGCATTATACTCCTTAGACAAACAGGCCTCATGCCAATAATGACATCAATCATTTGGCTATAGAAGGGCACAGCATACCGTGAGGTCGCTGTGGCCTCGCAGCTGTGTGATTCTTGATTAAGATTCCCAGGTTCAGAGCAGCCTTGGCCGCTTGGCATACCATCAATAAGGCCTCCTCACTAATTAGCCTTGACTATGTGGGGACTCAGGCGTGGTTTCCACAAAGGGCCGCCGGCAGAGGCTCTGACATGTCTGTGTCACAGAGGAGAAGCAGGCCATCAGCCAGCACCCACCCTCTGACCTACAGTGACGCAGCACGGGGTGGAGCGTTCTAGAGGGGGTGCCCTGCAGTGAAGGGCCCGCTCACTCCCTGTGCAGGTGAGTCAGGCCTGGAGAAGGCCAATCACTTTCTCAAGGTCAGAGTAGAAAGGGCAGTGAGGGGCACCGGGTTCAGTTCAGGACCCTTTCCTAGCAGCACCGGGACGTCCGGAGTGAAAGGAGAGATGTCACAGGGGGAGGAGTGGCAGGAGGAAGAGCTAAGAGAGACAGCAGGAGGTCAGACAACGGAAGAAACTTCCGATCATTCCTGTTTTAGTAACAGTCCATTCACGGGGCTCCTTTAAAACTCATCAGCATCTTATAAAAACATGAATATTACAAGAAACCAATCATACAATCAGAGGCTGAAAAAACACTCAAATCCCTCAAATGCAGATGCAATCCTATATAATAAAATGCTAATATGCAAATTGACCAAACAGCGGAACCACCAGTCACTATGACACACACTGACCACCAGGGGGGCAGACGCTCAACTCAGGAGCTGCCCCCTGGTGGTCGGTGAATTTCCATAGGGGGAGTGCTGCTCGGCCAGAAGCCAGGCTCATGGCTGGCGAGTACAGCGGTGGTGGCGAGAGCCTCTCCCACCTCTGCTGCAGGCGAGCAGTAAGGAGTGAAGGGTCTTGGACTGTGAGAGCCCCGGACTGTGAGAGGGATGTCTGACTGCCAATTTAGGCCCAATCCCCAGGGAATGGGCTGTTTTAGTAACAGGAGGCGTGGAGGAGGCAGCCAATCAATGGTTCCCCCTTATCATTGATGTCTCTATCTCTCTCTCCCTCTTCCTTCCTCTCTGAAATCAATAAAGAAATATATTTAAAGGAAAACCCATCTATTTGGTTTTTCAAAGAGTCAGAGAAAAGCACACAGGCCCGAGGTGCCAGGAATGGCGTTCCAGGCACCGAGAATGACTAACAATGTGAATGAAGCTTATTTGTCCGATCGAGGTGCTGCCCAGAATCCAGCTGGACTGGAGCTGTTCCTATGGGACCCTAACGGAGTGCGGTAACTGCATTCCCCTGATGCGAAGCAGCCGCCAGCATGAGAACCACGCCTAACTGGCAACACTGCCAGGTGCCCTCCGTCTGCATCACACCCTCCTGGCAAGGATCTCGCACGATTAACTAAGAGGCTGCAGAGCTAACTGTGTGGGCTGCTCACCCCCAGTCCGGACTCTCACACGGCGGTCCAGACTGGGGCCTGCCTACATCCGTCAGTGGGAGACAGGTGCCCACCTATTTCAGACCTGTGGTCAGCCTCTCTAGGGGGGCACTGGCGAGGGGGGGGCACCAGCCACCCCCTCCGGAGGTGGGGCCACTGGGGTGAAGCTGTGCTTAGGGTGGTTGTGGGGTGAATGTCGGTTGGGGAGACAGTTGTGTGATCCCTTGTGTTTGCAAGATGAAGAGCTCAGAGGCCATACTGTGTGCTCCAGAACCGGTGCCCGTGGACACACTGGCCTCCCGCCCTCCGGCAGCAGGGCCTGGGCTCTGGGCACCCTCCCTCAGGGGGCCCTTCCTCAGGTCACCGGGGGCCCCCATTCCTTGGCCTCCGTGTGACGTCCTCACAGGCCCTCCCTTGGGGAGCCCACTTTCACACCCCGTCTTCTACCTTCCTCATCCCACCAGACACAAGCGTTTACTTTCCGGTGGTGCCTTCCCAGGGAAAGCGAGGCGGCGCGAGGCCTGGCCGGGGGTGCTCACTGCCAGGAAGGTGCCCGCACGCTTTCTGCTGATGAGCAGTCGCTGCAGCAGGGAGGCTGCGGGAGAGTCCGGAGTGGAGGTGTGCTGACGGCTATCTTGTTCCGTGTTGATCTTGGTAACATGCTCCAATGCCAGCGTTTTCCTGCCTCTTCATCCATTCTCGGCCTAACAAGCAGTGTTTCCCCCAGAATGGCCGCACACGTTCCTCAGGTCACTCATCTCTGCTGTCGGTGGGAGCGAGCTCCCTCTCCCCCGCCCCCGTCTGCCATCGCACCAGGGCCTCCCTCCGCCAGCAAAGAGCACAGGTGCCTCCTGCTCACCCACGCCCTCTGGGCGCCTGTGCTCAGAGCACAGAGCCAGTCCACATCCCTCGAACCTGCAATTCCAGCCCAGCTCAGGCTTCTGGAAGCTGAGCATCACGCCTTCCCCTGAAGCCGAGGGGCCCGGGCCTGCAGCTGGTGAGGGCGCTGGCCGCCCTGATCCCCTCGCTGGACCCCGGCCAAGCTGCCTCTATTGACAGTGGAAACAGCAGAGCCCTTCATCCAGCGGTTTCCTCCCAGCATGCAGCGGGGCAGTGCCCACCCCCCTGGCGCCCTCTGCTCCAGGCTCCTTCCGACGTTTAATTATCTCAGCCTCTCCTCCCAAGGCGAGGCCCCTGGGAAGTAATGACAGGGCTTCCTCTGATGCTAATATCATCACCATGATGCTCTCATCACCACAATCATCTCTGACATCGGCACCATCACAGCTACAGGCGCACCATTGTCCTTGTCATTGCCTCATCCTCCTTCTCCGCTCCTTCGCCCCCTCCTTCTCCCTCCTGCCTCCTTCTCCCCCTCCTTCTCCCTCCTGCATCCTCCTCCTCCTCCTCACTCCTTCTCCCCCTCCTGCTGCGGCCTCCTCCTCCTGTTTCTCCTTCCTCCTCCTCCTCCTGCTCCTCCCTCTCCTTCTCCCTCCTGCCTCCTTCTCTCCCTCCTTCTCCCTCCTGTCTCCTCCTTTCCCTCCTTCTTCCTCCTCCTTTTTCCTCTTCCTCCTCCTCCTCCTGCTCCCCTTCCTCCACCTCTTCCTTCCCCTCCTCTTCATCATCATCATCACACCAGCACACTGCCATCTCTGTCCTCAGGTGTCATTGTTTGTCTGTACCCATGATTCATCTCTTAGTCTGAACCCTGATCTTTAACAATAGCCCCTTCTATTTACCAAAACCCTTTCTGAAAAGTCAGCCTGGCCCTGGGCCTGTGTGGTGGTGGATGAGCACAGGACGGGGGTGGGAGGGGTGGGGTGGGGAGGGGCTGCCCTCCTGTCCTCACCGCTGCTCCCGACCCCGAGGTCTCTGCATTGCGGCATCTGCATCTCTGTCTGTGACCTGAGACGCTGGACGAAGGCACAGCGACCGAGGCTGGTTTTGCTTCGCAGCCTAAGCTCGCTTCCTCCCAGGCCTGTGCATCGCTCCAGGACGTTTCTTGGGTTCGGACTGTTCCCCTGAGTCTAGTGGGTGACACGGGTGGTCCCCTACCTCCTGTGCAGCCATCATTATGCCCCAGAAGTAGCAGCGAGCCCACAGCACCCTCACTGAGGGGGACTTGGGGTTGAGTGAAGAGCGGTGTCTGCCTCACTAGGAAGTAAAGGCACAGCTGCTGGCTGGGCCCCTCATCGCCAATGAGAACACACCCTGGGGGCACCGTCTGTCTGAGGACATTGGGAAGCTGTGCTGCCCGGAAGCTCTCAGAAGCCACGAGAAGAGGATGCTCGCACTCTCGCTCAGAGCGCCCCCACCTGAGGCCCGCCTGCAGCCGCTCCCCACCATCATCTCGGGGAGCCCATGTGACTGCTCAGGACAGTCACTGACGGGAGCCTGTCCCACACTTCTTCCCAGCGATGGGTGCCCGGGCAGCGCCTGTTCCCAGGCCCCACGCTGTTTGCGACCCTCCCTTCGGGCTCTGCTTCAGCCGGACCAGGCCTCGCCCAGCATCTGCGAAGCAGCTCAACCCGACTGCCCTTTGGCGGCTATGGGACTCGCCAGCACAGTCAGAGAGGACAGCAGAGATCAGAGGGAAAGCAGCCTGGGGAAGAAGGTGGGTGTGGCCTTCACATTGCCTACAATGAGTCCCAGGATGCTGAAGGAGTCAATCTCCATCTCCCAGGCTCTGCTCTCCGGTCTGTGAAGGGATGGGCTGGGCCCTCAGAGGGTCCCTTCCAGCCCTGGGATCCCTGATAGGGTCCCTTCCAGCCCTGTGGTCCCTCATAGGGTCCCTCCCAGCCCTGGGATCCCTCATAGGGTCCCTCCCAGCCCTGGGATCCTTCATAGGGTCCCTTCCAGCCCTGGGATCCCTCATAGGGTCCCTCCCAGCCCTGGGATCCTTCATAGGGTCCCTCCCAGCCCTGGGATCCTTCATAGGGTCCCTCCCAGCCCTGGGATCCCTCATAGGGTCCCTCCCAGCCCTGGGATCCCTCATAGGGTCCCTTCCAGCCCTGCGGTCCCTCATAGGGTCCCTCCTAGCCCTGGTATCCATGCTGCTGTTCTGCTTAAAGGGATGGGACAGGGAGTGGGAAATAAAACACACTGCCGTGCCCCTGGAGGACATCACCCACGTGGGGTCTAGGCACAGGCCAGTGTCCTGATGGGGCCGTGTTAGGCCACCCACCCAGAGACTGTGGGGCAGCATCTGGGGAAAGGGCAGGTTGGGGCTTGGCATTGCTCTCGACAAGAAGAGCCGGGACGAAGGCAGCAGCAGTGGAAACAGGAAGAAATGGCTCCGCATCGCCGCAGCCATCACCCTACTGGGACAGCAGCGTGGGAGACATTGGTCAGACAGGGTGGGCAAGGGGACAGCCTCGGATTCTCTGGGAGAGGCCAGCCGGATGTGGGAACCGGCCAGCCGGGGCGGTACGCTTGCTGACACTCAGGGTGCCCTGCTGACCGTCAGCACAGGATGTGGCTGACACTCGAGTCATGCCCCCCAAAGGTCAGTTGGCCAGCAGCACCCCTTGCCTGGGTTCTGAAGACACACTGTGGTCTCAGAGGTGGTCAGACTAATGTGTGGCTTGGGGCAGGCAACACCGATGATGGCGACATTATGTAGATTAAACTACTGAGTGATTTCACTAATTCTTTCCTCGGCCAAGAAATCCTGTAATCAGAGCTACATGTCAACCACATCTACCCATGAACTTCAGCCCCTTCCGATGTCTTCATTTCAACACTAAGAAACTAGAGGTTTTTATTCTTTTGATCAGGCATGGTCTCTGGCAGCTGCCATGGCGGCCAACGACCTCAGGACCTCAGCTCTGAATTGGCTCACAGGTGAGGAGCTGGACGAAGGAAGGAGCCTGGCTCTCACTCCTACGAGAAAGGACGGCTATTTGGTCCAGTCGATGATTTCTTACACAGCAGACCGCATAGCCCTCTTCTCCATCTCCACCTTCAGTGGGAACTACTTACTCCCCTCCACACGCACATAGGCAGGCGCGCACGTGCACACACACACACACACACACGCACACACGAGGCACATCCTGCCCACGCCAGCACGCTGTGTCTGTTTAGCGGGTACCGCTGTCCGGAGGAGCCGAGGGGCTCACAGGCAGGGCAGCGCCCAATGTAGGCGTCGGCCAACGACCCATCCCTTCTGCTCACGATTTCTACAGATGCGGGAGCCAGGTTGCTGAGGCGCCCAGCCCACCGAGCCCACGCGCGAGCGTGTCCTGGGAGCAGCCAAAGACGTCACCTTCCACGCAGGCTTTTGGCCACGATAACACTTAGGGATAAACAAGCCAGGGGTTAGCACAGACGATGCGAAAATTAAACTCACTGCTCAAGACAATACAAAATCCCAGGCATCTGCCCTATCACACGCAGAGCTAGTCAGGGGCTTTCTCAGCTCCTGCAGTGCAGGGGTCGTGGGAAATCCTGGGGAGGGGGGAGCAACAGACCTGCAGACTCTCACTGGGGCCGGTCTGTCACCGTAAACAAGCTCTGGTAGTCGAGGGAAAGCGGCGTGCGCCAGGCTGCTGGGGGCAGCCGTCTGATTTCCCTGGACCGAAAGGGGTGCATGTGACCCCATCGGCCACGCACCAGCCTCTGCACTAACTCTGAGTGAAGTCACCGTTCACACCGGCTGGGGCAACCGCATTGGAGCCCCGCGCACAGCCCCGCAATCCCGCCCAGTTCTTGCACCATCAGCCGCAGCCCTGACTGTGGAGACCAAGGCCCAGCAGCTCGGACCATATTCCTCAGATCTGAGTCCCTACAAGTCATCGCTGGTGACGGCTCGGCCACAATAATGAACCAGCCGAAGAACACGTCTTCAGTGCGAAATTGAGCTGTTCCCCTCTCCACGCCTCCTCCCGCCCCCGACATCACAGTGATAAAAGCAAACGAGTTCTCTGTCCGATTCCTCGAGTGTCACTGGGCAAACCCTCTCCTCATTCGCACTCTCCGCCTCCCTTATTACAATGGCACCAACACCTGGTAAATGGGGGCCATGCAGGGACCGCCTCCATTGCCGCGTCAGCGCTGCGGCCCCGGGAGCTGAAGAAGCACCGTCCACTCCGTGTCCTCTTCACGGACGCTCAGCACCCCCGTGCGACCCAGCCCCTCCCCTGTCCCCTCAAACCTTCCACGGCTCTGAAACAGCTGCCCTGTCCTAAGGACAGGGTGAGTCCGTACGTGACAGACATGCATGTGTACAGTTCAGCCTGACATTATACTGCCGCCTGCATTTTCATTGTGTTTACTAGAGTGATATTGGTTAATAAAATTATGTAGGCTCCAGGCAATTCCATAGCATATCACCCGTACACTGTGCCGTGTGCTCATCACCCCACGTCCAGACTCCTTCCATCACCGTTTATCCCGATTCACCCTCCTCCCACCCGCTTCCCTCTGGTAGCCCATGTACATGAGTTTTGTTTTTTCTTAATCCCTTACATTTTTCACTCAGCCCCCCAAGCCCCTGCCCTCCAACAGCTGTCAGTCTGTCTTCTGTCTCTGAGTCTGCTTCTATTTCTGAAACATCTGCCCATTGACAGAGCTTCTGTGGACCTGGAGGAGCAGGCCCTGCCCACAGTCACAGGTGAGTGGGAGGCTGGTCCGTCCCCCTGGGCCCCGCCCACAGCCACAGGTGAGCATGAGGCTGGCCCATCCCCCTGGGCCCCGCCCACAGCCACGGGAGAGGCTGGCCCATCCCACTGGGCCCCACCCACAGCCACGGGAGAGGCTAGCCCATCCCCCTGGGCCCCGCCCACAGCCACAGGTGAGCATGAGGCTGGCCCATCCCCCTGGGCCCCGTCCACAGCCACAGGTGAGCATGAGGCTGGTCCATCCCCCTGGGCCCCGCCCATAGCCACAGGTGAGCATGAGGTTGGTCTGTCCCCAGCAGACCCTGGAGATGAGACTGCAGCCCAGGTGACACCTGGATGGCGGCCTGTGGAAGACCCTGGGGCAGAGGATCAGCTAACCTGAGAAACATTTGACCCCTGAAACTGAGAGAATAAATATTGTTTGCTTTATGCCACTACATTTTGGGGTAATTCATGATGCAGCGATAGATAACTGAAATGGATAGATTATACACATATAACCCATTTTGCTAATTCCATGGCTGCGTGACTGACTTGGGTTTTATTCAGACCAGATTTTATTTGAACCAGAACAAAGTTCCACTGGTTTTAAGAACAATTACCCCAAGTAATTCCCTTAAACACTGTGATGAATTTCACAAATTCGCCCTGACTCTTCCAGAAAAGGTTCTGTAAGAGGAATATTGTTCATATAAGAGTTCTCCTGCCTCCTTGATAGTCACAAAACATATGAATATGTTTCCATGATCTAAGACATCACAGTTATCCTCTTTTTCCTCCTCCCAAAGGGTTTGAAAACTTTCCGCATTTGTCAAATGCACCTCAGTGTGAAGGAACATGGCATCCCTGGGTAGATCAGTTTGTCTCAGAGCCATTTCCCCTATTACTATAGTTTAGTTAGCACAGTGAATACAGTTTTCAAGTAAAAAAATAAAAATTACTGTTTCCCCAATGTCTAGCTTAGTTTCAAGAGAATTCTCCTGAAGCTGTACGTTGAGAAATGTTACGAAGCTCTGTATAGAAAAGAAACAAAATCGGGAACATTGGCTCTGTGGGGCAGGAATGCCTTTTGAGAAGAAGCGAGATGATATGAAAAAGCACATTTTGTGCTGGTCCCATATAAAGAAAAACATAACACCGTTTTTATTTTCTACATTTCAGACACAACATTATGCACCTGTAGGTATTGCGGCCTGGCAAAATGAGCACGGGTCCTCTTTCTCAAATCAAATGGAGAGTTTTTACACTTTTTCAAAGGGTATTTTTGAGACCATCAATAAAATTAAAGCTGACGTAGTTAAAAGCAGCTAATCTGTGGTGTCCAAGGACGAGAGCCAAGCACAGATTTCATAACATTGGAAAGTTTAATAAAAAAAGGCATGCTGAGCAGCACGGTCCTCACTTCCAGAATAAACATGAAGCATCAGTAAGTTGTTTCACAAATAAGACCGCTTGCTTCTGTTACCTAGTTTTATATGTTTGTGTATGTGATGGAGTTTCAAGAACTCTGAGTGCGTAAAGCCATACTGAACTTGGCCCAGAAGTTCAGGGAGAAGAAGGTGCCACAGACACAGCTGCTCCGTAGGGAACACAGGCAGACCCCCTGCAGGTCCCCAGGGCCGGGGACAGAGGGGGAGGCCATCCTCTCTGAGCAGCTGCCACGTAAAAATGGGCAAATAGCCAGTTTATATCAACAGCTGGGAAATGACACAACATTGTAACTAATGAGAGGAAGAGGCACAGTGAATACGATGGAGTTAAAGTGGAAAATCTCTCCTGAACCCTTACTCTTCCCAAGATATTACCTACGACTCGAACCCGGACTCCCGGACTCCGCTCTGTGTTGGTCACCACCCCAGTCCCCTCTGCACCGCTCTCCTTGGGGTGTGGCCGAATGCGTGGTGACAGCCACTCCAGAGTGACCTGGCCGGCCTTCCATCAGCCGGACACGGCCAGGGAGCCAGTCCTCGCCCAGACAGACAGACAGCACCGGAAGTGTGGACTCCTGATCCTCTTTGGGCCCCCCTTTCCCGGGGAGGACTGAAGCCGCGGGAAATGCTTTCCCTTTGGTCCCTGGATAGAGACTCCGGATGCAGAGGCTGCACAGAGGTCTGAAAGCACCAGGACAAGGTGGTCATGGCGGCGCCATCCAATAGCCCATCCCGCACCCATCCCCGGAGCTCAGAGGAAGCCAGGGTAGACACGCAGCTGAGGGCGTGGACATCAGGCGGAGCATTTCCAGCCACAGGAAAGCACAGGTCACCTGGGGAGAAGTGGGGCTGAGACCACACTCACTGGGCTCCGACACAGAGCCCCGGCGAGGAGGCCTCTCTTTCCGGGAAACACGCTCCTCCCTGTTTATACAAAACAAGATGTGCTGCTGTTTTTTCTCCCGTCTTTCAGGCCTCCCTCTTCTTACTCATAGAAGATTATCCTTTACAACCATTAGGATCACAGTGACTTTCCTCAAGGCTCCGTCTCAGGCCTCCTTCGCTTCTCATACGCTTCACGGAGTTGTCTGCACAGATGACTTTGCCACATCCACCATTTCATTTCCCCTTTAAGACTATCACTTTTAAGATTTCTCTATTCAGAACATGGGGAGAAGTGGGCCTGGGGTGCAGCCAGGCGCTGAGTTAGACCCTCGCAAGCGCGTCACAATCCTCTACAGCACGCTCCATGCGCACCGGCCCCCTTCTGACCAGCACCGGCTCAGGGACCACGGACTGCCCCGTGGAGATGCTGTGGCCCTTGCGCTGGGTTATTTGTCCCACCTCTGGGCAGGCAGCAAAGAGAACCAGAAGTTGACAGGATGCTCACTTTCAGATGCGATGTGGGCTGTTTGATTTCTCACCTGGAGCTGTAACCTAATACACTGAGATTCTATTGTACGTGAAACATTCGTTCGCCTAAATGAGAGATGCCTAACATTGGATTGTTGGCATAAAAATATCTTTTATGATTGTCTTTTGAATGAAGAGTAGAGTTAGTTCATATAAACAAGGTATCCTAGTTGCCTTTAAAATACACAGACAAGACTGTGATGAACAAGGACCCAAGGGAAACATTCCAGTTTCCTTACGAACAGCCAGGAGCCACTTGTGGGAACACCCATGGGAAATGCGAATCCGCACGAGAACACAAGCTTCTAGAGCCCTGCAGTGAGAGGCTTATTTAGCTTTGTTTGACTCGAGGTCTCAAACTTGTTTGAATACAAAGCTTTGTGTGTGTGCTAATCCTCACCCAGGATGTATACTACTATTTTCCCACTGATTTTTGGAGAGTGGGCGGGAGGAAGGGGGAAAGAGACAGAAAGAGAAACATCTATGTGAGAGGCACTATGGTTGGTTGCCTTCTGCTTGTGAACCTGCACCCAGATACATGCCCTTGACCGGGAATTGAACTCTCGACCTTTTGGTGCACAGGCCCATGCTCTAACCACTGAGATACACAGGCCAGGGCAAAACTTTAAAAAAAAATACCCAGGGTAGTTATATGGACACTGTAGACAGGCTTGGAAGTCCTGGGGTATTCCCTTCCTCCAGAACCACAGACCCAGGTGCTTCCCCGGAAACCCGGCCCCGTTTGCTGGAAATGTCTGCGTTTTAGTTTAGCAAGTTAGGAAGCTCGTCCGAACATTAAGCCCAAGTTTTGCTGCCGAATCCCAAGCCTTTTCTGCTCTATGGTTTCCTCCACAAGAACTGGACACTTGCTTGGACAGTCATTTGCATAACTGCTCAGGACTCGGAAACGATGAGAGGTGCTTCTTTTTAAAAAATATAATTTGTTCTTATAATCCTCATCTGAGGATATGTTTATTATTTTTTTAGAGAGCGAGGAAGGGAGAGGGAGAGGGAGAGAAACATCGATCAGTTGCCTCCTGTACACGCCCTGACCTGGGAATTGAACCTAAAACCTTTTCCTGTACAGGACGATGCTCCAACCAACGGAGCCACCCGCCAGGGCAGGAGTTAGCTGTTGATTCAGGTCCCAGGGATCTATATCTGTTACATGGCACACGTTATCAATGCTTGAATCATTTTGCAGTTTGCCAAATCCACACCAAATTGCCTACATTTCCCTCAGTTGAGGAACACTGAACACAGTCTCACTCCACAGGCCCGTGGTGGGCGCTGCCTGGTGAGGAGGCTGCCCTTCCAGCCAGCGGTCTGCATGGTGAAGGCGCATGTTTACCGAATGCTTTCCCCACAGCGATCAGCTGCCATGAGATGCCAGGGACTCTGTAAGAGCCGGGGGGAGGGCAGGCAGGCGGCGGAGAATCCTCCCAGCACAGACCCAGAGTCACAGGTGTGGCTCTCCCACAGGACTGTGGAGAACAAATATGGCTCTAGGAGCGGGATGCTCATTGCCACAGGTCCGCACCCCGCCGTTGGGATGCTCCCAGTATGAGAGGTGCTAGGCGAGACGCCCTGACACCGGCCGTCTGCGCTCTGCCCACTCGGGCGGCCATGTCCTGGGCGATCGAGAGCCAGCCACAATCCATCCCTGTGAAGGCCCATCACGGAGCTGCCGAGGTGGTTTTTAAGTTCAGGTGTGGACGTCACATTTGGCAGTTCCCAAGGGTGATGAGAGGAGCTGAATGCGCCAGCGCCCACGCACGCCCGGTCTGTGCATTTGTAGCTCAAACAGGCGAGGCCGGGGCGTGCAGGGTGTGCAGAACCCAAGGCTGTCAGTGCAGTAACTTCCCCCAGTCAGCAGGACAAGGTGACCAGCTGTCCCAAGGATTTGGAGGGAGGAAATAAGAACTTTTATGGGCCGGACCTTAAAACAACAGCAACCCAGAAGATGGAAAACTGAAGACAGAGAAGAGCCCTGCACTGAGAGGAATGAAATGGAAATCTCCAATAAACCACCCAGGTATCAAACGGCTTTTAAAAGATATTCTACAACTCCTAGAACTGGACTAGCATCTCCATGCCAGCCAACCCCCCCGGTTCTCGGAGGGGGTGAAGTCAAGAAGCCGGCCCAGTGCCGGGACCACGCTCTCAGCCTGGTCCAGGCTGTCAGCCTGCGTCACAGTGCTGGGACCTGTCTCCCTCCCGGCAGGCGCTGCAGAACCGCGAACAAGAATGGCCTCCGAAGAACGATAAAGGCCATGGAATTCTCATGGAATTCTGCACCGTATTGGCCAGGATACAAAGTTCCACAAACGAACATCTCTAAAGTCGCTAATCTCTTCCACCCTGAGCATCTGCCTCATGAATACAAAGACACCTCACCTTCTGGCTCATTTAAAGTAAAAAGCCCACGTTAATTTTAAATCATGGTCAACAAAAAGAGAAAGGAAGAAAGAAAGAGCCAGTTTTAGGCTGCCAGTAGCGCCTAGGATGAGATTTTGTGGAAATTTCTGGTGACGTTTTATGGAGACTCATATATGAGGTGCTAAAAACAGGGATTTTATATAATAAGGTGATAGTTCAACTTGTCCCTAGAAGATTATGATGCCTGGGAGATAATGATCATTTTATTTTAGTTTAGCAAGAAACTGCCAGTTGCTTTTGTTCTTGGGATAAAATTGATGATGTGATTGAGAAAATGCAAAAAAAAAATTGCATAACAGGGTAAGATAAATCTCTATAAAAATGCAACTTCGTACCATTTCCCCAAGAAAATCCTATAAAATAGCCCCTAACAGGAGTGGTTTTATTTTCTGTTGAGGAATTTTTAATCCTTCCCTCTCTCCTACATGGCAGTGTGCCATAGAGAGATTACCCAGGACCCACTATTCGAAGATCAGTAAGAATGAAGAGTCAAGGAAAAGTGCTTGGTGAGGTGTGAGCCCAGGAAACAGCTCTCTCACAGACAGAAAACGGAGTACTCACGGGCTCCACGTTGTAGGAGAAAAGTGCATATTCCTTATCGGGAGATATCTCGTATCTGACGGCTCGTAACGATTCCTAGAAGGGAGAGAACACAGGCTGTGAAGAATCCCTGTCAGCTAGCACATTCTTGAAATTTGCTCACAAAACCAACATGCAGCTGGCTAGCTCACATCATCTAAAAATGGCTATACCCTTCCCTTCGCTGCATGATAGTCATTGAATTGATGCTTTCACCCCATTTTATTTGTATTTTTTTCAAATTTCAACAAAACAATACTTACTGTATCCACTGAAACAAATCAATAGAAATAAACATAAAAGCAAATAGCCTTTTCCCAGAAGACTCCCAACCTTTCTCTTTTAAACGCACCTCCCTTTGTTCATTCTCATGCTTCAAAGTGTATGGCAGGCAGATCTGTCCCTGAAATAGAGCCACGTTCTGCACACCGTTCTGACCTCCCTCCTTCGCCAGCACAGACCCTGGCCCACAGGCAGAGCACGGGGACTATTATGTTTGCCTTCGCGCTCTTCATACTGCACGGGTAATTGGACGTAAGTAAATTAATCAAAAGTGCTGCTTCCCTTCAACTGACCTCCCCCTGCCCCACTTCTCTGCTGTGTTCACACTGCACCACAGCAAGAGCCCGGGGCAGCCAGCCTGGTGTGTGTCACTGGATATGTGGCCACACAGACGCTGTGCACAGACACAGAGATGTGTCACCCCAGCTGAAAGCGACAGCAGTGCCATGCCTCCCTGTGGTGTTCTTTCTCACGAAACAATAACTTTAGGGAATGGCTCTAAAGCAACTGCTTGAGCTTGGCTTAGTGATCCTTAAAGCCTGCATAATGTTCCGGCGCTGGCTACATCTTAATTCTTCACTTAGTCCCTCCAGAAAGTCCTTGCTAGTCCTGGCAGTTATGCTCTATAAAGTCCACAAAAATACTGGATTAGTGAACACTGTTTCTAAGGGTAGGTGCCCATGAGCCTCTGGTCATAATACTTTTGTCAACCAATCAACACATAGCCTTGTCTTATGCGTATTTCTGTTTAAAGACATTGTATTGACTGTATGTTGCTGACTCGTTGACATGAACTCGTGGTGAACAGCATGGTCACGCATGCCTAAACGGGGCGTATCTCACACACGTGTTTTCCCCGTAAGGCACAGCGCAGCCTTCTCGTGCTTCAGAACCCAGGGGGCACTAAGCATTATTCCCGGGGGCCATTTTTAAACAGCACAACACCAACAAAAAAAACCCACAAAAATGTGAAAAACGTGGCACTGTGTGGACCACAGAAAGAAGACTTGTTTATAGTATGACAGCTGAAACCAGAAGGCAGTGGGTCACTCAAATTTTTTGTCACGCTACACGTGCCCGAGAGTGACTGCAAAAGTACACAAGTATTCATGTGGGGTCACACATACATTCTAGCACCCAGGGGGCTTAGCAAACTTACAAGCTGCCAGTAATGATATTCTCCCAGCCTGCTGCCACTGTACACAGTTGCAGTAAAGATCCTCACCCACGTGTATTTACTGTGTGCGTGTATGCGTGTGCTCAGTTTTTAATAGGATAGGCATCTAAGGGTAAGATTGCTGCTATATTGTGTGGCCCATGAGTCCTCTGTGATTTTAAAGATCTTTATTTTACCTTTATTTTTTAAGTTATTTTTGATGCATATAACATTCTAGATTGACAGTTTTAAAGGCCACTCCACTGTTTCCTGGACTGCACTGCCTGGTGCAGAGTCTGCTGTCATCCTTATGTTTGCTTTTCCTTTGGCTGCCATTGAAGTATAGTTTTCATTGTTTTTCAAAATTTAATAATAATATGCTTTGATGTGATTTTTTTCTGTCGTCATAGCTGGAGTTTGAATTCTTACATCAAATTTGGTAAAAATCTAGTCATTATTTCTTCAAACGTTTGTTTTGTCTTATTTTTTCTCTTCCCTTTCTGGGCCTTTAATAACAAGTATATTAGTATATTTTATATTATCCACTAAGTGATTGAGGTCAAGTTTTGTGGGGGTTTTTTTTCAAGTATTTTTCCTCTCTGTTTTTTTTTTTTTTTTGGATAGTTTATACTGCTATTAATTAAAAGTTAATGTCCTTCTGTGATATCTAATCTTGACTTTTGTAAATGTTATATTTTATTTTTCCTCTCTAGATATTTTACTTGGGTGTTTTACAGTTTCAACTTCTTTTTTCTTTGTGCTCATGATTTCCTTTATGTGCTTAAGCATTTGGAACATATGTATGTTAGCAATTTAATGTATTTTTTGCTAATACCATTATTTCAGTTATTTGTGGGTTTATGTCTATTGACTGATTTTTATCCTCATTATGAGTCACATTTCCTTGCTTTTTCATATGGAGTTACATATGTTTTTTATTGATATTTAGAGAGAGAGAGGAAGGGAGAGGGATAGAGAGATAGAAACATTGCTGAGAGAGAAACATCATTGATCAGCTGCCGCCTACATGTTTCCTACTGGAGATTGAGCCTGCAACCCAGGCAAGCGCCCTGACTGGAATCAAACCAATGACCTCTTCATTCCTGTGTTGATGCTCAACCACTGAGCCACACCAGCTGGGTTCTTCTTATGGATTTAAAAAACAAAACAACTAATGCAGACATTTTTAATTCTCTCTTGTTGAATCTTGGATATTTTTGTGTGTGTTCCTTCAAAGAATGGGCGCCTTTTTATGATAGTCAGTTAATTACTTGTGGATTAATTCGATTCTTTTGAAGTTTGTTTCTAAGATATTTTAAAGGCTGTTCATCAGTAGCCATGATTTTAGAGCTAATTGAGCCTCATTCCTAAGGGGTGGCTCTTCTGTAGTCGCCACTTCATGTCTCATCGCTCAGAGGAACGTTAGTGGTTCTGGTGACTACTGAGCCCTGGGCATTCTTCGACTTAGAGGGTCCTGTCATTGTCCTTCACTTGGAACTGTATTTTGTCCTGCCTGTGCGCTCTCTCTCTCTCTCTCTCTCTCTATATATATATATATATATATATTAATTAATTAATTAATATATATTAATTAGAGACCTGGTGCACAAATTCGTGCAACGTGGGGTCCCTTGGCCTGGCCTGTGGGGATCGGGCTGAAACCAGCTCTCCAAATTCACCCAAGGGGTCCTGGATTACAAGAGGGTGGTTTTCAGGTGACACACCACAGAATTGGGCTCCCTCCCCTCTGGTTCCTGGTGTGTCACTTGGCAGCACCTGCTTTGAGCATCTGCCCCCTGGTGGTCAGTGGGTGTCATAGCTACTGGCTGGTCAGCCAGTTGCTTAGGCTTTGATATATATAGGCCCAGTGCCCAAAATTTGTGCACTCAGGGGGTTCCCTCACCCCGGCCTGCATCCTTTCATAGTCTGGGAGCCCTCAGAGAATGTTCCCTGTGGGGAGCAGGCCTAAGTTGTCAGTCAGACATCCTTGGCACTGCCATGGAGGTGGGAGAGGCTTCCGTCACTGCCGCTGCACTCACCAGCCATGAGCCCGGCTTCTGGTGCACTGACCATCAGTGGGCAGCTCCTACATTGAATGTCTGTCCCCTGGTGGCCAGTGCACATCATAGCGACTAGTCATTTCGCCATTTGGTCAATTTGCATATTAGCCTTTTATTATACAGGATTTTAAAAAATATGCTGGGTATTCTGAAAAATGTATATCACTTGGACAAACTTTACCTTTGCTACAACATCAAGTAAATTTTCCATCAGATGGTTTTTCATCGGAGAAATTTAGTGATAGGCAAAATTGATATGTAACAGTCATTCCACCACAACTATGTTAGATAATTGCATCCTCATTCACTTCAATTTTGCTGTGAAGGCAGTTCCTACCAGTATTGGTAGTACTTGTCAGTGGCTGTTCTTCAGACATATTCTGTCAATGATGCCACTTACTTTTGGCTGCAGAAGCACATTGTGCCAATAGTTGGTCTTCAGACACATTCTGTCACTGATGCTGGCCTGGAGGAATCAGGATCCCTCCTCTCCCCTGTCAGGGTCCCTGGCGGGGCCCAAATGAGGGCATGGCCAGCCAGGGAGAGGGGCCACGGGAGGTTGGGGGGCCCAATTGGCTGCCAGTGAGTGAGGGGCGGAGTGGACAGGGGTTTGGGAGGAGTTGCAAGCTGAAGGCTATGGGGATGCACTTCCAGTCTTTGTGGCTTGCTGCTTGGGTTGGTAGCCCGCTCACTGGCCGCTGTTGGCTTTGTGGTCAGGGATGCAGGCCCAAGGGGGAAGGAGGTAGGGAGGGCGCATGGCCCTGGCTGCAGCACATGGATGAAGAGCCCGCTCCTTGGCTGGCCCATCTCCGGGCCGCGGCCCTTGGTCACATCAGCATCTGCTGGCGACCTGGGGATGCACATGAGGCCGGCACTCAAGTCCCTGTGTCCAGCGGGAAGGACACTTACTCCCCACTGCTCCGATTTTACAAATGCTATACTTGAACTGAATGTAAAAGTAGAAAGGCCAGTGCGGCCGAGCTGAATAAATCTTTGCGGGAGGTGACCAGCAGCACAATCAGGGCCGGCGCCGACCGACGAGTGGCCAGCCTTGCCCCTCAATCGCCCTGCCACCCTATTGCCTTACTGCCACCCCAGTCCCCTCCCTCTGCCCACTGGCACCCGCCTTGGCTGGCCTGGAGCTGCCCGCTCGCTGGCCCTGCCCCCCACTGACTGGTAGTTCCACTGTTCAGTCTATTTGCATATTAGGCTTTTATTAGATAGGACTAGAGGCCCAGTGCACAAAAATTTGTGCACTTGGGGAGCGGGGCGGAGGGGTCCCTCAGCCTGGCCTGTGCCCTCTCACAGTCTGGGACCCCTTGGGAGATAACGACCTGCTGGCTTAGGCCTGCTCCCGGGTGGCAGAGGGCAGGCCCAATCCCTAGGTGCAGCCCCTGGTTGGGCTCAGAGCAGGGCCAATTGGGGAGTTGGGGCGCCGCTCCCTGTCATGCACAGAGCAGGGCGGATTGGGAGGTTGCAATGCCACCCTCAGTCACGCTCAAGGTAGGGCCGATTTGGGGGTTGGGACACCGCCCCCTGTCACACTCAAGGCAGGATCGATGGGAAGGTTGCGGCGCTACCCCTGTCATGCACAGAGCAGGGCCAATCTGGGGGTTGGGGCGCTGTCCCCTGTCAGGCACAGACCAGGGCCCATCAGGAGGGTTGGGGTTCCTTACCTTGTCACACACAGAGCAGGGTCTATAAGGGGGTTGGGGAGCTCCCCCTTGTCACGCACAGAGCAGGGCCAATCTGGGGGTTGGGGCGCTGCCCCCTGTCAGGCACAGAGTAGGGCCCATCAGGAGGGTTGGGGTTCCTTACCTTGTCACACACAGGGCAGGGTCTATCAGGGGGTTGGGGAGCTCCCCCCTGTCACGCATGGGGCAGGGTCGATCAGGGGGTTGGGGAGCTCCCCCCGTCACTCTGAGAGTAGGGCCGATAGTGGAGTTGGGGCACAGCCCCCGTCACACACAGAGCAGGGCGGATCAGAGGGTTGGGGCGCCACCCTCTATCATCCACAGAGCAGGGCCGATCGGGGGGTTGGGGGACCGCCACTGTCACACTCAGGGCAGGGCCGATGGGGAGGTTATGGCTCTACCCCATCACACACAGAGCAGGACCTGTGGGGGGGGGTTGGGGCGCCCCCCTCTATCACCCACAGAGCAGGGCCGATCAGGGGGTTGGGGCACTGCCACTCTCACACTCAGGGCAGGGCCGATGGGGAGGTTATGGCTCTACCCTGTCACACACAGAGCAGGGCCTGTGGGGGGGGGCGGGGGGGCTGGCGTGCCACACTCTGTCACACACAGAGCCGCAGGGTGATCAGAGGTTGGGGAGCTCCCCCTATCAGGCACAGAGCAGGGCTGATCAGGAGGTTGGGCATCTTCCCCTGTCATGAACAGAGCAGGGCGGATAGGGAGGTTGTGGCCCCGCCCCCTGTCACACACAGAGCCGCAGGGCTATCAGGGGGTTTGGGCGCTGCCCCCTATCATGCTGATCCCAGTGCTGGGAGGCATATTACCCTTTTACTATATAGGATAGAGGCCTGGTGCATGGGTGGGGCTGGCTGGTTATCCCTGAAGGGTGTCCTGGATCAGGGTGGGGGTCCCCACTGGGGTGCCTGGCCAGCCTGGGTGAGGGGATGATGGCTGTTTGCAGCTGGTCACACCCCCTTCAGGGTGGGGGTCCCCACTGGGGTGCCTGGCCAGTCTGGGTGAGGGGCTGAGGGCTGTTTTCAGGCTGGCAGGTGATGGAAGCTCCCAACTGCTTCTTTTTTTCTTTTTCTTTTTTTATTCTGGGCCAGCTTTAGCTCTGAGGCTCCAGCTCTTAGGCCTCCGCTCCTGAAAGCAGGTATCTGGTTTGTTTTGGTTCTATATTCGAAACTCTGTATCAACTCCAGCTCTGAGATCCCGGGCTCGCTGAAAGCAGGTTTCTGGGGTTTTGTTTATTTCTATATTTGTTACATAGTTTCTTAAACTGCAGGCTCAGAGGCCTGCATCCGCAGGCGGGGAACGTTGGAGTCCTCAGTCACTGAAGCAAGCAAGCCTCATGCTAGTTTCAAGCTGCCTGGCTGCTGGCCGCCATCTTGGCTGGCAGTTAATTTGCATATCTTGCTGATTAGCCAATGGGAAGGGTAGCAGTCCTACGCCAATTACCATGTTTCTCTTTTATTAGATAGGAGGATGTACATATACCCAAAGTCTCACAGTATTCTCCAGTGTTCTCTAGTTAGCTTCCTCCTCATGTGTACTCTCTCACGAAAATTGTAGTCATATTTTCTTCCTTGGAATAGCATATGTCCCCTTAACTCAGCAAGACTGACAAGATTGAGTTTTCCTCCTTGTGCTGAAGTTCGGCCATAACCTTCAAGCAGAAAGCTCAGTGAGCACTGCCCTCCTTTAATTTCTCTTCCTTTTTTCAGGGATCACAGGTATGAACTGCCAGCTTTACAATGATCCCCATTGTATTTTGTCCCATTTTATAGTTTCTTATGTTAGGAGGATAATTACGATCACCTTATACTCTCATGACCAAAAATTCTCAAATGTCAAAAGAGAATTTTAATTTGTTTTGTCACGTCTGTATTTCTCATGCCCAACAGTGACTGGCACATAATAGAAGCCCCATAGATGTTTGCTGAATGAATATGTCCTCAGTTATGAGAGTGTCAATAATGGCATCAATTTAAAGATAACAGAAACCAGCAAAGAGGGCAACTCTCTACACGTAGAAATCACTGTAGGTCGCACTCCCTGATGGGGGCTCAGCTGCAAATGACCCGGGGCCCTGAGGAGCTGGTCAGGGCCGCTATTCCAAAGCTTCATGAATTTGTAGAGACTGAGATAAAAATTCAAATTCCTCAGCCTAATGATTCAATAAAATCAAAGGGGGACATACAAGGGAGAAACAAAAAGACTTTATTTAAATGTTAATTTAGTTATTTAAATATGTAATTAAAATGTGTAGTTTAGTAACTAAAACAATCCAGACATAAAATGAGAGAAACCCCCATAAGAATAGCCACAGGAGGCTTTAGGAAAAATGGGTGTTTTCCCTCCCACTAGTAAGTGCTCCTCTGGGCTGTCTACAGCTCCTACATATTCCTCCCTGGAGGGAGTCTAATCTCCCAGAAACACGAGGCTGAAGTTTTTTAAAAAGTGATTAAAGTGATTGAATAAGTGGCATTGAAACAGTCATTATGGAAGTCACCACACAGAGAAACAGTATTCAAAATTTCACCATCCACCAAGATGAACTCTTTCATAGCTCAGTGTTCACTGTGTAGCCTTCTCAGTACACACGGATGAAATTTACGGTTGCTAATTAAAGTGTGAGTATAACATTGTATTCTTCTGTGTTTATTTAATATAACATCCCAACTAAACTATTTTTTATTTTACTATGCAGCCTTCATAACTATTATTTTAATGATTACATTATATTTCATCTATTTTTATTTATTTTATTTTCTAGATTTTTTTATTATTTACTTATAAAAAATCCCTGGGATGAGTCAAAATGCATAAATATTCCTCTTCGTCTTGAATGATCTCCAGTTGCTTTCTGATCATCTGGAACAATTTAAGTGTTATAGGGAGTGACTGTACCAAGCTTACCACGTCTTGTCACCCCTGGGTACAATAAAAGGGCGTGTAGGTCTGAATGTCACACACAGGTCAACCAATGGCTTAGTCTGAGCAGGTCTGTTAGGTCGACATCCATTAAGGGGAGGTCATTTTCCTCATCCGAGGAAGGAAGAGTTTGAGTGACATCATCTTCAGAGACTATCCAGCTTTAAATACCTAAATCTCAAGCAAACTCAACACTCCATCCTCGGAGACGTTTCACTCTATTATGTTTTAGAAGAATTGGAGAGATGGTGCCAAATGTCCATAGGAAATACAGCCCAGGAGACATGATACGGCTCAAGAAGATGCATGAGGCCTGTTCTAAACACGCTTCTTCTGGAAAGAAAGACAGAGAGAGAGAAAGAAAGGAGGACAGAGAGACAGACAGAATAAGAGGAAGAAAGGAAGGAAGGAAGGAAGGAAGGAAGGAAGGAAGGAAGGAAGGAAGGAAGGAAGGAAGAGAGGGAGGAAGGAGGAGGAATGAGGAGGAAGGGGGAAGAGGATGGAGGGAGAGAAGGAAGGAGGGAGGGGAGGAAGGAAGGAGGGAGGGAAAGAAGGAGGGAAGAGGAGGGAGGGAGGGAAGGAAGGAAGAGGAGGGAGGGAAGGAGGGAAGAGGAGGGAGGGAAGGAAGGAGGGAAGAGGAAGGAGGGAGGGAAGGAGGAAGAAGAGCGAGTCTGCCCATGGGGAGTGGAGGCTTCCCTTTCGCTTCACTTTTCCCTGATGTGGCTTCTGATGCTGATGCCTCCTTTCTTGGCTAAAACAACTTCAGCTAAAACATACGATGTGTCACAAGCTATTGATCTGAGAACAGAAGGCAGTTCATAGGCTCATATTTCATCGCTAAGTGCAGTTGCGCGCACAGCGCCGGCTTTCCCTAAACTGACATCCTCGCAGGAAATATCGACAAGGTGGTGACATTAAATTGCACTTACCCTCAGCCAGGGTCTGGTCGTTTCCTCCTCTCAATTCCTATCAGAAATCCATTCCTGCAACTGCAGTCCTTCTAAGCGGGTTGAGTCAGATTTTCATAGGGGAGTAATTGGACCAAAGGTGATTTTTAAAAGGAAAACACCCAGGCACATTAATTCTCTCTGGGTCTCACTGTGCAGAATATGATCTAATTCCATGAAGCTATTGCACGGTGGTGTAGCCTTGCCTGGCCTCCCTTACACCAGCAAACTGGCTACTTAAAGGGCAGGGTGCATTCCACACTAAACCTCAATACAATGTTTATTTATTTATTTTTTACCCTTACCCAAGGAAAAGCTTTTTTTTTAATTGGAGAGAGAGAGAGAGAGAGAGAGAGAGAGAGAGAGAGAGAGAGAGAGAGATGACCGGTTGCCTGCTGTACGTGTGCTGACCGAGAATGGAACCCGCCACCTGGTGCACAGGACTATGTGCCAACAAACTGAGCCACCCAGCCAAGGCTGAATACATTTTTATTTTTGTTTTTAAAGAAAAAAACTATCATCACACCAAAGGGAAAGAAAGGCATTTAAACAGCAAGTAAAGTGTTCTTGAGGAGAAAAGAGGGGTGTGTAGCATTTGGATGGGTCCAGGATGGGGTGGTACCCAAGCCGAGACGTCCTTTCTTGCCCCTGAACAGAGGTTGTGGGGACCTGCCAGACCCTCGCCCAGTCACCACGGAGCTGTGGGACCCACATGTACTGAGTACCTGTGAGCAGTGGCACTCCAATGGACCAGGTACTTCTGATCTGTGGTACTCACAGGGACTGAGCACTTGTGAGCTGTGGCACTCACGGGGACTGGGTACTTGTGAGCAGTGGCACTCACGGGGACTGGGTACTTGTGAGCAGTGGCACTCACGGGGACTGGTTACTTGTGAGCAGTGGGACTCACGTGTACTGAGTACTTGTGAGCAGTGGCACTCCAATGAACCAGGTACTTGTGAGCTGTGGTGCTCACAGGGACTGAGTACTTGTGAGCTGTGGCACTCACGGGGACTGAGTACTTGTGAGCTGTGGCACTCACGGGGACTGAGTACTTGTTCGAAGGCACTAATGTGGCTTCCTGCCATTTGAGAAATTGCATCAGTGCCTACATGAATATTCCCTGTGCAGGAGTTATCAGAGAAAGTGGGGGTCCGTTCCCCTCTGGGTGCAGCTGGGGCTGGAGTTCTTAGGCTATTCCGAGAAAAAGAATTTTGAGACTCGCATGGGAGAATGAGTGATTTTTATTTGTGTGGAACTACGTCCTGTATTTCTACAGTCCCTTTCCCCTGAGTCCAGTCATAGAAGTGCAGCTGGGGATTCAGTAGAGCTAAGAGCAAAGCCAGTTTTCCTTTCCATGGTGGAGCCGGGCCCAGTCCAGAATCAGGCTAGTCACAGTCCATCAGTCATTGGGTTGGGGGTCCCCAGGGCGTGGGCCAGGAGGATAATGCAGGAGAGCTCGCCCCGAGCATCTAGAGCCCCAAGGGTCCTAAAAGCACAATGGAGTGATTCCTTTGTTCAGGGGATTAGATACCTCAAATCTTAGTCCACTTGCAGTGGCCACACCCATTTAGGCTGGTGACCTCTGTTTCCAGGTGTGATTGACAGGCAAGTAAGTATTGCACGGAACATACCTATACTTTCTGGCCTTCCCTTTTCTCACTTCCTGTTATGCATAACTAGGTTAATTACAGCAGTATCATTGGTAGGGGTTAGTTTTTTCCCTTTTATTATTATTTTTCCATCACCATTTATCCTCAATATACCCTCTTCTATCTCTAACCCACCCCCCAAGATTAGTTTGTTTTTTAAGATGAGATTGAGCAAGTCTTCCTGAACTATTTCCTATGCATGATCACAATCCTATCTAATAAAAGAGTAATATGCAGATTAGCCGTCACTCCACAACAAAAATGGTGGTGGCTGGGCCAGGATGCTTGCATTGTCGCCATGGCAAAAATGCAGGCGTTCTGCCCCAACCTGCTGGTAGAGGGCCTCTGGGCCTGCTTGGTTGGTGCTGCCACCGGGATGGAGGAGCAGAGACACAGCCCGCAGGGGGGCCGGCATCCAGTGGCCCCAAGTACCCCCTCGGTGCCCGGGTTGGAGGAGCAGAGACACAAGCCTTCAAGGGGGCCTGGCACCCAGCAGCTCCAAGCCCCAAGGTGGTGCTGGGGCAGCTGGGGCTAGAAGAGCAGAGACACAGCCCATAGCAGGGCCAGCACCCAGCAACCCTTAACCACGAGGCTGCAGAGGCGCAAATTATCTAAGAGAGGAAACAAGCTTTTGGGTTTATTCTGAAGGTCAGAGAACAGACCACCCCAACATATGCCATGTTGTTATATTGATGATCTTGAGCTGCAGATGCTTGAAAAACAGCAAATGCAAGGAGAGGTTTTCACTGAAGTCTCCTTCTCTGCCTAAAATCAGACCCCCCAGAAGGTTCCCTTGATGGGAAAAGTGCCATCAGCCAGTGAAGACTGACTCCTGTCACAGGACAGGAGACTAGAAGTTGACATACACCCAAACTTTGTTACAAACTATCTCCCCCACCCCCATTCATCTTTCCTAAAAATCATGTACTCTCCTCTAAGAGGCCTACATCTCCTGTCCCCTCTCCCTAGGAAGAAGGTATTTAAATCTGGATTCTAAGCCACCTTGGGGAGTTATTCATTTTTCCCTGGGATCTCCCACATATACATGAGGTACACATGTTAATGAACTTTTGTTTTTCTCTTGGTAATCTGTCTTTCATTACAAGGGCCTCCGCTAAGAACTCAGAAGGGTAGAGGAAAACTATTTTTCCTCCTCCATAATTCTATCTCGGGAAATCAAGTCCTGGGCTGAACAGTGAGTTTGGCTCAAGTGCCAAGCAGTCCCTGCTGAGGGAAGGGAGGCTTCTAGGGGGAAGTCAATGATACTGGCATCAAAGTAGGACAGAGGGCACATTCATGGTTGCTGGTGGGAGCTTAAAGTTGTTCAGCATTTTTGGAGGATGATTTGGCAAAATCAATAGAAATGTTCAAGGTACATCCAAGAGTCTTCTAGGAATCTCATCTGCTGAGATAAAGCATGAGTGCATAAGCCCTGGTCAGAACCCAGGATGCTAGTGCAGGCTCTCCTTCCATGATAGGGAAACCTGCTAACAACCTGCATTTTTAGGCAAGGAGGCATCTATACTAATAAAAAGGTAATATGCTAATTAGACTGAACATCTTCCAGATGACCTTCTGGACGTCCTTCCAGACAAAGCCATGGTGGCAGGGCTGAGGCAGAGGCGGTTAGAGGAGATCAGGCCAGCAGGGGAGAGCAGTTAGGAGGATCAGGACAGTAGGGGAGAGCAATTAGGAGGATCAGACCATCAGGGGAAAGCAGTTAGAGGGGTCAGACCAGCAGGAGAGAGCAGTTAGGGGTATTAGGCCAGCGGGGGGGGGCAGTTAGGGGGATCAGGCCAGCAGGTAGGTGAGCTGTTAGGAGCCAGCAGCCCCAAGGGGTCCCGAATTGGAGATGGTGCAGGCCAGGCTGAGGGACCCCCACTCCTGTGCACGAATTTTGTGCACCAGGCCTCTAGTCCTATATAATAAAACCCTAATATGCAAATCAACCAGACAGTGGAATAACAAGTTACTATGATACGCACTGACCAACAGGAGGCAGACACTCAATGCAAGAGCTGCCCCCTGGTGGTCATTGGGCTCCCACAGGGGGAATGCCTCTCTGCCAGATGCTGGGCCCACGGCTGGTGAGTGCAGCAGTGGTGGCAGGAGCCTCTCCTGCCTCTGCAGCTGCGCTAAGGACCCCTTGGGGGATGCCCAGGGAGCAGGCCTAAGCCGGCAGTCAGACATCCCCCGAGGGGGTTCTGGACTGCAAGAGGGTGCAGGCCAGGCTGAGGGGACTGCCCCCCCTGCAGTGTACAGATGTTGTGCACCAGGCCTCTAGTTGTCCTGTAAATGTGGGAAGCTTTGGGGACTTGATCTTTCAATTACATATGATCTGCAGCACTTGTTTTCAACACCCTCAGAGAAATGTCCCAAACCCCGGGAGAATCTGGGCTTTTATCTTATTTAATTAGCGTGGTTTCAATTTCACGTTATCTACCCTTGCTCAGCCTGGAGTATTACAAGTTCATTGCTTCTGCTCAGCTATACTGAAAGTTTAAACTCAAAGTCATTTTCTGCTTTATTGACTTGCAGGAGACCGCGGAAATTATCCTGCTCAATGAGGAGAGTACTTACAATTTTTTTGCCTTCGATTAACACTGTAGACAGATTAGTTTCAACATTCCACAGTATCACATTTCCTTTCTGCTCTCTGTAGATGAATTCTTTATCTGCAAGAGAGGAAATTAAAAAAGAAGCGTGAGACACGAAGGAGCCCACCCAGCCCTTGATGGACCCTGTGTGCAATGAATGGACTGCGTCTGAACAAATGTATCCTGCATTTCACCAAAGGGGCCTTTGGTTCTTCTTAACATAACCTCCTGTGAAGCCGGTCTCTGAATTTTATCTCCTACTCTACACACTGACATTCAAAACACAATGTACACTCACAACATTGTTGGAATATTTTAGAACTGTTTTGGAGAGGACACACAAAGTGAGCACAGACAGCATATTAAGGAACCTGCCACCATAAGGGATGAAAGTTAATTGGCACTAAACGGACCAATTTCTTACATTTGAAATTTTGGGGTGAAATCTGTATGTGTGCACATGCGAATACCTCCATCCATTTCCTGAAAGATTGTTTTCATTTTGGAATCCTTCAGGAATTGGCTATTCCTCAGAGGTCTTTGACCATCTACACTGTATCCTGAGTGACACTGATACTTTGTATAATTAATCACCCACTTAGAAAACTAATAAAACGGGGTACACTGAGCAGTATGCACATAGAGGTATATTTGCAGGCATGCTGGTGTGTGCGCCTGTGTGTATGTATACTGTGAATGAAAGGGTACTTTGATAGGTTTTTGGTGAGAGGCAGCACGTAAAATGGGAAAAAGAAAAAAACTTACTATCTTTCTGGGGGAAGGTGGTAGCTTTGAGCCAGTGTGATGGTAAAGGCATTTCACACAATAATGAAAACTACTGTGCAGACTGGATGAATTCCAATGGTGATATCTGTTCTATTCTCTCTTGATTCTACTTTACAGAATTACATTCTTTTTCTTTTTATTCCTTTCTTCTACTTGCCCTGGCTTTTATTTTCTCTATTTTTCTAGTTTGTTGAGGTTGAAGCATAGCTCTTTGTTTTCATCTTCCATCTTTTCTAATAAAACTATTAAAGCAAAAAGTTTCCTCTGTGGATGGTGTTAGCCAGGTCACAAATTTTAATGTGCTCAATGGCATTGCTATGTGGTTTAAATTACTCCTAATTTTCCCTGGAATGTCTGCTTGGCCCAATGGTTATTTAGAAACATGTTGTTTAATTTCCAAGTGTGTAAAGTTACTCTGGCCTGTGGAGAGGCATAGGACAGGAGTTGGCTGAAGGCGCCTGCCCCGCGTTAACTTTTCCAAACAATTCTGAGCCCCGGGTGTTTACTTAGACACGTCCTTGCTTAAAGGACACTGCAGATGCACGTGTCTTCACAAGGATGCGTGCCCTGCTGATAGTATCTAATAGGTAATTTTAGTTCAAGCTGTTGTTACAATAAAAGCCTGAGGAGGCAGGTGAAGGGGGCTGTTTGGTCCCTGTAGCCAAGCAGTCCCTTAGCCCTCTCTCACACAGAAACGTGTGTCAGAGTAATCATTCATCCATTGTTCAGGGTCTGCCGGTCAGTTCTGGCAAGTGGTGCCCTGTGTGAGGACCAAGGAACACAATGAAACATGGCAGAACCCTCAAAAATGAAAAGTAAGAAAACTAAAGTAACTGCGCAGTAAGTCATTGGAGCCGCTTGGGATTTCTAGGTTCAAGGGAATTGTTTGTCAGCTAAGGAATTCACTATCGCTGTTATGCTTCTTAAGAATGTATGTTTCCCATTAGAAAAATAAGCTTGTTTCTGAAAGTAAGGAAAAAACAATTCTTCCTGTATTTACCTAGGAAGCAAAGATTATATATATATATATATATATATATATATATATATATATATATATATATTAAAATGATTATGTTATGTTAATCAGGAAGTTGATTACTTTAAATGAATAAATGATTTAATACTGTTTAATAATAACAATATATAATCTTTTAGTTTAATGTATTTGACTACCTTCCCAGGGTTTGAATTTTAAGAAACCTTTCCTTGACCTAGAAATGACTTTAGGTCATTCCAATGGGCCCTGGAATGCCTCAGGGATTTCCTTTCTCTCCTTATGAAGGAAAATTTTATACTTAAGATATATGGGAAGCTCTGTCCAATAAGGAAATTATAATTATATTCTATTTATATATGCATATTAAATAGAATCTAATATGCTTTCATTTATAACTAATTGTTATAAGTTATAATATTGTGGAATATTGTATTTTTCAGAAAGGGCAAGATTCCATGTTATTTGCATTATAATCAAATCAATAACTGTGTCATTTTAAATTTCTTGTCATTTGGAGACATTTAAAAAGATGTTACATCTTCTGAGGGTTCCATGGAAAGGACTCCGATTTATTTTAAGCTACAAATCTCTGAGAATAAACTTTCAGATCATCCTCTCAAATTGGATAACAATTATTAGAACTCAGTAGAGTATTTGGATTTATAGAAATACTGGCAAGTAAACTCAGGAGAAAAGGAATTTGATTATAGGGCAAATGTACTAAAAATAATTATAGTTTTAGTAATTATTGTTCTCATGGCAATGTGTTTGTTTGCATGAATCCAATAAGGATCTGATTTCTTCATAACAGGATGTAAGTCAGCCTCCAATTGTAGTTTTATTAACCAAGACTTGGCTGAATTCTCATGTCTGAAAGAGACCTGCCAGGACTCTGGGTGTCACTGGGAAGCTCTAAGGAATGAAGACTGACTTTGAAGCCGATAAGCCCCTTGGATAAAGGGCCTGGTACCTGCGTGGTCACGTGGTTCATGATGGTTTTTCCAGGTAAGGAATGAAGGTTGCTTTCCTGAGAGATGGCATGAAAGAAATCTCAAGACACCTGTGGGGACCTCAACTTGAGGAATGCACCCCAATTCTGTAGATATTGCAGGTGAAGCCTGATAGCAACTGTGTGGCGTGGCTTCTTTGCCCTGGGAGTAAACTTTCCAATGAGATCCCAGCAAAGCACATTTTTAAAAAATAGCCAATGTAATCAACTGTTATTCTTGTTGTGTTCCTACAAACAATCAGGCCAAATTATAACTAGACTTAATACAGTAAGTAAATTAGTCTTTAATAAAAATGAGGGTATTTTAGGGAGAAAAATTGTTTCAACAGGAAATTGTTAGAAACTGTTCTAACTTTTGCCCAATAATACTAAATTTTATAACACAGTTTGTCTCCACCAGACTACCAGCCCTACTTGCACCTAGGGAATACTACCTCTAGGCACCACTGCCACCTCCTTCTGTGCCCAGGCCTCATCGTCCCTCTGACAGAGAGCAAGGATCTCGTGGCTCTGAGAGAAACCTCTGACCCGCCTCAGCAGGAAGTAATTACAGAAGAAATCTGGCATCCCTTTCCCTAAAAGAATTCAGAGCCAAGATCCTTGAGGGGTGTACAGTAGGCAGTTAGACAGGCATGGGCAGAGCAAGGACGATAGGCCAACTAGAGGAAAAAGAGATAGACACTGAGACATCTCACCACTCCAACTGCTCTGAAGCTAGGAATAGAGGAACCTGTATAGAACTAACCTTTAATCATAACTAATTAGGAGGAATTTATATTTTTCATGTAATAGAAGATATAGAGATACAGGAAATAGAAAGTGAAGTAGACAAACTGAAAGGGTATGTGTAAGTTACAGAAGGTATATGTAAATTGAAAAAGGTATGTGTAAGTTGTAAAAGGTATGAATAAGTTACAGAGGGTCTGTATCAATAAAGAACTAGAGTTGAGCAAGTAAAAATTGTGAGAAGGGATATAAAGAAAGGAATATAACAGGAAGAAGGGAAATTAGAGTAGGAATACTTAAGAATAATTGTGAAAGTTATAAGAATGTTTATAAAAGTCATAGAAGGTTTATAAAGAGAAATCTTAAAAGGAATTATAAGTATACTGAATAATAAATCTAATAGAGGACTTGAAAAGTAATCATATTATTTTAAATCTTAGAACACATATACTTATATGTGACTAGGGGTTAAGTTTTTCTTAAAGTTTTCTTTTCAAGGCCTGTGCGAAGTAATTAGGGAGGTGACTCAGCTGTGACTCCAGCAAGCAGAACCGATAAGCATGGTCAGACTGACCCACCAGGAGTTAACATCATCTCCTCAACATCATCTCATAGCCTGACAATAGCTGATGTCTACAGACCCCAGGCCTGCACGTAGCTACATCCCTCACCCTTACCCCTTCCCTTTTATAATCCTGTCCCCTACACCCTGCTAGAAGGCAAGATTTAATGCTTGTAAGCACCCTGTCTTCTTAATTAGACTAACCATTGCTGTCATTATAATTCTCTTTGTTTTCTTATAGTCTACAGAATCAGAACTTGAGCAGTGAACTCGCTTCATTCCAAAACAGAAAGTTCACCTCCTCCCTCTGTCTTCTGCAGCCAGCAAAACAAAAAGCGGGGGAGATGTGGGGGGCACAGGACAGGAGTTGGCTGAAGACACCTGCCCCTGCCTTAACTTTTCCAAACAAGTCTGAGCCCCCCACACACGCCCTTACTTAAAGCACACTGCAGACGCATGTGTCCTCCCCACAATGCATACCCTACTGATAGTATGTAATAGATAATTTTAGTTCAAACTGTTGTTACAATACAAGCCTAAGGAGGCAGGCGAATGGGGCTGTTTGGTCCCTGTAGCCAAGCAGTCCCTCAACCCTCTCTTTCACAGAAACATGTGTCAGAGTAATCCATTCATCCGTCACCCAGGGTCTGCCAGTTAGTCCTAGGACTGGCCCTCTTATTTTTATAGATTTTTAATTTAAATTCATTGAACTAAATATTGCGATGTACACAATTTCAGTCTTTTAGAACTCAATAAGATGTTTGTGAGTTTTTTAGTTTGTTGTTGTGGTTTGTTTTTTGTGTGTGTGTGTGTGTTTTTTTTCTTTTAGCATTTTGAAATTCAGTTCCACTCTCCTCTGGCCACCATAGTTTCTAATAAGAAGTCAGCTGTTAATTGAGTGTTGTTTCCTTGCATGTTATTTCCATACACTTTTCTTTTGCTGCTTTCCAGGTTTATCTGTAGTCCTTGGTTTTCAACAGTTGGACTGGGCTGCTTCATGTTTATCTTGTTTGGGGTTTGCTGAGTGTCTCCTATCTGCAATTTACATCCTCATGAAATACGTTTTCTACTCCTTTATATATGTCTTCTCCTTCTGGTATTCTAAGTGCATGTTCGTTAAATCAGTCTTACTGCTAAGCTGCCTCTTTCACAGCTATTTTCTGTCCTTGAACTTTCCTTTAGTAAGAACGTGATGTTGAAATTTTGAAATCAAAGGCATCAAGAATTTTGTGTTGAAATCCACCATGATAGATAACTCTCTCCTGCAGATCCCCTAAATTTTGTTTCACATATTTTATGACTTTACTAGATCAATGCAAGTTCAGAATCTTCATATCTTTCTGGTTATTTGCAACTTTTATTTAACTGCATTATATCCCCCAAATAATGCTTTTAAAAATGATTTCTCATTTGTAGAATAGGTTGAATAATAGTATACACCTTACATTTCTCATGTGAAGGCTCCATGAGATAATATGTGCAATGCCTGAGATGTGCTTAGAACACGCCTGGCCCAGGTGAGCTCTCAGGTGTGTCAGCTGCTGCCATTGCCACAGGGAAGTCACCTCTGCCTCCTTTCTGCCTCTCATCTTCCACATTCCTCACATGCCCTCCCTCCTCGAAGGCTTCAGGGTTCCCCTCTCACTCTTCACTCCAGTGTCTGTCTCGCCCTGTGACTGAGCACGGCCACCTTTCCATTGCACCCCCTTGGTTCTATTCTCCTGCAGACAAGGCCACACCTCCCTTTGAATTTTTTTTTCTTTTTCTGGTTCTTTGGCAGAGAGTTGGCCAAACTCTTTGGCCAGATCCATGCGAACTCTGCCCCATTCCACAGCCGGCCTTCCCACCTCTCTGCATGTCCGGGCCGCTGTCTGCACCTGAGCGTCCTCTCCTCTTGGCAGGTAGGACCCAGGCTGGGCGTGCAGCTCTCTGTGGGTGCCATTTCCCATGCTCTGCCGGGCACAGTGAATCTCTCCACTCCCGCCCACACCCATCCCTCCACTCCACGTGCTCATTGTTTGTTAACACACTGTCTCCCCGTAGAGCGCGGGAGTCTCCAGGGAAGAGGCCCCACCTTGCAGATGTTCTGCCTCCAACACCTCGAATCAGGGCTGACAGGAAATCAGGTGCTGAACATGCACCATGAATTTGGCAAATGAATAGGATCACAAGTCGCTTCACTAACTGTCCAAGGTACACGTGGAACAAAAAACAGGGCTGTGTGAGGTGGCTGCTCGGTGGGCAACATGGGGCAGATCTGAGCATCGACAGCATGAGGTGATCACTGATTAAAACCCAGCGAATACACAAGCCAGTTCACGAGTCAACAACGGTATTCACACAAGGAAATACACCTCCATATTCTTCCAGTGGCGGTAACTGTTACACCAACTCTTTATTGTGAGACTGGTCATTAGCAGTGAGTAATGCAGGGTTGATCCTGCGATTTCAATAGCTCAGGGATACTCTGTGGTCTGTTGGTGAGGGAGCGCCTCCTCTCAGAAGACTAACAGTTCACAGATGCAGAAGGAATGACGACGTTAGGAAAGCGGTTTACAGCCCTGGCCGCGGTGGCTCAGGGTTGAGCATCTCCTGTACCCTGAGAGGTCACACCCTCCAATGCACTGAGAGGTCACCGGTTCTGGTCAGAGCACAGACTGGAGTTTCGGGTTCCATCCCCTGCAGGGGGCATGCAGGAGGCAGCCGATGGATATTTCTCCCATTGATGTTTCTCTCTCTTCATCTCCCTTCCTCTTTCTCTAAAATCAATTTTTAAAAATATTTTTTTTTATGAAAGAAAATGGTTTTACAGCCCCTACTGAAATACTCGAGTCCGGGAAGGCTCAGCAACAGATGCTAACCTCATCTGGCAAAAAGCTGAAGGGATGTTTTCCTGGCACCAAGACAGTACCCAGAAAATACCTGCCAGTGTCCACGGCAAAGCATGCTTATGACAGAGGAATCTGGGGGCCGTGACTGAGGCCCACTCAGCGACACTGGAGTCCCTCCCGGTGGGACAACCAGACCCTATAGACCAGTGGTTCTCAACCTGTGGGTCTCGACCCCTTTGGGGGTCAAACGACCCTCTCACATGGGCCGCCTAATACCATCAGAAAACACATATATAATTACATATTGTTTTTGTGATTAATCACTATGCTTTCATTATGTTCAATTTGTAACAATGAAATTGGGGGTCACCACAACATGAGGAACTGTATTAAAGGGTCGCAGCCTTAGGAAGGTAGAGAACCACTGCTATAGACAAATGTGTGCAGTCTTTCCACAAGGAACAGCAAGTCAAACCCAGGGTGTGGGGCATTCTACGCCGACTGGCCTAATGCGGGGAAATAACTTACATCACGGGGAAAAGGTGAGCTGCTCTACGGCACCAGAAATAGCAGGGCAGAATCGCCACCACAATTGTGATCCTTAATTGGATCCGAGCTGGGAGGAAGCCGTTGTGGAAGGTCCGAGGAAACCTGAGTGTGCCTGGGAGGTTAAGGATGGGAGGGATTACAACGTTTTTGTAGATGCGATAGTGTTTGGCGTATATGGGGATACACGTGTTAGTGTTCAGGGGTAAAAGAAAGTGGTGTAACTTATGTTTACATCCTTTCAGCAAAAAAGTGGACAGAGGACACAGACATGATGAAAGTGTTGAAATCTATGTAGGTGTTCGCTGCGCTGTCCTTTCACATGAAGACAATCAGATGACGGACCCCTGAGCTCTAGGAATGCACACACGAGGGGGGTGGACGAGACGCTGTGGCCACAGAACGTGGGCGGCGAGCAGGGCCCTGGTGAGCAGCCCCGTGAGCAGTACCCCAGCAGAGGAAGTGTCAGTCAGAGGCCGCAGGGGAAGACACGGCTGCACCTCTCTCACCCACCCCCCTCCCCCGACCCCCCGGCCCGTTCATAACACGGATTTTGAGCAGACGTCTGCAAACTTGGGAGCAGGGCTGTAAATATGTGTCTGTAGGTTTGGAGGCGAAAGGTTCCAACATTTTTAAAGGTTATTTTTCCCGTCTCTGTTGTCAGAGGGAGGCAATGTTGGCTCAATAGACACACGCAGGTCTGTCTCTCAGAAAACCAAGCTTTTCAGGCCACCTTCCTTAAATGCCAGCAGCAGGCTTTGGCCCCAGCGGGCACTTAACAAGACCGATGCTGACCTTCCCAGCCCAGGCCCGAGACTGGCCACCCCCAGCCTCACCCAGCGGGATGCTGGCAGGAGAATCACCGCAGGTTAACTTGCTCCCTCTGCTGTGTGTGGGTCTCACAGGGCCTCCTGATTCACACTGTGCCACTTGGCAGGAGGCAACCTGACCAGCCGATGAATCCTATTTTCTTGAAGGAGCTCGAGAAGTGGGATAAATTAGAGAGACTGCAAGTGGTGCTTTCCACCCCCTTCAGGAATGCAACCAGGGCCCCGGGCGGTGTTCTCAGTGGTTAGAGCGTCAGCCCAAGCACCACGGGGTCTCGGGTTCCATTCCTGGTCAAGGGTACTACCTGGGCTGCGGATTGGATCCCGGGCCTGTCCCACATCAATGTTTCTCTCTCTCCCTCACCCTCCTCCCCTTCCACTGTCTTTAAAAATCAATGGAAAAACATCCTCCGATGAGGAGTGACCAAAAAACAAAACGCAGCCAGGATAGTGTGTTCTCTGTGCGGTGGCAGGAGGCGGATTGTCTATGGGAAGCCTAAATCCTTGGAGCATCTTGTCAATTTCCATTCTTACTGTGGTGGATGCTTTGTATGTGCCCCACGGAGTCACGTCTAGACTTTGAAACAGCTTCCTACACGGAAACCCCACTGAAAACAACAGAGCTCTTCCCTCTGTATTTCACACCATCAACCGCATGCTCACGTGGCTAAGGAACAAAAAGCAATTTATCTGTAGAATTAGAATTCATTCTTTTTAAATGTTATTAAGTTTATTGGGGTGACATTGGTTAATAAAATCGTATAGGTTTCAAGTACACAATTCTATATACATAATCTGTATATTGCATTGTGTGCTTTTTTTCAATTTATTTTTTCCACCTGAATTTATTATAAAAAATACAGAGGTAAGAAGCCTTTCAAATACAAAGGTTTAGGTAGGCAAAGAAAAGAGGAAGATTGGCAACGAAGTCCTTTGCTAATAACACAACAATTTATGACTAGTTGTAAAAGTCTAAGAGCCCTGGAAGGGTCTGTACATGATTACAATATAAAATACAATGTATAATGGGTCTATTCCTCAATAAAGCTCAGAGCAAACCAATGGCAAGTATCATCGAAGGTGCCAAAAGATATTAAAAGACTCTGAAGCGGGCACAGAGGCCCCGTCCTCTCTCAGGAGAGCGCCCGGCTGTGGCACGCAGCCTCCGGGTGTGGTTCTTCCCACGCTCACGCTGGTCACTACCTGTCAGCTGTTTCCTGACACGGAAGGTTGTAGACATGACACAGAGGAGTCCCTGCTGATGGCGGCGGGTTGTCCCCGGGGATGCAACCAGCCCTCTGCCCCTCCCTCCATGGAAAGAGTCAGTTGTGCAGCAAACTCAGTCCAGCATTTCTGAGTGCCCACACGTGTGTCTGGTTGTTTAATTCTTCTCTCTCTTTTTAAAATTGATTTTAGAGGGAGAGGAGGGGAGAGCAAGAGAAACATTGATTCGCTGTTCCACTTATTTGTGCACTCACTGGTTGATTCTTACATGTGCCCTGGCCAGGGATCGAGCCCACACCGTGGGGTATTGGGACGATGCTCAAACCACCCGAGCTATCCGGCAGGGTGAATTCTTCTCTTTAGATCTTATGGTCGCCTTGACTACACGAGTCATGTGAAAGCTTTGATACATATTTATCTTGTTAACATGAAACATGAGCCTCAAGACTTTTTACCTTTTAAAAAAATTCTTCCGAAAAGTTCAGTATGTACAAGGCATGGACCGAATTTCACAAAAGGGCCATGAAAAAATAATATCCGAACCACGTGAAAGTGATGTTGGCTACCAGTTTTGGATTTATTTTATTTTATTTTTTCTGGATTTGGAGTCGGGACAATGTTGCTCTAGCTCCTTGCAATGCTCTCCTGAGTTGGGTTATGCATCTTGTCTTTCACTTCAATCCTGTGCTTTATTTTATTTTATTTTATTTATTTTATTTTATTTTTTCTGAAAGAGTAACTGGCTGATTCATTGAGATCAGCCATTGGGGGGATTTTGAAAGTAAGAAGAAGTAGCTACCTACGACTGAGCTTATTCTCTTACGGAACACCACATTTTATGCCACTAGCTATTTCCCAGCGCCCTGAACATCAATGGAGTCTGACACTCACTGGTCAGGGAGAGAGCTTGTGCGGTCCCGCGTGATAGCTGCCAGCAATCGGTGACTGCCGCCGGGAAAAGCCGGCCCCCGCACGCTGGCGCTCGCTGTCCCTTTCATCACACCACGGGGGTGGGTCAAGGCGACTCTCTGCACATGGGGCCAATCAGGGTTCAGCCCCGTGAGCGGCTTCCTGGCACAGACGCCAGGGACATGGCTCTGAGAGCAGCCAACCAGCAGGGAGGGTGCGGAGGCCGCAGGGGCCTGCAGAAGTCAGTCATGTTTCATGGCAGCATGTTCACCCCACATGATGTGTGTGAAATAAATTTGCAAATAAAAGTACCTCAGAGTCTAATTGAAGTGGCCGCCGTCCGTTCCCCAGGCTCCCAGGAGAAAAATCACCTTCTATGCACTGACGAGGGTGAATGAATGGGCAGGTGGGCAGGGAGATTCCTTCAAGAAGCACTTGTTTAGAAATAAACCTACAGACTGAGCTTATTCTCTTACAGAACACCACATGGGAAGTGCGGAGGAGCAGGGCTTTGGAGAGAACTTGGGCCGATGCCTGCCCCTGGCTTCCACCTCTGGCTCTGCCGCCACGTGGCGGAAGCTCGCAGGGCGCTGATGAAGCCGTGTCCCTAAAGAGCAGGCCACACTCTCATCTCCTTCGCTCAGACCTGCTCGCAGGGATGCTGCTGTGGTGGCTGGAGCAGAGCAGCCATTTTGGACTGTGGAGATGGAATATAAAAGCAAAAGAGAGCATAGACCCCATCCCCGGAGAGAGAAATAAATTCGAGAGACAAATATCTTGTTTAAACCAGGGTATTTTTACTTTTCTGTTGTTCGGCAATTCATCTAATCCTAGAACAAGACCCACCATGCTCTGCCCCAAATTTCTGGATTTGGAGTTGGGACAATGTTGCTCTAGCTCCTTGCAATGCTCTCCTGAGTTGGGTTATGCATCTTGTCTTTCACTTCAATCCTGTGCTTTATTTTATTTTATTTTATTTTATTTATTTTATTTTATTTTTTCTGAAAGAGTAACTGGCTGATTCATTGAGATCAGCCATTGGGGGGATTTTGAAAGTAAGAAGAAGTAAGTTGTATAAACAGAAGACTCCACCTCCACCAGCAGCACCCAGGTCGTGGAGAGGAGAAATGGTCTGTATTCCCACCATCCACTGTCATGTGTCCTGAGTGAAGATGGTGTCACGAATCAGATTCTTGGGGAGCCTGGGGCGGGATCTGAGGAAAGTGCCCCTCTATAGCGCTCTCATCCTCTGACTTAAAAGCAAACAAGATAACCCGAGGCCAGCGGCAGGAGGCCAGGCCGCAGCTGAAGGGAGTGTGTGACGGGCCCATTTTGTCTGGCCACTGGGTGGGAAACCAGAGAAATGAAGGCCAGGGCCTCTCACCTCCAGGAAAGGAGGTGGTGCCCTCTGAAGGCCCTGGTTCTGGCCCTTGAACTGCCTAGAGTCTAGACTTTCTCCCATAATCCCAGCACAGGCTCTCGGGTCGAAGGAAGGATGGATTCCTGGTCGGCTTAGTCTAGTGGTGCCTTTCGGTCAACTTCCCAGGCTGCTCAGCTGGAGGAGGAATGGGCAGGTGTGAGCACTGTGGTGGGCTCTGCACCTGTTCTCTGCTCAGCCCTGTCATCTGGGCCCGGCCAGGCTCAAAGCCAGCGTGGACGGTGGGTCCCGGTGGGCTGTTTCGGGGAGAGGACTTGGCATAGACAAGGCAGAGGGATGTCTGAGGCAGGTGTCCCCCGGGGAGTGGTGCCTGGGCCCCTGGGCTGGGGGAGGATGTGGCGCAGAGCCCACCACAGTGCTCACACCTGCCCGCTCCTCCTCCAGCTGAGCAGCCTGGGAAGTTGACCGAATGGCACCACTAGACTAAGCCGACCAGGAATCCATCCTTCCTTCGACCCGAGAGCCTGTGCTGGGATCATGCGAGAAAGTCTAGACTCTAGGCAGTTCAAGGGCCAGAACCAGTCTGTCTGAAGCCTCGGTGTGACTGGGTCGGGGCTCCGAGCTCCCAGGGGGTGGAGCACCAGCCACGCCTGGTCACTAACACAGCGGAATAGATGTATCAGCAAGGGAGCAGTGTCCTTGCCAGGTGACCTCCCCTCTGTGTGGCTGGGCACCCTCAAGTCCTAGAAGCTGCCACCTTCCCAGCTACTCCCATGGGACCTCAGCCAGGAGATTCGACTTCCCTGCACCCCAATATCCCCATCTGAGGATGGGGTGAGGAGGACGCCTGCTGATGTGACATGAGACAATGTGAGGTTCAGCTGGAAGTGCTGCTATTGTGTGACATGCCAACACTGAGCAGAGAAGGACCAGCATCAGGTAGCGAATCACCCTCTGAGCATTCACAGGGCTTCCCGGGGACGCTGTGCCAGGGAACCCGAAGGCTCACGTATTCCCGCAGGACTGTGCCCTTAGCACCTGGACGCGGACACCTGCAAGTGCCCGGTGAGGTTAGTACCCACCGCGCCCCCAGGCAGGGGCCACTGAGCACAGGAACAGTGAGGGGGAGCCCGGCGGCCGCTGGGTCCAGGTGTTTGGCGTTGGCAGGAAGCCACTTTCCTGGGCCCAAAGCTTGTAATATTAAAACCCTGACTCAGGTCAGTGGGCACACATTCCACCCCAGTCTATTTTAAAAACGGGAATAACAGAACTGGAGCTGTCACGTTGTAAACCTGGCTACTACTTCCCATGCATGCTGTCGATGAAGTTTCTAATTTAAGAAGCAACCCATCAACTCTCTCAAAAAAGAATCGATCTGCCCTGCACTCTAAGCACCAGTGGGCTCAGCTGGTCTTCAGGGTAGTCCTCATGGTCATCCTCAGAATCAGTGAATGGTGTTTTGGGCCCCCGCGGCCACAGACGCTGTTCTCCCACGCGAGGCAGCGTGGCTAACGGCCACATCTCTGCCAAAGACAGCTTGGCCAATGGCCACATCTCCGCCGAAGGCAGCGTGGCGCTCTCTCTCGGCGCTGCTCTGTCCTCTTGGCTGCATTTGGAGCTGCCAGTGCAGTTGATAAAGTCACCAGAACATCTCACGTGTAAAGCTGCCTCTCTGATTAGTGGAAATGAGGGGGGAACTGTAACTGGCAGAAAAATATCTGTTTACTAGTAGTTATTAGAGAATGAATGTTTTTAAAATGTCAAATTACAATTGACATTCAATATTATTTTATATTAGTTTTAGGTGTGTTGCATAATGGTTAGACATTTACATAATTCACGAAGTGATCCCCCTGGCACCATGCACAGTTGTTATAACAGATGAATGGACAGAGAAGAGGTGGTGCATATGTACAACAGAATATTACCGGGCATGAAAAAGAATGAAGTCTTGCCATCTGCGACAGCTGGATGGACCGAGAGGGTATTGTGCTGCGTGAAATAAGTCAGTCAGACAGAGAAAGACAAATACCATGTGATTTCACTTATATGTGGACTCTAAAGAACAAAACAAACAAACAGAAACAGACTAATAGTTACAGAAAGCAGACGGAGGGAGGGTGGGGGCTAGGTGAGAGGGTGACGGACTGAGAAGGACAGACTGGGAGTGACAGAACAGTCACAGGAACGGTTTCTAAGCGCTCACATTTGATCACCCTCGTTCCCCCACTTCTGTTTGCACCTGCTCAGCACGCCGGCTGCTGGGTCTAGGCGTGTGCCCGCTCGGACATGTAGCAGGAATGACAGCCTCCAACTGTGTGCAGCTCAGAAGGCAAACGCCTCCTGCCCTCCCGCCAACACCACGGGATGACGGCGTATGTTTTCCTTCCCCAAACAATCTCATTGCACCTTACTTAGTCCACAGAACAGAGTGACATCAACCAGATCAACACGGGTAACTCCCACCTGAGTGTATGGGCATGCGCCCGCACGCGCGCGCACACACACACACACACGCATGCACGCACACACACACATACACACACGCACACACACACACACACACGCACACCTGCCTCGTGCCAAAGTACCTGATCCTATGAACAATGAACCAACCCTCCCAACCTGCATTGGGTTTGCTTTTTAAATCCAGTCTACTCACTAGCTGTTTTCCAGGGCTCTTCTGTGCTGGATGCTGTGCAGGAGCAGTGCCTGCCTGTGTGCTGCCCCGCCCCTTGCAGCACGTGCAGACGAGAGGCGGGGACACTCCGCATTGCCTCTTACCCGAGGACAGGACTCAGCCCTGCGCCCTCTTTCTTCCAACTTAGATTATCCATAATCATTGACTAGGAGCTAAGGCAGACAGGCTATGGTCTTGGGCCACATCCAACACATTCTTCACCCCCTCGTCCTTGGTTTCTGCTGTTCCCTCCATGACCCCGGCCTTGTGGGTCACTCTACTCTGAAGGGAGGGACCCTGTCAGGGGATGTCTGGATGGCTTTCCATGCAGCCAACACATAATGAACATTTCAAAAGAGAAAAATAAAAATTGTGATAAAGACCAGAAAGCATGAGAGTGAAACTGGAAAATTATGTATGACATTGTGATGGCAAGGGACAACCAGACATGTTGTCATGACAACAACAAACACCGACGTGCTGAAATCAACGACACCAAAGAGACACCTTGCAGCAATGCCACCAACGACTGCCACACAGGAGAGCCAATTTTGCAAGCTGACAATTTGACTTCTACTTATGTTCTTATTCTGTTTTGCTATCTAGTTACAGCATTAGCAGACAAATATCTCCATTCATGTTTATGTTTTAGTTTCATGCCTCTTACACTCTCCTTAGTGCTGGTGTGAGTCATTATCCCTGCGCTGAGTCGAAGTGCAGGGTCTTATCCGGAGAACAAATCACTGTTCTTCCCCAGGCAGGTTTGCCCGGCTGCTCCTTCCTCCTGCAGGAACCTGCCACAGTGTTCATTACACGGTGCACAGTGCCTGTGAGCCCCACCATCCGAGTCAGTTCACGGGGAACATCTCTCTGAGGAGACCATTAGTGCCATCCTGCTCTCGGCTCTAATTCATTCTTCTCCTGTTAGTGGCACATAACTGCCTCTGTGTCTTCTCAGGCTGGTAAGCACAGTCTTATTGCATGTTTTTTTGGGTTTCATGTGTCTTAGAATGTTCCCATCTGAACCAACATCCAACCAGAACGTTGTGTAGGTGTTAAAGAAGGACTTTGACCATCAGGAAAAGCAGAAAACAACCACATAGGAAATTGTGCTGTGAATATCTATCTATCTATCTATGGCTATTATGCTAAGTGTTCGACCTTCCGACCAGTCGCTATGATGCGCACTGACCACCAGGGGGCAGACACTCGATGCACGAGCTGCCGTGATGTGCTCTGGCCATTTACAGAGAAACAGCACCTCGGACCTCGGCTTCCCCCAAGTGGGACACAGACCCTTCCACTATCCTGGAGCAACTGCCCACCAAGTCACAGCCAACGCTGTGGGGTGCAAAATGTGGTCCACAGCCCAGCCCAGCCTGGAAACGATGGCTTTGGGTGCCGGGTAATGACATCACGTAGCAGTGCCTGGCTTCCTCTCCCTAGCGACTAGCCTCCTTGGAGTTTCTTCAGCCCAGGAACATGACTTGCTTTATAACCAGGTGGAAACATTTTACACTTTAACCAAATGTCTGTGAAGCATTTTCCCATGCCTTTTCTCATTTGATCCTCACAGAAGTCCTGGAGTAGGTAGATAGGAGACTCGGTGGAATCCTATTTTCTTTTCATTAACTGGAAGATTTAGAATGTTTAGAAACCTGACCCGACTGAAAAGAAGTAAGAAATGGTGGACCTTGAAAATGACTTCAGGTTTTCTCACTGCACAGAATATAGTCAAACACTGCTGCAGTTAAATATTTTACCCTTTGTTCTCCCTGCGTGATCTACAATAATAATCTGCTTCGTGTTGATATTTACTGCTGTGTTGCTGACAATTACTGAAAGAGAAGTTGGGGTGCTTCACTGGGCTGGAAAATGTTTAGCTACATCAGAAAGCAGGTCTAATTAAGCAAGTTTGTTCTATATCTATAAAAGGCTAAGTTGATTCACGCATGCACGCAATACATATAAAGCTCTCACTGGTGCCAATCATACAAGTGTGTTTCCATCTGTCATTGTTGATCATGAACTTGGTTGACAATTCTATTATAGAGAAAGGGCAAATGGTGATATTAAAGTATTTCTTCTAATTAATTTCCTTTCAATGTGCACAAATTTGTGCACCAGGTCACTAGGATTCTTATAAAATGAAATGAAACAAAACTGGGGTGACCAAAGAGCTTGGCAGAAATAACAACAATAAAAAAACCACACACCACAAAACAATCTCTGAGACACAGTCCAATGTTCATTGTAAAATCACCAGATCCGAGAAAGAGTGATTGTGTAGAAAAGAGAGAAAATAATAAAGTTAGTAGGTTTAATTTGTATTCTGGATCTACTGATTGCCATTGACAGTGTTTTGGGGCTCACTGTTTCAGTACCTATCCCCAAAATGCAAAAGAAATGTGGTGGTTCCTATTGCTCTGGGTAATGAAGTCACCACCCCCCCACCCCCCAAGTACATTTACATGGTCTATGACAGTGGTTCTCAACCTTCTGGCCCTTTAAATACAGTTCCTCATGTTGTGACCCAACCATAAAATTATTTTCGTGGCTACTTCATAACTGTAATGTTGCTACTGTTATGAATTTTAATGTAAATATCTGATATGCAGGATGGTCTTAGGCGACCCCTGTGGAAGAGTCGTTCGACTGCCAAAGGGGTTGCGACCCACAGGTTGAGAACCGCTGGTCTATGGTCTCACAGGTTCCTAGGAAGGCCCGTCTCGCCAAGTGTACCCAAAGGACAGATCTCCCCGCCTCCGACAGTCTGTCCTCAATGAACAGACGGGACTGTGTTCAGACAACCGCCTGAGCCCACAGGGTGCTTGTCCTGGGAAGTCATTCGCGCTCAGGAATCTGTCGTTGCTCAGGAAGGGGCTGCAGTCCTGCCCATGCCATGGCGCTTCCAGAGGCCCACTCTGAGATCTGTGGTCAGACAGAGGGGCCGGCATGGAGGCTGACACTGTGCACCCTCCACAGAAGGAGCCACCCCATCTCCTTCCTCATCGCCCCAGGGGATGTCCCTCTTCCGCAAAGGGGAGGAATGCGTTGCAATGGTAACGAAGGTTAAACTGTTCTTCTATGCTTACCATTCTCTTTCTTCATGTGTGAGTGAGTAAGAGCTCAACATGGCTGCTTTAGTGGCACGGCATTATGCCTGATGTGGCCTTATGCTACCGAGAGTGAAGGAAGATGACTGTTAGAACCATCAGTGATTCTATCACGAAAATCAACAGGACGTCCTTCAGAGTTCTTTATGTAACACGACACGCACAAGTCCACAGCGGGCAGGGTGGCTCACCAGGAACAGGGGACAACACTCTGTCATTTCTGGGATGAGCTGAGAGCCAAAGCAGCTTTCAGAAGGCTGTCACAGAGACTCACACAGAGGTAAGCGCTTCCCATTGCCTGGGCAACGTAAAACAATCATGTTTAAAGTATACTCAGTGCAGGAGGAAAATGTGTAATGTTCGTGAATCGGGTGTGTTGGTTTCGGGAGGGAAAGCGTAGCTTTCTGTCGAAGACCGTAATGACTTCTACGTTTTATCGTCAGTTACTGGGCAGCTTTGTGGCCCTGCAGGACCTGGGACCTGACGATGGCAGAGCTTATCACAAGAGTTAGTTCAGCCATAATCCAGAGGAGCGCATTGTGCTAATAAGGAAAATGCTTTAACAAACTCTATGAGGAGCATTTGTGGCATCAGGAAAATGATGTTACCACCGAAGGTTTGAATAGATCAGTTTCACCTGAAAATATAAACGCTGGTAAGACAACATTGTAGCAGGGTCGGGATGGGCTTGCTATTCAGTTAGGACGGGGGCATGTCTGTACGACCTACCACTCAGTGGCAGCGCCATATGCTGTAGGTTATGAATCTGCTCTAGGCTCTTCCCCTGTTTGTGGTGAAAACAGTAACTTCCCCAGCCTTGCATCTCCTCTCTCCTTGGCCCACACGTGGCTCTGAAATTTCCTGATGAGCTGGCTGATGTGAGTGAGGAAGCGTGTGTTAGACTTCCGAAGGCGGCATCAGTGAGGCACCTGGGCTCCGTTACCTGCTCTGAGTCTCAAGCACACGGTACAGCCTTCCGACCGACCCCATTCCCCAGAAGAGTGTGTTCAAACTGGCTTCGGACCTGACCATGCGTTGGACTCTGAGTAGGTTAATGGATCAGTGATAATAACATTACCTACTTCACTGGCTGATGGAAGCATTAAAAGAGGTAGTAGTGCATGCTGGGTGTTTGGGGCGAGGCCTTAGCCTCACTGTTTTTTTGTTTTTTGTTTTTTTTAAAATACATTTTTTATTGATTAAGATATTACATGTGTCCTTATCCCCACGTTACCTCCTACTCCCCGCCCCCTGCTCATGCCCTCACCCCCCTGTTGTCTGTGTCCATTGGTTATGCCTATATGCTTGCATATAAGTCCTTTGGTTGATCTTTCCCCCTTACCTCCACCCTCCCCTACCTTCCCTCCAAGGCCCGACAGTCCAATCAATGCCTCTCCGTCTCTGGATCAGTCCTTGTTCATCAGTTTATGTTGTTCATTATATTCCACAAATGAGTGAGATCATGTAGTATTTATCCTTCTCTGGCTGGCTTATTTCACTTAGCATAATGCTCTCCAGTTCCATCCATGCTGTGGCAAACGGTAAGAGTTCCTTTTTCTTCTCCTTTTCTTAAAGAATACCTTTCAGCATTTCATATAATGCTGGTTTGGTGCCTGGCTGTTTTTATTATCCTCACATACATTGACTTTAGACTGAGACAAGTAAACCCACCTGAGCAACCAGGACCTCTCTCACTATTTCCTCAACTATCTCCACCCCTTTCATGTCTTTCTTATACTTATACTGAGAAGTGGAATTGCTGGGCCAAATAGCACCTTAAGGTTTCATTGTTTGAGAAACCACCAAACTGTTTTCCAAGTGGCTGCATGATTTACAACCCCCTGGGCAGGGGTACTGATCTCCCCGCATCCTTACCAGCACTTGCTATCTGACTCCCTGATTCTAGCCGACACAGTGGGAGGGAGCTGGTACCCTCGGTGCTGTTGATTTGCATTTCCCTGATGACTGATGCTGCCACCACCTTCTGTGGGTTTATTGGCCATTTGTGGGTCCTTGGAGAAATGTCCATGGAGACCCTTGGCCCATTTATAAATTGGGTTCATTGTCTTTTTGGTATTGAGGTCTAGATAGTCTTATACTAGTGTATCTTGGAAACAAAATTTTTTACCAGATATATGGTTTGCAAATATTTTCTCTCATCCTGTGGATTGCCTTTTCACTTTCTTGTGTATCCGTTGAAGTACAAACACTTTGAATTTTGATGAAATAAAATTATCCATTTTTTCTTTTGCTTCTCATACTTTTGGTGCCATATCTCAGTCTTTTACCAGATCCAAAGTCAAGAGCATTCACCCTCTGTTTTCTTCTGAGTTTAATAGTTTCCCTCCTATGTTTAGATCTCTGATCCATCTTGAGACAGTTATTGAATACTAGAGGCCCAGTGCACAAAATTTGTGTGCTGGGTGGGAGGAGGGGTCCCCCAGCCTGGCCTGTGCTCTCTCACAGTGCAGAAGCCCTGCAATTGATCACCCCAAAGAGGTAGACCCCACCCACCCATCCAGGGCTCCTCAATGGATTGACGCAAAGAAGTAGGCCGAAGCCAGGGGTCCCACCTCTGTGCCTTGCAGAGCTGCGGGACCCCCAGGCCTTGCCATGCAGGGTCCACCTCTGTGCCACGCATACAATATCAAGTCTCCACCCATCCGCACACAGACCCCCCCACCCACGTGCGTCCACCACGCATGCAGGTGATGGATTGTGACAGTATAAGGGCATCAAGGCATGAGAACTTGACGACCACTTAGGCTTTCATTAGTATAGACTAGAGGCCCATTGCATGAAGAGATTCATGCAATAGGCCTTCCCTTCCCCTGGCTGCTGGCACTGGTTTTCCTCCAGCACCTGGGACCCAGGCCTTCACTCCAGATGGAGCCTTCAGTCTTCTCCTCCTCCGCTTCGCCCCTATGTATGCAAATTAACCTCCATATTTGTTGGGTTAATTTGCATACCCTTCTGATTGGCTGGTGAGCATAGCGGAGGGATGGTTAATTTACATGTTTGTCTATTATTAGGTAAGATGGTGAGATAAGGGTCCAGTTCATTCTTTCACACATGGTTATCTAGTTGTCCCAGAACCACTCATTTTGATGCTGATTTGCCATAGTTGAAGCATTTCCACATGTGTTCTTGTATGTAATTTTACTACATGACACAGATAACCAATGCGATCACCTACCCTAAGGTTGATAGGTTTGGACAGTACAATGTCTGCCTTTTCCTTCGGAGCCTTCAAGCAGGCTGCACCTTCCGGATTCCTGGGGATTAGGTGGGGCCATCTGCCTGAATTCCAGCACAAGTTGGTCAGAAGTGATGTAAACTACTTCCAGGTTTGGCCTTTTTCCTCCTCGCCACCCAACTAGACTGAACATCCCAGCCTCTTGGGCAGTTAGAAGGGGCCATGTGACTGACTCCAAGCCAGTGGGAAACACAGGCAGATGAGATGTGACTTCCTCCAGGCCAGCCCCAACAACCCCCCATAAGAAACTCTCCGCTGTCTTCCTGAGTCTGCCATCAAGTTACAGAGTATCCTGTAGAGGAACCCGGGCTCTTACAGACCCTCCACCCACCAGAGGAAGGAATCGCATGGTGTAACAGCCATGGCCAGCCCCACCCACATGAATGCAATGTGAGAAGAAATAAAAATGTCCAAGTTGCCAAGTGTCCAGGCAGGGGTGGAGAATTCAGGTATAAGATAGAAATGGGTTTCTGAGATGGTGCCAGGGAGTTCAAAAGGCAGCTGTGGTTGTGGAGAAATGTCCCAAGATTGGAAGCAAGAGTCAGACTTGCTTTTCAAAGAGCCAAGCTCTGGGCAGGGAGGGAGCAGAGACAAATGGGCACTTACTCTCTATGAGTAGCAGCTCAGGTGGTTAACGCCTTTGCTTAGGAAGGTGATAAATAACAGAAATCAGCTACAAACTCTTAGATTTGTGGTCTGAGGCTCTTCCGATTGAACTGTATAGGGGAGGGTGAAAATAACTACCTTCTCCAAGATTTTAAGAACTATCACTAAGAATCGAATTAGATTGATTCTTAGTTGCATCAAAAGAAGTAATTGGGTGTAAGGATAGGGAATTCTAGGGGTACCCTGGCACAGTTGGTGGGGTGCAGTCCCATATCCCCAAAGGGCACATGCCCAATAGGAGGGTGGTCAGGAGGCAGTTGATCAATGTTTTGCTCTCATATTGATCTCTCTCTCTCTCTTTCTTCCTCTCTCTCTAAAAATCAATTAAAAATCATTTTTTTTTAAAAAGAGGACATTCTAGGAGTCAATTTTAGATTTATATTATAAAGAACTGTTCGACGGTCATTGCTGGCCTCCTTGGTCAGAGCAGGGAACTGCTCCGAAAGGACATGTTTAGACGCATGGATTGAGTGAAGGCCAGGGGTTGTAGCGAGATTGATTGGTTGGATGGGTTGTTGATGACATGACATCACCCCCATTCCTGTCTGCTTCTGCTTCTTGTCCCCACATAGGCTGACTAAAGTCCACTGCAGAGTCTTGGTTCAGACGCCCCAACATCCCCGCTGATATAGATGCATGCATTCCCTTAAGGCCTGATTGAATCACTGCTTCTACAAAGTCTTTGAAGACTGCCATGTCTCTGTATGGGACACCTTCACTTTGCTCTTAAATGTATTATGCTGTGTGTTTTTTAACCTCCTCATTTTATTACACTTTCTAAATATTCTCTAATTGAACCAAGTTCATTTTTTAAAAACTTCCCCAAAGGCCTTTAATCACTCAGTCTAAAGTGCTTTGTATTATGAAGAACATATCATTGATACTTAATACCCTGAATGCTCATCAAAGAAAAAAGTGCCGTAGGAGATTAGAGAATATGCTTCATTCACTTGGAAGCCAATTCCTGTGTCTGCTGGGGACTTTGGAGGACCCACAGTGCCCAGGCCTAGGAATTTCCTGGGAAAACCGCTCCGATCCCTGCTAATCAGTTACCATTGGGAAGGGAAATGTAGACATGCTCATTCACTATCCTCCCAACAGAAAGCACAGGGGGAAATGTTGATGGTCTTCTCCACACGGACACCTGGCCTCCTCTAGCAAGATGGGGGGGGCACCCCACATCTTCTACTCTAAGTATAGATCTTAGTTTCCAGAGACAGAAGGAAAACACGTTCTCTTTCAGCAGTTGCAGGTGATCAGGTGTAGATGTTTTTAGCAGCCCACACAGAAGGGAATGAAAAAGAAATTGCCTTTAAATAGGTGATTTGGAAGAATTTAGCTAAATACTGAACATCACAGTAATCAGATGCAGTGAGTAAGAAAACAAGACAGCACACATTTTAATGTACAGGCACATTCCGTCTCAAAGGGTTCCAGGATAGCAAGTGCCAGGAAAATCCCTAAGCACGAGGAATCGGGAAACGGAGAGGAAAATTAAGCAAGGCCAACAGCTTGGGCCCTTGCAGTCAGCTTGTAAAGAACAGCCATTCCCTTCCCCAAAGCAAGGACACTTGAGAGCAAATGGCTAAATGCCTGTCTTCATTAAAGAGCGCAGGAGGGAGAGGGCAGAGGAGGGAATCTTAATGCCCCTTCTCCCTCCGACCAGAGAACACACAGCGTAAGTCGCCTGAACTGCTGAGGCAGGAGGGGCAGGGAAAGCAGAGGGAGTGTTCAGACCCTGTCTCACTAAACAACGAAGTCAGCTGTGTTTGGAAAGATATAAGGGGGGCCAGTTTTATTTCACCCCCTAAACAGAGAAGCAGCAGTCTCGGGGCTTGTCAAGTCAAAGCTGCCAGGTGCTTCTCATGCATTCTGGGAAAGCCATAGCGAAGTAAAAGGGAGACCTCGGGAGTTCATCTGTGACAAAATACTTGGCAGGACTGCCCCCGCCCCCAAACCTATAGACAGAAGGGCATGAAACCCCGCAACCCCCCACTGCACTCACTTCCCAGATGAGCTGGGCAGGCCGGCTGTGCCTTACGGGGCAGATGCATTTAGATACACTCGTTTGCCTTGCTAATTCCATAGATTGGCTCACTTTGCTTCTTTAATGCATTCGCGTTGCTCTGATGCAATCATTTGGTGTCACTTGTTTGCAGTCTTTCCTGTGGGACTGACAAGGACCGCGGAGGGAGCAGGCCCACCCTTCCACACAGGGGCCGCCGCCGACCCTCTCCCGGCGGCTGGGAGGGCCTGGCACAGAAGCAGTGACATTGCAGAGCTAATGTGTCATGGGACACTTTTTCAGGAAATTGTATTTTTATAAAATCTGTTTAAAGGACACTGAAGATGTCAGCCCTATGCGTTTCAATGTACTCTACCCTCACCCCCACAGAAACACCCTGCTCCTGGGAGCACAGAAAACTGTAAACATCCTAAATGTCTCCTGAAAATTCTTGGGAACAGGCATGGGGGACAAGCCTCACTTTGTGTGTCATGTGTCATAGCTGGGAAACAGGCCATTCTGAACACAGAGAAAAGAACTGCACACGAAATGCGAAGGGAGGAGAAGGAGCCACGTCCAGAACTGCAGGGCAAGAGCCTCGGGAACTCCGCTCCTTTATAAAAGCAGTGAGGTCGCACAAATTGTCAAAATCAACATGTGTCTAACTTTGGCAATTAGCCAATGGCCTCCAAAATCTGAGGTGCATTTATTTTCATTTTTTTAAGAAAGGCTGGATCTTGGTCAGGTCAATGATCCGTGTGGCCTTTTGACTTGTCATCTTCCCATCTCCCTCTCGCCAGCTCCGTGGCAGTCTTGAAAGCCAACAGCTTTGCAATCACTGTAGTCACTAAACTCATCAGTGTAGAAGCCACTGGAGGGGAAAGCTTTATACATCTCCCAAAGCTCTGGTTTCCAGAGGATTGCCATTATTTCATCTGTCTGACAGTTTCCTGGAAACCTGTACTCCTCAGAGCAGAGCTTGCTCACTACAAAAGCCTTCTCTCTGGAGCATTTGTCAAAAAACAATCTGTGACAACTGTTTTAAACAGCAACTGCCCGGGGTGATAACAGTTGCAGTCAATGGAAAGTTGACCAAAAACTGAAAGAGAAAAGCTAGGGAACAAGAAGCCCACGAGGGCTTTGAGGAACTGGAACACACTGCTGGGCTGTAACAGGCTGTATGCGCGTCTCAGAGATATGTGTGCATGCCCTCTGGCTAACCTCAAGGCTCTGAGCGAGCAGGCAGGAAAGGAAGACCATGGCAGGGTCATAAACTCCCTGGTAAGGGTTGAAGTTGTGCACTAACATGTACACAGAGCTTGTTGGCAAAAGCTGGGAGACTTATTGGTTCAAGAAATTTCATGAAATCTCTGTCTAATAATTATACAAGCACTAAGCTCACCCAGCAGGGGCTTCAGTGTCTGTCCTCCCATGAAAAGCATGTGGGCCTTATTACATTAGTGCAGGAAGCCATTAAACATGTGAACAGCAACAAACAGCAAAAACCAGCAGCCAGACCTAGGGAGAAGGATGATCTGATTTCCAGAGTTGCCACACTAAATTATTGAAAATGTCTGGCATTTAACAAAAATCACGAGACACAAAGAAATAGGACAGTGCGGTCCATACACAGGTAGGAACTATTCCTGAGGAAGTTTGGACATTAGGCATGTTAAGGAGAAAACTCTTTCAGTTAGCTGTCATAGAAGCGAAATAAGTCCGCCAGAGAAAGACAAGTGCTGTAAGATGTGACTCATATGTGGGATCTAATGAACAAAATAAACCAATGAACAAGATAAAAACAGATTCATAGGTAGAGAACAGACTCTAACAGCTGCCAGAGAGAAGGGAGTTTGGGGTGAAAAGGTGAAGGGATTAAGCAAAAAACAAACATACTCATAGACACAGACAATAGCAAGGTGATTACCAGGGGGAAGGGGTAGAGGAGGTAGAAGAGGGTAAAGGAAGGATAAACGGTGATGGAAGGAGATTTGCCTTGGGGTAGTGAACACATAATACAATATTCAGATGATATAGAACGGTACACCTGAAACCTATATACTTTTATTAATCCATGCCACCCCAATAAATTAAATAAATATAATAAATTAGCTATTATAAATATGTTCAAAGAACTAAAAAACACCATGTCTAAAGAACTAAACGTATGAGAACTATGTGTCACTGAATAGAAAATATCAATAAAGAAATAGAAAGGCTTTACAATGAACCAAACAGAAATTCAGGACTGGAAGCACAACAAGGGAAGTGAAAAGTCACTCAAGCACAAAAATCACATCTGATCCTGCAGGAGCCGTGAGCTTGGTAATAATGGGGATCTTCGGTCAGAGGAGAAGACAGAAAAAGGAAGGAAGAAAAATCAGAGTTTCAGAGACCGTGGGACAAGTGTCTCAACAGGTGCATCACAGGCTCCTCAGATGAAGGGGGAGAGAAAAGAGCAGACATTATCTCTGAAGAAATAATGACACAGGCAGAAGAGAAGGGAACCCTTCGTGCTCATTCTGTGAGGCCAGCATTACCCTGATACATAGAACCACAGGCATCAAAGAAAACTACAGACCAATATCTCTTATGAATATACATGCAAAAATCCTCAACAAAATATTAGCAAACCAAATGCAACAGCTTAGAGAGAATTATGCACCAGGACAAAGGGGAATTTATCCCCAAAATACAAGGTTGGTTCGACATAGGGACTCCATCAGTGTAATGCACTTCTGTCCTTTGCGTCTGACTTATTTCACTGAGTGTGGTGCTTGCAGGATCATTTACGGTGTGCACAAGTCGGATTCCTTTCAAAGAGCTGAGTAACATCCTGTGTGTGTGCACCACGCTTTGTTTGTCCATTTCCTGTTGGTGAACATTTTGGGTGTTTCCACATGTTGACTATTATGAATAATGCTGCATGTATGTATATATGGCATGTGACAGCTAGGATATTCCATGTAGAAACATCAATATGAACTCATGTTTAGCTTAATACACAGATGGAGATCGACATAGAGACATTGCACATACACACATTTCCTCACTCTGTCAGCTGTGAACACAGCCCAGGAGCACTGATGGCCTCGTACCAATAAGTGCAGACTGGATCTCCATAGCCAGTAGAAGAAACCAGGGCTCCTCAGAGAAATGGCTGGTGTAGGGCTGGGGAGGCAATGTAAGATGAGCCTGGAGTATCTTGCAGTAGCAGCAGAAAGAAAGAAAGGAAGAAAGAAAGAAAGAAAGGAAGGAAGGAAGGAAGAGCCCTGGCCAGTTTGCTCAGTGGTTGGTGGGTCGGCTCTTGGACGGAAGGGTCCAGGTTTGATTCCCGGTCAAGGGATGTGCCTAGGTTGTAGGCCTGATCCCAGGCCCGGGTCAGGGTATGTGTAAGAGCCAGCTGATCACTGTGTTTCTCTCACATCAGTGTCTCTCTCCCTCCCTCCCTTCCACTCTGTCTAGGAATCGTGGAGGAAAATATATATCCTGGGGAAGGATTAATGAGAGAGAGAGAGAGAGAGAGAGAGAGAGAGAGAGAGAGAGAGAGAGAGAGAAAGGGAAGGAGGGAGGAGGGGGGGAGAAAGGGAAAGGGGGAGGGAGGGGGGAGAAAGGTGAAGGGGGGAAGGAGGGGAGAAAGGGTGAGGTAAAGAAAAAGCCCTGATGATGCAGGCGAGCCTGAGAGTATGGAGTCAGCCAAAAAAGTCCCCAATGGACAAAGCCAGAACATTTGAGAGAAAAAAGCTGTACTGGATTATTACCCAAAGTATAAAACAAATATATGAGTCTATAGTGATATAAGTAAATGAATCCGTACAGAAATGACGAACAGACACACTGCCCATCAGAAGAATTCTGAATCACCTGTCCCCTGCCTCAGGCAGGTACAGCATGACCCTCCCTCCTCCAGGGCAGGCTCTGCACAGTGACTTCCTTCCAAAAGTACAGGATGAAAATGTGGGGAAAGAGACACTTGGTAGAGACACCTGGCCACTGCAACCTCAGCACAGGGTCAAGGGCACCAGATGCCACGCCCAGAATGGTGCTTCCCTCTGTGGGCTTCTTCCCCAAACCCTAGAAGCCCAGCTGAACGACAAATCAGAAAACCTGCAGTCTAAGAACATGCTTCAAGAGACCTGACCCATATTCCTCAAGACACTCGAGTTTGATTCCTGTGAAGGTCATCAAGCCCAGGGATGTCTGAGGTGTTATCAGAGCAAGAGCAGCTGAGGAGACCTGGCAACCGAGGGTCCCGGGGTCAGCTGGATGGGATCCTGGAGCAAGAACGGGCGTTAGAACCCAGGAAAGCTGAGTTCAGCACTGACTTCAGTTAATAGTGATGTGTCAATGCTGGCTGGTGAGCTGTGAGCAATGTACCGTCCGAAGGCGAGAGGAGGGCAAGTGTGAGCTGGAAGTCTCTTGAGACTTTTCAGATGCCACAACCCAGAGCCTAGTGGAAAATATACAGCTGAGTTCCTGGTAAGCAAGGGAGAGCCCTCGGGTTCTGACTTCGATGACAAAATGCAATCACTCTTGAGAGAGAACACCAATTAGTGGCCTCCTGTGTGCTCCCCAATGGGGGATCACACTGGCAACCTAGGTATGTGCCCTGGCCGGGAATGGAACCGGCCACCTTCTGCTCTATGGACGATGCTCCAACCAACTGAGCCACTCGGCCAGAGCAAAGCCCATCTAATTTTAAGAGTCCCACAGCAAACAAAAAATTAATATTGTATATTCCCCATTTATGGTTTTGTCTTTAAACCCAAAGCTACCTAGAAATTTAAAGACGCACTTAGATATTTTTAGTTAAGAATGGCTATTTTTAGAGGCAATATTTAATCTTCATTTTCAGGAATATGGGACTGAGCTTTGAGCTGTAATGATCTGTTGGACAAAAAAGAGAAGGATGAGACTAGAGTCATATTTCATAAAAATTAGGTCCCATAAGTTGATCCTTTGACATATCGATTCCTGGACTCATATCCCTTCCACATCACACCTAACTGCATTAAAACATAATTAGGGAGGCTCTTGCTTTGGCAGAAAGCAGTGTTCTTGCTCAAATGATCATATATCACGTCGCTAATGTTAATATAAATGTGAGGCAGCTAAATTTACACTCAAGGTAACATTATATATTAATAAGCATATTAATAGGTCAGCGATCAAGAAATCACACACCAGCTCGCAAGCCCAATCGCATCTGTCTCCACGCTTATTTGCTACCTACACAACATACACGAGGCACAGGGCATATATCTTCTCAGGTGCTGGCCTTGCCTCAGTTCTCTGGGAGACTAAACATAGCCCCCTTACTGTGAGTGTCATGTGTATCCTTAGCCACTGGGGGGCACTGCTTCATACGATCCTCCAAGCACTGTTGAGGGTTTTACCAGTAAAACTAATGAAAGATAGTAGCTACCGAGGACACAGTTCTGAATTCATCCATGTTGGTAAGCAGGAATGACTTCTAAAAACCAATACTTTATCATTCACGTTATAGACCATACGTCTGGAACACTGGCTTTTAACCCCAGTCCTCCTCCGGACAGATGTGTGAACGCAGCAAGTGGATGCAAACAGCCAGAAGCCTCTGTTTCCCGACCAGAAAAGCACACGTTTGTGGAACTTTTTCATAATACATTTGGGATATTTTCACAAAACTTATGCTTCTGAGTGTGCGTGGTGTGGCTGTTGGTTTGGCAGGCTTCCTGAAATGGCCTTCGTTGGGAGTGTTTGTGGTTGGAGTTTTTGTGGTTCAGCGATCAACTCTTGGCTGAAGGACCGGTCACCTCAGATGCTAAAGCAAGAGCTGTGTTCTTTTCTCAAGATGGGAGGGGCAGGCGGGGAGGGAAGGTGCAGGGATGAGCAGTGCAGAGTGGTGGTTACGGGGCAGCCACGGGATATAACCAGCACAGGCATAGAGTCAGCAGCTTTGTGATAACTGCCTGGTGCCAGGGGGGACTCGAGTTACGGGAGGAGCCACTGTGTGAACTATATGATGTCTAGCCGCTATGCTGTGTGCCTGAAACTAATATGATATTGCATGTCTGTAATGGAAAAATAAAAGAAATCTAAGAAAGAAGAAGATGGAGCAGTCACCTGGCCCAGTCAGGGCCGGAGCGAGCCGGACGCAGGGCGCTACCTCCCGGACGCAGGGCGCTACCTCCTGGAACGCGGAGCCATCCCTCTGGCACATGGAGTCACCTGCTGTTCTTCAGAAAGCTCTGCAGGTCAAGGCCACAGGTCACGGCCGTCAGAGCCGGGATCTGGAACAGCAGCTCTGGGCTGGGGCGGGAAGTGGGGGGGTGGTCTGTACCCGGGGACGTTAGGCGGTGTCTGCAGAGGTTTGTGGTTCTCACCTCGTAGGTGGTGGGTGTTTCTGACTCCTCATGGTGGAGGGTGTGTGCAGGGCGGGGCCACCCATGAGGGCCAGGGCTGAGAAACCTTTTTATTCATTGATTTGAGAGCGAGAGAGAGAGAAACTTCAATTTGTTACTCCGTGTATTAACGCATTCGTTGGTTGATTCCTATATGTGCCCTGATGGGGGATCGAACCCACAACCTCGGTGTATCAGGACGATGCTCTAACTGAGCCGCCGGCCAGGGCCAACGGGGATTCTTGACCATAGCTTTGGGCAGCACCATGTGCCGGACATGGCCTATCGTGCTGTCTTGTGGGTGAAGAACATCAATTCTTCGTTGGCTAAGCCACTGGGTTTCTATTTCCTTCAGCCCCACCAGTCCCAGTGCCTCACGCTGCCTCCATTCATGGAGCTCTCCCGACCCCGGGCTGTGAGGGCTCGGTCCCACAAGGCTCGCTGAGCAGCACAGCAACCCCACGTTGTCCACTGCGGGCAGAGCAGCCGGTCGCCCCGACGCCGTTCTCTTCCGCGGCTGCTCCACGCCCTTCCCTGCCCACAGGCCCTTCCACGGGGCCTCCCTTTCCTCCCCCGAGACCCTGGGCCTCCCCGCCGCGCTGCTGAGCAGGCGACCACTCTCTGGCAGGAAGACAGGAAGGGCCCAGTTGTCAGGGAGGCCACAGGGAGACAAGAAATGGAAGACAGCGCGCAGACCTAATCCAAGGGGCCGGACGCTGCTTTTACTCTCTTCCAGGACTTCCCCCCCACACATGTAGGAAATGTAGAGCCTTTTGCCGGCCTGTGTGGCTCAGTGGCTGAGCATCGACATGAACCAGGAGGTCACGGTTTGATTCCCGGTCAGGGAACATGCCCGGGTTGTGGGCTCCACCCACAGTGTGGGGCGTTCAGGAGACAGCCGATCAATGATTCTCTCATCATTGATGTTCCCATCTCTCTCTCTCACATCCTTCTTCTCTGAAATTAAAAAAAGATAAAAAAGAAAGCAGAAGAACATGTAGGCCCTTTATGAGCAAGTGGGGGGTGTGCTGCTGTTCTCAAAGTTTCTCACTCAGCATCTGGTGGGAATGGCTTCCTCGGTGGCGACCGGGCTGGCCACCTCCTGGCTTGTTCTGGTGATGGACCCCTCACCTCTGCCCTGTCTCAGGCTCAGAAGAGGTGTTATGATTGGACAGGTCGTCCCAGCACTTTTAGTAGTTTAACCTGTAAAAGGAGACGTTTAACCATAAGGTCCCAAAGGATCCTCTCAGCTCTTTCATTTTTCCATTACAGTTGACATGGATCAGCTGCCTCCTGCACACCCTCCCACTGGGGATTGAGTCTGCAACCCGGGCATGTGCCCTGACCAGGAATCAAACGTGACCTCCTGCTTCATGGGTTGATGCTCAACCTAGCCACACCGGCCGGGCTCTATTCTTTAAATGTGATCCCGGCTCAACAACAAATCATACCAGATTCTCTAGCTATGATCACGGGGCGGGGGAGGGGCGGTTGACATGCGTTGGGCAGTTAAAGAAACCTGGGTGTCAGGTAATAGTTCATGATGATGGATTGGGTCTAAAGGGACCTTTCCTAGTGCTTGTTAAAGAGCCCCCCTCAAAGCTTATGTGGAGTAGACATGGTGCTGCCAGGAATCTACGCCATCCGACTCCCCTGCTGTCGGTCCACGTGGCCACGGTGTGGCCAGTGCTCCTGGGCGCACCCTGCTGAAGAGTCACCCTCCAGGAAAAGTGCTGGAAATTAAGGGAGGAGCACATGACCCTGGTAGTGGCCTGTCCTCACACAGTGCAAGCCTGACGCCCCAGGCTCCCCACTCCCCTTCGGGGTGATGTCACGTGAGCTCTGCGCTCACAGCATTGTCCTGCTACTCTTCAAGCTCCTCCCGTCTTCCGACTTTCAGAAAAGGAGCGGCACTCACTGCAGGTAGGAGGTCCACCTGCATTTGTGCTTTTCCTGAAATAAGCGAAGTTTTCCAGTGTTTACCCCAGAGAGAGAACTATCTTAAAACACACCATAGGTAGATCATTAAACAAGAAGATATAACCCTGGCTGGTGCTGCTAAATGGTTAGAGCCTGCAGACCTAAGGGCCTTGGGTTCAATTCCTTGTCAAGGGCACATACCTCGGTTGCAGGTTCGATTCCCGTCCCCAGTTGAGATGCATGTGGGAGACAACCAATCAATGTACCTCTCAATTTGATGTTTCTCTTCCTCTTTCCTTCTCCCCCTCCCCCCTTTCCACTCTCTTTAAAAATCAATGGAAAAAATATCCTCAGTGAGGATTAAAGAAAAGAACACATATAACATCTGCGACATCTCCAAACGCCACCAGATGAAAGCGAAGACTGCCCAGGAGGTAAATCACCTGCTGGGAGTCATTGCTCGGTGCCGTGGAGGAGAGGGACTCTACTTAGCAGGTGTTTGTCTAAGTCACCCACGGGGGCTGCAGGACGCGGCCCCCACACCCTGGTCACTGTCCTGTGGGGCCTAGGGCTGGGCCATTTTTCCCGGCTCCCCGTTCTGCTCTCAGCTGTTCGTGCACCTGACTCATCCATGTTGGATTCTGGGGTCAGCCTTGCATAGCCACCCTTCTGTCCCCAACTGTCCCCTGGGAAGGTCTCTGTATGAGGAAAGTGGCTCCTAAGAACACATGTGCACATGTCAGGGGAAGGGTTAAGAAGCACAAACTGGCAGCTGCAGCATAGTCACAGGCATTGGAAGTCCAGCAGGGAACACTGTGAGTAACCTATAATACCATTCGACTGGTAGCTATGACGTGCACTGACCACCAGGGGGCTGATGCTCAATGCAGGAGCAGAAACCACAGGCGTGGAAACATGGAACAGACTGATGAATCTCAGAGGGAAGAGGGAAGAGGGAAGCGAGGAGGGCAGGAAGAGATTAACCAAAGATCTTATATGCGTACTAGAGGCGTGGTGCACGGATTCATGCACCCATGGGGTGCCATGGCCTGGCCTGAAGGGATCCGGCGGAAACCAGCTAATACATGGATTCATGCACCGGTGGGGTCCTTCGGCCTGGCCTGCGGGGACTGGGTTAAAACTGGCAGTCAGACATCCTCTGAGGGATGTCTGGATTGTGAGAGGGCACAGGGCAGGCAAGGGACGCAACCGGTGCACGAATCTGTGCATCGGACCTCTAGTGCTGTAGTAAATGCATAGCACCTGGATGGTGCTGGACTCACGGGGGGTGATCCCTAAGGAATATAAACGTCTCACCACTGTGCTGTGCACTTGAACTAATATAGTACTGAACACCACTTGTAATTCAAAAATTAAAAAAAATTTAAAGAATACACACACCTACTGCTCCTAGCCCAGACCTACTCTCAGCCCGCATCCCCCAAGAAGTGAAACAGACCGCACAGGCCCTCTCCTCAAGGAGCGGCCGAGTGGGACCTCAGGGTCCAACCCCAATGGGCTGCAGTCTCACCCCTCCCAGCCTCCCCCTCCTAACCTGTAGGCAGCTCTCCGAGCCTCCTGCTCCTCACGCCCCCTATGCCACGGTCATTTATTTGACAGTCCCAGGTAGGTTCCAAAGTCACCCCCTAGGGCCCCCTGAGCCCCCAAAGCCAGAAGGTGATGTTCCTTTTACTCTCAGTCCACTCGGCGCCCTTCTGCCATTTAACTCTTTGTCCCAACGTCCCCCTAAGGACAGGGAGAGTGTTTTATTTTTCTTTATACCTTTTCTCAGTGATTGACTTGAATAAATGAATGAATGAATGAATGAATGAATGAGTGAATGAAATAGACTAATTTGTTAGAGGCAGGACGGGGGAGAGAACCCTGGACCGGGAATCACGAGCTGGTGGGTAAACTTGGGTCTGCTGGCCGCACTCTGACCCTGTAGGTCACGCAGGGCTTGGTCGGGCTCATAGCCGCTTGGCTCACACCGTGTTCCTCAGAGAGTGTAGCAGTCCAGCCGCGGGAGGACTACCAGCGCCGTGCCTTACGGACCCAGGACGTCTCTTGCTCAGAACAAAACAGCCCCTTGCTCGCATTACGGAAGCTTGTCAATCACAACCCCTTTCCAGAAATGGGACCTCTTTCCTCAAAATTCTTTTAAAAATAAAAAAATCATTACATAGTTCAAGAAAGCCGAAGAACAAGGCAGCCTCACGGAAATGCACTGTGCCCAGCGCTTCCATTTCTGAAGCGAGTGAGGCTCCGTCCATGAACCTAACACGGTGGCCCACGACCCAGAGGTTCACTTCCGGGAACATGTCTGAAGGAACCAAACACCCATCAGCAAGAACACAAGCCTCGTTGTGTCTTTCCCAGGCTTTTGGTGATGCCTCGGAGGCTGTCCCCACGTGGACCCTCAGGAAGAAGGGCTCGGGCTCCTAAGTTCGGGAGCTGCCGGGAGTGGGATGTGGCCGCTCACAGGGGAGTTGGCAGCCTCAGTGCTGTTTGCTGACCACCTGGGGACCGTAACCCAACGTCAGGCTAAACCACGTGCCCAAGGGCTTCCGGATGAACAGGCAGTGTCGGCCTTTGGTGTGCAGTGAACACCTCCTGTGATGCCAGGAGGCACCGAGAAGACGGTGGAACAGAAGCTGCCCGGGAAGGTGGGTAGTAGGTGGGTTCCCATTTCCCCTCTGATTTCAGTCAAAAAGGCGCCCCTGCTGGTTGACCTCAGACATTTCACCTCTGGGCGTCTGTGTGCATGTGCACAGAGAGGCTGCGTGGAGGGTTCACATGTGCACAGGGAGGCTGCGTGGAGGGTTCACATGTGCACAGGGAAGCTGCGTGGAGGGTTTGCATGTGCACAGGGAGGCTGCGTGGAGGGGTTCGCATGTGCACAGGGAGGCTGCGTGGAGGGGTTCGCATGTGCACAGGGAGGCTGCCTGGAGGGTTCGCATGTGCACAGGGAGGCTGCGTGGAGGGTTCGCATGTGCACAGGGAGGCTGCGTGGAGGGGTTCGCATGTGCACAGGGAGGCTGCGTGGAGGGGTTCGCATGTGCACAGGGAGGCTGCGTGGAGGGGTTCGCATGTGCACAGGGAGGCTGCGTGGAGGGGTTCGCATGTGCACAGGGAGGCTGCGTGGAGGGTTCACATGTGCACAGGGAGGCTGCGTGGAGGGTTCGCATGTGCACAGGGAAGCTGCGTGGAGGGTTTGCGCACAGGGAGGCTGCGTGGAGGGGTTCGCATGTGCACAGGGAGGCTGCGTGGAGGGTTTGCATGTGCACAGGGAGACTGTGTGGAGGGTTCGCATGTGCACAGGGAGGCTGCGTGGAGGGTTCGCATGTGAACAGGGAGGCTGCGTGGAGGGTTCGCATATGCACAGGGAGGCTGCGTGGAGGGTTCGCATGTGCAAAGGGAGGCTGCGTGGAGGGATTCGCATGTGCACAGGGAGGCTGCGTGGAGGGTTTGCATGTGCACAGGGAGGCTGTGTGGAGGGTTCGCATGTGCACAGGGAGGCTGCGTGGAGGGTTCGCATGTGAACAGGGAGGCTGCGTGGAGGGTTCGCATGTGCACAGGGAGGCTGCGTGGAGGGTTCTCATGTGCACAGGGAGGCTGTGTGGAGGGTTCACATGTGTACAGGGAGGATGCGTGGAGGGGTTTACTACAGAGTCCAACATGGGTCTAATTTCTGAGGCCATTGAAACTAACAAGCAAAATAGAGACAGACTCATGGAGAGCAGGCAGACAGCCTTGTTGGGGGGCTGCTGGAGGGTGAGGGATTGAGGGAAAAAGAAAGAATCATGGACACAGAACAGTGAGGGGAGTGCAGGGGAGAGGGCGGGGTGGAAGTGGTAGAGGGCGTATGGGGAATAAATGGTGATGGGAAAAAATAAAATAAAGAAAAAAATAAACATAATAGCCAATAAAGAAATTGACTTTTAGGACAAATTCCTGGTCATTCTATAAACCCCACCACCAGAGGTGAGGTCCCGCCATCCAGGCGGTGGGTCTGTGTCAATGTGCCCCTAGAATTCCTGCTCAGAACTTACTACCCAAGGAGCTGGCATGGATGTAGGGTAAAGCTCCCAGCAAACTGCTAGACAGAAACAAAAAGCAAAACTCATTTAAGTCCCAGAACAGCCACGTGGCCTCGTTACTCTTCCGGCTTCTCTGCGTGTTTCTCAGGGGCTTCCCGGGCAGGTCACACTGGATTAGGGAAAGTACTGGTGGAGGGTCACATGTCCCTCCTGGGGGGTGCGGGGTCCCAGATGGGGCGGGGAAGCTGACAGCCCGAGGATCCGGTCAGTAAGATCTGCTGAGAAGTCACAGCCCTCGCTGCCCGGGCTGCCACGTGGAGCCTTGGGCTTTGGCCGGGACCCCCACGCCTCGCCCCCCGCTCCCCGCCCCGCCCCGACACCAGGCTCCCGAGAGACCAGCAGCAAGGGAGGGTGAGGACAGTGTGCACAGTGCAGCCAAGGGCCACGCGATGAGCAGCCTGAGGCTCCGGAGAGGGAGGAAACCCTGGGGGCGCCGCCTTGTCCTCACACACACTGGCCTCTCCCACTCAGAGGACTCGCCCAGTCGGTGCCCTTGCTCTTCCTACACAGGCTTCCTGCAGGTGCTCAGTCTCCGGAGGCTTCAGAGTCAGCCCCGCAGAGCTCTCAGGAGGCCTAGCGCTGCCCCCGCACTGTGAGCCCAGGCGGGGCCTCGGCCTCTGACCCCGGGCACCCTCATCCATAAAACTGTTAGCAGGAACCAGTCTGCTGCTTAATGTGTGAGGCTTGCTCTCTGTGCCCTTGCTTTTGGGGGGACGGAGACACGGTCCTTGTGGGGGGTCAGGTGGAGCACAGACGACAGTGTGGGAGAAGGAGTGCGTCTGAGGTTGGAACGTGCAGGAGTCGGGCACAGTCTGCATGTGACCCATGAGAGGCCAGTAAAACTCGAGTGTGAGCCGCAGTGTCAGAGCCCCTCCAGCATCTGTGAGATCCTCCCCACGGAAGCAGCAATGGACCTGGACGTGGAGTGATCATCGTACATGTGCGCTTAGTAAAATGCCAAGAGTTACAACAAATAAAGAGCCTGGCTATCCTTGGACCGGCCGGAAACCTGGCCCCCTAGTCCCTCCATACACACTCAATTTGCCCACCTGCTGGGCCGTTCATGCAGACACTATATTTGTGGAGACCTCATCCCACAGCACGTGCGGCCCAAGGAGCTTGCTGTCGAGGGCAAGAGGCGTAAACCAACACCGGACAGAGAATGAGAGGTGCTGGGGTGCAGGGTCGGAGGGGATTGCGCTCAATCATGGATGAGGCCAAGTGGTCGGTGTTTGTGAATTAAGAAGGTGATCAGTGTTTGACAAGATGCCAACGGTGATTAGTGAGCCTGCAGGCTGAGGTGGGTGAGGACCTGGTGGAGTCATTTAATTGAAACAATAAAGGATAATGTTTCCCCATCTCAGACTCGGGGGTCCCTGCGTTCAGGATGGGAGTGTAAGGACTGGGCTCTCTGCTCCGTCTGCAAGGCCGTCCGAGTAAGAGTCTGCGCAGGCGTGGCAGCCTCGGCCTGCACAGCGCAGTCGTGGGGACATGGAGCTCCCAGGCTCTCTGATCCGGTGGCAGATAGAGCGAGGCTGTGAGTGCCCTGCGTGGCTGCGGGTGGCCCTGCTCCCAGGTCCCGGGCAGTGCTGTCGGCACCACTGCTACAGGCTGATGGAGCCTGGAAGAAAGACTGCTGCAGGGGCTGTCCCCACGGGGGGGCATCGCTCTCTGCCCCACGGGGGGCACTTCACTTTCTGACCCACATGGAGGGGGGACACTGGAGGGGCTGAGTGTTGTGGGGGACCCTCGGGAAGGCCCTGAAAAGCTGGAGGGCGGGAACAACCCGAGGACACCCTGGAAGGTGTTAGCCTTTCCGAGGAGGGGGCATAGCACGCATCTCACCCAGAACCCTTTCTCCAGAGAGCAGATAGATGCACATGTGCGCGCACACACACACACACACACACACACACACACACACACACACACGTTATCTCCCCAACCAGGAGGGGAAACAGGACTGTTCCCTTCAAAGGCCCACAAACAGGTAGAAACGGGATTTCGCTCCTGGACTGTTCACTGGGGCACGAACTCGGACATCGGATCTCCCAGGGGAGGGGCGCTGGCCAACGGTGCAGCGGAGCACAGACGCAGAGCTGGGAGAGCGCTGGCCCAGCAGAGCCCGCAGAGCCAAGAACCCCAATCCTGCACCAGGAAATGCCAGCGTCCACCCCCAGCCAGCTAGAATGCGCCCCTCTGGCGGAGGAGGGGCTGTGAGGTGTCAGGAAAAGACGGGCGGCCTCCTCTCTGCCCAGAAGCGTCCCCTAGGCTCCGCTCTCAGCTGAGGCTCCAGCTGTTGCTGCTGCGAGTGGTGCAGAGTCCTGGCACCCTGGGGGGAGCACCTGCTTCTGCTCAGGGCGCCCAGGAAGTGGTGGGTCTGCCACACAGGACACCGAGTTGCTGAAGCGGAGAAACGCAGAACGACAGCGTTCCCAGGAAAGGGGGACAGACAGAAGCAGGAGACAGGAGACCAGCACAGGGAGCCCCTCCCCCGGGGAATTTCTACAGCATCCGGGCCCCTGCGGGGTTTCCTCCTTTCTAAGGGAAAGCTAAAAGCTCAACCTCCATGGGGTTCCCTGCAGGCTAAACAGCAGTGAAGGGGCAGTTATGTAGCTGCTGTGCCTACTCCTGTCACTGTGGCTGTTGTTGCTGTCACCACCCGGCACAGAGGTGCTGCCTTCCCCTGTTCCTGCAGGGACTCCCACAGGACACTGCAGGATGTGGGCGAGGCAGATACAGGACAGAGATGGGACAAGGTCACCGTGGCTGCGGACAGTCTCAGTGTGAGGAACTGGCGCGGCCATGGGGACCTGGGTGTGGCCATGGGTACCTGGGCATGGCCGTGGGGACCTGGGTGTGGCCGTGGGGACCTGGGCATGGATGTGGGGATCTGAGTGTGGCCATGAAGACCTGGGCGTAGCCGTGGAGACCTGGGTGTGGCCATGGGGACCTGGGCGTGGCCGTGGGGACCTGGGCGTGGCCATGGGGACCTGGGTGTGGCCGTGGGGACCTGGGTGTGGCCATGGGGATCTGCGTGTGGTCATGGGGACCTGGGTGTGGCCATGGGGATCTAGGAGTGGCCGTGGGGATCTGGGTGTGGCCGTGGGGACCTGGGCGTGGCTCTGATTTCACAGCATTAACATAACCTGAGGCTCCTAAGGCCGCACTTGGCTCCTTTCTCCTGCGGGAAGGAGGGTGCTGAAAGGGACAAGGGGGGAAATGGTGGTTTACGCAGATGGGCCCTCATTCCACCCAACCCCGCCACCCCTGCCTGGCTCTCAGGCCCGTGGTGTCCTCCGTGCACCTGTGATGCACGACTTCAAATAACGACCATGATTGCGCCACCGCTCCCTGAGCCGCTGAAGACCAGGCTTCCTCTTTGCAACTGTCCTTCCGGGCCTTTCCCTCCAGTTAACGGTGGCCAATGGCTGCCGCTGCACAATGACCCCTGGGAGCCGCCTCACTCGCTGGACTCTAACACTTAATGGTTTTGATTGAAAAACGTGGCCTTCAAACAGCAGCAGAAATGCCCACCGTTTCACACTCGGATCCTCTCCGTCTCACCCCGGAGCTTTATAGGAAATCCGTTTGGCGTGTCAGAATATCAAAAGGGAAGACGACAGAGCAAATCTGAAATCAAGCTGCTGCCGCCTCCAATCTTACCTTCCGCTTCCCCGGGACCAGCCAGCGGCTATTTCCCTACCTTCAAAGGGAGCAATTTCCTCCGGTTTTACAGCTCAGCGTTTCATGGGAGACACGCGGAGGGCTCGCCGCTCACACGCGGCCGGATTAATGGGAATGAGCGTAAACAAACACGACCTGGGAGCGTCCATGGCAGCCCCCTGAGCGTGCCCGGGAGGAGGGAGAGAGCTGAGCCCGGCCCTGCCCGCGGGTAGCAGACGAGCGAATCAGGCCTGTCTGTATCCCAGTGACATGGAGGGGACAGCCGCCCCCGGGGGGTGCCGCTGGCCTCGGCTTGCTCAGAGCCCAGTGGATGGGGCCCGTCAGCCACTCCCAGGTCAACCCCAGCTGCCTCGGTAAGAGGTGCCTCCCGGGGCTGCCACCAGGGCTGTGGCATAGGACCCCGGTGAAGAGTGACCAACTCCATGGACACAGAGCAGACTGGTCCCTGTTTACACGGGGGAGAGGGCAACGCAGGGAGCCCTTGCAGACAAGTCCGACTCCATCTTCCGGATTAATCTTTTCCCATCATCCTCTGACACAGGGTCAGGGAGAGGAACATTCTCACTGTGACGAGCTTCAGTGAGAAAGTTTATCCAGGTGGAGGGACTGGTCCATTGCATCAACTGCCGCTGCTACGTTGAATAAGATGAGGTCTGGGAACTGACCTTGAAACGGAGCAAGCTGGAGGTCCCTGCCGACCTTGCCAAGCTGAGTGTCAGGGACCACTGGTGGACACCCGGGGATGGGGTTAGAGCAGTGGTCAGCAAACTACGGCTCGCGAGCCACATGCGGCTCTTTGGCCCCTTGAGTGTGGCCACGAAGTTTCAATCGCACTGTACGTGCGTCCCCACACATGGTATTTTGTGCAAGAGCCACACTCAAGGGGCCGCAGTTGGCCAACCACTGGGTTAGAGAGAAGGGAGGAGAGCAATTGGAGGTGTCACCTGCAAGGGACAGAGAAACCAGGCACTGCCGGGGGCTGTGGGATCCAGGTAAGATGTGTGTGTGTGTGTGTGTGTGTGTGTGTGTGTGTGTGTGTGTAGGCAAGAGACATAAGATGCTGAGAATAATATAACAGACAAAAAAATGAACATTTAGAGAAAGGAGAGATTTGCTGCAATTATTCCTCAGGAAAGCGAAGCAAGTTCCCTGTGATTCCCTGACTGAGCACAGACGCACCATGAAGGTCATGGGCAGGGAGGGCAGAGTGCAGCAGGTGTGGGCACTGCAGGCAAGTATGGGAACTGCAGGCAGGTGTGGGAACTGAAGGCAGGTGTGGGCACTGAAGGCAGGTGTGAGCACTGAAGGCAGGTGTGGGCACTGCAGGCAGGTGTGGGCACTACAGGCAGGTGTGGGCACTGCAGGAAAGGTGTGGGGACTACAGGCAGGTGTGGGCACTGCAGGCAGGTATGGGCACTAAGGCAGGTGTGGGCACTACAGGCAGGTGTGGGTACTGCAGGCAGGTGTGGGCACTACAGGCAGGTGTGGGCACTGCAGGCAGGTGTGGGCACTACAGGCAGGTGTGGGCACTGCAGGCAGGTGTGGGGACTACAGGCAGGTGTGGGCACTGCAGGCAGGTGTGGGGACTACAGGTAGGTGTGGGCACTACAGGCAGGTGTGGGTACTGAAGGCAGGTGTGGGGACTACAGGCAGGTGTGGGTACTGCAGGCAGGTGTGGGTACTGAAGGCAGGTGTGGGGACTACAGGCAGGTGTGGGTACTGCAGGCAGGTGTGGGCACTACAGGCAGGTGTGGGCACTGCAGGCAGGTGTTGGGACTACAGGCAGGTGTGGGCACTGCAGGCAGGTGTGGGGACTACAGGCAGGTGTGGGCACTACAGGCAGGTGTGGGCACTGCAGGCAGGTGTGGGGACTACAGGCAGGTGTGGGCACTGGAGGCAGGAACTGAAGGCAGGTGTGGGCACTGGAGGCAGGTAGGTGTGGGCACTACAGGCAGGTGTGGGCACTGCAGGCAGGTGTGGGCACTACAGGCAGGTGTGGGCACTGCAGGAAAGGTGTGGGGACTACAGGCAGGTGTGGGCACTGCAGGCAGGTGTGGGCACTACAGGCAGGCACTGCAGGAAAGGTGTGGGGACTACAGGCAGGTGTGGGCACTGCAGGCAGGTGTGGGCACTACAGGCAGGTGTGGGCACTGCAGGCAGGTGTGGGCACTACAGGCAGGTGTGTGGACTACAGGAAAGGTGTGGGGACTACAGGCAGGTGTGGGCACTGCAGGCAGGTGTGGGCACTACAGGCAGGCACTGCAGGAAAGGTGTGGGGACTACAGGCAGGTGTGGGCACTGCAGGCAGGTGTGGGCACTACAGGCAGGTGTGGGCACTGCAGGCAGGTGTGGGCACTACAGGCAGGTGTGTGGACTACAGGCAGGTGTGGGCACTGCAGGCAGGTGTGGGGACTACTGGTAGGTGTGGGCACTACAGGCAGGTGTGGGCACTGAAGGCAGGTGTGGGGACTACAGGCAGGTGTGGGTACTGCAGGCAGGTGTGGGCACTACAGGCAGGTGTGGGCACTGCAGGCAGGTGTGGGCACTACAGGCAGGTGTGGGCACTGCAGGCAGGTGTGGGGACTACAGGCAGGTGTGGGCACTGCAGGCAGGTGTGGGCACTACAGGCAGGTGTGGGCACTGCAGGCAGGTGTAGGCACTACAGGCAGGTGTGGGGACTACAGGCAGGTGTGGGCACTACAGGCAGGTGTGGGCACTGCAGGCAGGTGTGGGCACTACAGGCAGGTGTGGGCACTGCAGGAAAGGTGTGGGGACTACAGGCAGGTGTGGGCACTGCAGGCAGGTGTGGGCACTACAGGCAGGTGTGGGCACTGCAGGAAAGGTGTGGGGACTACAGGCAGGTGTGGGCACTGCAGGCAGGTGTGGGCACTGCAGGCAGGTGTGGGCACTGCAGGCAGGTGTGGGCACTGCAGGCAGGTGTGGGCACTACAGGCAGGTGTGGGCACTGCAGGCAGGTGTAGGCACTACAGGCAGGTGTGGGGACTACAGGCAGGTGTGGGCACTACAGGCAGGTGTGGGGACTACAGGCAGGTGTGGGGACTACAGGCAGGTGTGGGCACTGAAGGCAGGTGTGGGCACTGCAGGCCCGTGTGGGCACTGCAGGCAGGTGTGGGCACTACATGCAGGTGTGGGGACTACAGGCAGGAGTGGGCCTGCAGGCAGGCGGATGTGACCGTGGGGTTTTGAGATGCTTTCTTCTGGCCGGGCCAGCTGGACAGGAGGAAGGGAAGAAGCGTGGAGGCTGGGAGAGAGGCGAGGTCTACATTGTTCCAGGTGTAGGCCTCTACCTTCGTGAGAGGGAGCTCAGTGCGGACCTCCTGTGGCCCCAGCTCTATTGTTCTTCACCTCGGCTGCTTGCCCAGAGGAGCCACATGTGCCCGAGGAATGTCTGCAGGCCTTCAGTGTGTGAGAGGATTGAAGGCTGTTGCGTCAATCACTCTCTGAACAGGTAGGATTAAAAAGTCAAGTCTCTAGTAGAAAGATGGGTGAGGAGAAGTGTACCTCGAACCCAGTGATGCAGGTCCTCCTGACTGACCACGTGCATTAGTTCTAGACTATTAACTCCACTTTAACCCAGACACACTGATGACCTCAGTGGTTCATGTACACTATAGAAAGGAAAGGCTATTTGAGGGAAATTACACCAGTTTTCTTCATCACATATTTTTTTAGTTCAACACGGGCATCATGGAAAAAAGGGATCTAAAATAAAGAACTTAGGGGATGGAAATAATTCTAAAATATTCAAAACCTATGGTCTTGTTTAAACACACAATGTAGCTGGTGAGGTTATGAAAGAAATTGTCTGGAGACAGGCGACCTGAATTCTATCCATTGTAGCACAGTTTATAAAACCCAGGTTCAAGTCAAAACTTTGCTACTGGTTAACTTTGTGATACTGATCCAGTGATTTAAACACTTTAAGCCTCACTTTCCTCATCTGTAAAATGGGAATAATGGTGATTATGAGAATTAAATGATTTAATATGTGTAAAGCACTTAATCTATAGCATAAGACATGGGAACCCACAGTAGGTGACTATGTAATGACTAGAGGCCCGATGCACGAAAATTCATGCAAGAGTAGGCCTTCCTTCCCCCATCTGCCAGCACTGGCTTCCCTCCAGCATCTAGGACCAGGCTTCCCTCCTCCGGCTGCCTACAGGCATCTGGGGCTCATGCTGGCTTCCCTCCTCAGGCTGCCTGCAGGCACCTGGGACCTGGGCTGGCTTCCCTCTGGCCCCAGCTTCATCAGGAAGGATATCCAGAATGACATCCAGAAGATGTTTGGTCTAATTAGTATATTACCCTTTTATTATTATAGAGGATGGTAGTGGTGGTGGTGGTTTTGATGATGTGATGAAGATAAAGATGATGATGGTGGTGATGATGGAGGCGAAGGTGATGATGGTGATGGTGATAAGGGTGATGATGATGGAGGTGAAGGCAGTGATGGTGATGGTGATAAGGGTGATGATGGAGGTGATAGTGGTGATGGTGAAGATGGTGATGATATGATGATGATATGATATGAAGTGATGATAATGATGATGATAATGAAGAAGAGGAGGAGAAGGAGCAGATTTAAGGAGGATAGGAGTTTACTAATTAGAAGCAGAGAACAGACCCCTGGGAACATGTAAGACTGAAATGTGAGTTTGTGCTGGGACCCTGTGGGGAAAACCAATAAGAAGAAAAGAGAGAGAGGAAGAGAAAGAGAAAAGAAGAAATAAAGAAAGGAAGGAAGGAAGACAGAGCTGCAGGAAGGGAGGAAGGATGAGAGGATGGAAGGAAGGAAACTGGTGAAGAGGCAGAATCGGGGAATAATGCGAGGGCCAGAGACAAGGCCCCTGAGAGGAGCTGTGGGTCCGAGCAGGTCGGAAACGCCCTTCGCGCTGACCTAACACAGCTGTGCCTTTCATCAGGGGCCGCAGCTGCAGATGCAGCCTGAATCGCATTCTGTGTGACATACAAAGCCTGTGGGCAGGGGACCAAGGCAGGCACGGGCGGGTCTGCAGAGGCCTGTGCTGGCCACCGGCTCCTCTGCTTCTCCCAGGCTGAGCGTCTGTCTAGAGCTGAGCTGTCTGTCCAGGGCTGAGCCATCTGTCCAGGGCTGAGCCGTCTGTCCAGGGCTGAGCCGCCGTTCCAGGGCTGAGCTGTCTGTCCAGGGCTGAGCCACCGGTCCAGGGCTGAGCTGCCTGTCCAGGGCTGAGCCGTCTGTCCAGGGCTGAGCCGCCGGTCCAGGGCTGAGCTGTCTGTCCAGGGCTGAGCCGTCTGTCCAGGGCTGAGCTGCCTGTCCAGGGCTGAGCCGTCTGTCCAGGGCTGAGCCATCTGTCCAGGGCCGAGCTGTCTATCCAGGGCTGAGCTGCTAGTCCAGAGCTGAGCTGCCTGTCCAGGGCTGAGCCACCGGTCCAGGGCTGAGCTATCTGTCCAGGGCTGAGCTGCCTGTCCAGGGCTGAGCTGCCTGTCCAGGGCTGAGCCGCCTGTCCAGGGCTGAGCCGTCTGTCCAGGGCTGAGCTGCTGGTCCAGGGCTAAGCTGCCTGTCCAGGGCTGAGCCGTCTGTCCAGGGCTGAGCCGCCTGACCAGAGCTGAGCCGTCTGTCCAGAGCTGAGCTGCTGGTCCAGGGCTGAGCTGCCTGTCCAGGGCTGAGCCCCCAGTCCAAGGCTGAGCTGCCTGTCCAGGGCTGAGCCGCCAGTCCAGGGCTGAGCTGCCTGTCCAGGGCTGAGCCGCCTGTCCAGGGCTGAGCCGTTTGTCCAGGGCTGAGCTGTATGTCCAGGGCTGAGCCGGCTCCGGGCCAGAGGAAGCAGGGCTGAGGCCTTTCTATCCACACAGGCTGATATAAGTGCCAGCAACGGAGGTGTGGCCTGTGCCTAGCGGGGAAGCCCAGCCTGCCTGCTGGACGGGTTGACTATATTCACAGGGGCCAATGCAGTTCCAAATGCACCTGCCTCAGGGCTCAGACAGAGCAGGACTCCTCCTTCTAAAGGTGCTCACTGAGCATGAAGCTTCACGGCGCAGTGTGCGAGTTTATGCACGTCTTCCTGGGAAGGAGACCACCTTATTCCTCCTATGTGCATTCTGGGTGGTGTTGCCCTTGGTGGCTCAGTTTTGTCCCAGAACCAACTCTGCACCCCTACAGAGACAGCAACCACCTTCATTGTCAGGACCAGCCCAGAGCCCTTACAGGCTGCCTCTGCCCGGGCGGGGAACACGGGCCCTCGGCCTCCTGCAGAATCCAAGGTAACGCGTCCTCAGCTGCACATGAGGCCTGGCCCCTCTGCTGCCACCATAACACAGGCTATGTCTTCACTGGGGCTCGTTGGACAGTGACTTTTCCAGTGCACCCACTGAGGCTGGGACTCAATGCCCACAGTGCCCACGGAGAGAGCAGCGCGGGAGGAATGCGGGCAGCGGGTGCTAGCCCAGCTGGGGGCACCCCTCCCTGAAGGCTCCCCCATCCCAGACCCCATGAGAGGAGATGCATCAAGTCCTGCACTGTTAGGAACAAGCCCCCTTTTGCCTCTGATCTATTTTGTTTTGTTGTAAGAAACCCTGTGAATTAGAAAATAGATTATGTCCAGGTTGAGGGGAATGTCTGTCTGCAACCGTGCACGGGGCGCCCTGGCCCGTCTATCCAGCGACGTTCTGGAGTCTTTTCAACTCCTCGGCCCCCGGCCCAGCGGCGGGTACAGTGAGAATAACAACATGAGGAAGCAAGAAAGCTGGGCTGTGTGCCTCCTGGGCTGGTTGCTTAGCAACATCTCATATTTCCCTGGGAGAAATCATGGCTCCCGGAGGTCACACGGAGGACCCGTGTCTCATGAGGGAGCAGCCCTACTGACCAGATCCACGTTTTCCTAGAAGAGTAACAGGATGGCCACAGCCAGAGCGCGGTGAGGCCACTTCTACAGTCAGACAGAGACCAAGAGGGACGGCAGGAAGGCCAGGCCATCGGCAAGTGGCCGGGCGTGGGGAAGGGATGCGCACGCAGGACTCACCGCTTATCCACTTGGCCTCGGGGTCATGAACTTTGAACTCCTTACTGAAGAGATCGTCCACCGTGACCTTCTTCTTCTGGGAGAGACTGTTGTCTTCCACTAGAAAACAAAGGAAGCAGATGTCACACTCTCCGCGTTGTTGAGAGAAGGGCTGTAGGACATTCCGGTGGCCACTCGGGAACATCACATACGGTAGAGCATCTGAGGTCCACCAGTACATGCCCGACAAACGCCAGTCACACTTTGATTTTAATTAAACCATCAGAGATGATTTGGCGGGGGGGGGGGTGGATCCTGCGTCAGTGACATGGCCCATTTCGCACCCCCTGCCTGCCACATGTGAGGGCCACATCTCCGAGGTCAGCACGGAAATACTGTCTCCAGACGGAATGCCCCGGCGGTGGCTTGGTTGGCTGGAGCAGCATCCTTGCACTGGACGTCCATGGTTTGATTCCCAGGCCGGGCACATACCTACTTAGACTGCAGGGCTCATGCTGGGAGGCAAGCAATCAATGTTTCTCTCACAGCAATGATGTTTCTCTCTCTCTTTTTCTCTCTCTCTCCTTCCTCCCTCTCTAAAACCAATTTTTTAAAAGTTAAAATAAAGGACTGATTTATGAGCAATATGGTGGGAGTCGTCAAAAGAGGGATGAACAAATGTCTAAGGAGGGCTCTCTGTTGGGTTATGTAATTGATCATTCTTAGGCATTTATTAAATGCCAAGCACGGCAGCGTGGTGGGTGCAGGGTGAAAAGACGGCTGACATCTTCCTTAGGCATTTCTTCTCCACACACCCCACCCCGGCTGCCTACAGCTGGGGATGAGCTCCTGTTCTGGTAGATTCACACCCGATGTCCGCGTGCGCACTGAGAGTGCTGCCCGCACCCTCGATCACGAAGCTTGGAAGGAGGCAGCTGGACCAGTGGTTCCCAACCTTGTTTTGGCCATGCCCCACCTGAGCACCTCTAAAATCCTGATGTCCCCCCACCCCCATGACATATAATCCTTATTATTCAAAAAGTGAGCTGCTATTTTGGAGGGAGCCTTAAAGGCCATTCACTTGGTCTAAACAAGCTTCCAAAGAACATGGCATCCATGAAAGAGAAAAAAAAAAGACAGTTGAAGTACTGAGGAAGAAATCACTAAGAAATTGTTTAAAAAATATGAAGTGATATGAAAAAATAGCAAGTCAAGTTTCAAAACATATAATAGAGAACTGAAATGGAAAAAATATGTCACAATATCCTATATAATAAAAAACCAATATGCAAATTGTCCCCTCGGGAGTTCAACTGGGAGACCGAGAGTTCGATGACTCGCTATGACATGCGCAGACCATTAGGGGGCGGTCCAGGACATAGTGGGTGACCAGCTGCAGTGGCAGGTTGCTGAGGGAGTGAGGAAAGGAGGAGGCCAGGAGGCAGGGAGGCAGGTAACTTGATTGGCCCTGATCGCCAGGCAGGCCTAGGGACCCTACTACTAGAGGCCCGGTGCACAAAATTCGTGCATGGGCATGGTCTCCTCAGCCCAGCCTGCACCCGCTCCAATCCAGGACCCCTCGGGGGATGTCCGACTGCCGGTTTAGGAGGATTGGGCCTAAACTGGCAGTCGGGCATCCTTCTCACAATCTGGGACCGCTGGCCCCTAACTGCTCACCTGTCTGCCTGCCTAATCACCCCTAACTGCCCCCCCACCAGCCTGATCACCCCTAACTGCCTCTGCCTGCTGACCTGATGTCCCCTAACTGCCTCCCCGCCACCAGCCTGATCACCCCTAACTGCCTCTGCCTGCTGACCTGATGGCCCCTAACTGCCTCTCCCCCGCTGGCCTAAGTTCCTCCACCTGCCCCCCTCTGCTGGCCTGGTCACCCCTACTTCCCCCCTTGCTAGCCTGGTAGCCTCTTACTGCCCCCCTGCCAGCCTGGTCACCCCAACTGCCCTCCCACCAGTTTGGATGCCCCTCACTGTCCCCCTGCTGGCCTGGTCACCCCATGCAGCCTGCTGTTCAGTCATTTGGTCGTTCCTCACTAACCCTCCTGCCAGCCTGGCCGCTCCACGCAGCCTGCTGTTCAGTCATCTGTCTGGTTGTTTTGGTAGTGACGACCCCTGGTTTTTTATATATTAGGATATACGAGGCTCCTAGAACCATGAGAAATGAAAAAATTCACTGTTAATGACTCATTCTCAAATTGACCCCCTTAAAAATCAAATTGCCCCCCATGTGCCATGTGCCCACATTGGGAACCACTGAGCTAGATGAATCCCCAGCCCAGCGGAGATGTGTGGTTGATGGAACCCATAGGAAGAACAAGGCATGGGGCAGCTTTTATCCACATTCCCGAGCTCGGAGCTTGTGGGTCGTAGTTCTGCCTGAGAAGAGGTTCTGTCCACTAGAGACACAATATCCCTCATCTGCTGTCAGAGACCAAGGGCCGTCCATCTGTCTGACCTATGAGTGTACACTAATGGCTTATACACACAGGGCAGTGCCTCCCACTGTCCTCACCTGCTATGCGAATGAGAAACGTTATTTTCACCATCTCGGAGGTACTAGTACATCCCTCCCCAGGAGTCCTGTTTGTGTCCCTGCCCTCAGACAGAAGCTTCAGTTTTTGAACAGCCTTCCAGAATGAATTAAGTTTGAGAAACGAGGTTCAGTTGTAGTTTTGTCAGATTCTAAAACTAGTTGTGACGTATGACTCATTACAGACAGTAAGAGCCATAAGCTGCAGTCTCAAATCCAGTGCCTGGTATTGCTGACTCTCCAGTCAGCCACCCTCCCTCCTGCAGCCCTCACACCGAGCACTCGGATGTCCTGCACGGCTCCAGGCCAGGTGCCCTCCATCCAGAGAGCCTGTAAGCTTTATGGATCAGGGTGACCTTCCCTCGTGGATGTCTTTCATCTCCACTAGATGTGTCTTTCAAAGTCTCTAATTCCTCATCCTCCATGAAGCATCCCACAATGCATCCTGTCCTCACCCACCTCTCCCACATTCTGAGCTGTCAGAGAAAACATTGCCCACATCCATTTGCAGTCTCAGTGAGCACTAACCAACTGACATTAGTCAGAAACTACTATAATGAGACTGGCAGTGGCAACAACTAAAGTCTATTTCATAACCAGAGGAGACACCATTCACCCCAAAAGTCAGCTGGACTGTGAGTGTGAAGAGACACAAAAGACTCTAGAAGAGTCCGAGGGCAAATGAACAACACCAGAGACCTATCAAGCAAGCTGTGCATCCTGTGACTGAACACTTGGTCACAGTCATTGAAACAGATGGACTATGACAAGATTGGATGTGAGGGCTGAGTTTAATGTAGGGAGGAGAACAGAGAGGAAATGCCTAGAAGAAATGAGCAAACCGCCTATTTCTGCAAGGTACACATTATTTGTTATGCTATACTAGAGGCCTGGTGCACAACATTCGTGCACTGGGGGGCCGGGGCCCTTAGCCCAGCCTGTGCCCTCTCGCAGTCCAGGATCCCTCGGGAGATGTCCGCCTGCTGGCTTAGGCTTGAGTGGGCCTAACCCGGCAGGCGGACATCTCCCGAGGGCTCCTTAGCGCTGCTGTGGAGGCGGGAGAGGCTCCTGCCACCACCGCTGTGCATGCCAGGTGTGAGCCCGGCTTCTCCTGTGGGAGCACACCGACCACTAGCGGGCAGCTCTTGCATTAAGCATCTGCCCCTGGTGGTCAGTGCATGTCATAGTGACTATTTGTTCTGCTGTTCGGTCGATTTGCATATTGGGGTTTTATTATATAGGATTGTTATTGAATCACTATTAAACTACTTGGCAATTTTCATAGGGATTCCGTGAGACCTCATGATGACATAATCCATCACAGATCAAAAATTGGGCACCAGTATAATCTAAAACACAGCAACAAATGTCACATACATTATATTGATCTTAAGAACCAGGTGGCCTGGCTGATGTAGCTCAGTGGGTTGAGTGTTGTCCTGTGCACTGAAAGGTTGTAGGTTTGATTCCCATTCAGGGCACATACTCAGGTTGTGGGTTTGATTCTTGAGCATGTGGGAGGTAACCCATCGATGTGTCTCTCTCTCATCAATGTTTCTCTCTCTTCTCTTTCCCTTCCTCTCTCTCAAAAAAAAAAAAATTCAAAAGAATATATTTTTAAAAAGAACCAGGTAGAAAAGCACACATACTATACGGTCATTTTTATACTATAAATGCAAAAAGTATAAAAGCATTAAAACTCTCCTAATATGTTAGAAGTTAGGTCACCCTTGACAACTTTCTGTTTTCTGATAGGAGTCCTGGCAATGCGAGCCTGTACAGTTTAAAAATTCATTGAACAATATAATAATTTATATATATTTATCCTATCTAATAAAAGAGAAACATGGTAATTGGCATACGACCGCTACCCTTCCCATTGGCTAATCAGGGCGATATGCAAATTAACTGCCAGCCAAGATGGCAGCCGGCAACCAGGCAGCTTGAAACTAACATGAGGCTTGCTTGCTTCAGTGACTGAGGACTCCAACGTTCCCCGCCTGCCTTGCCGGCCTCTGAGCCTGCAGTTTAAGAAACATTGTAACAAATATAGAAGCAAAACAAAACCCCAGAAACCAGCTTTCAGCGAGCTGGGATCTCAGAGCTGGAGTTGATACAGAGTTTTGATTATAAAACCTAAACAAACAAGATACCTGCTTTCAGCAGCTGAGGCCTCAGAGCTGGAGCCAGGCTAAAGCTGGCCCAGAATAATAATAATAATAATAAAAAAGGAGCAGTTGGGAGCTTCAGTCACCCGCCAGCCTGAAAACAGCCCTCAGCCCCTCACCTAGACTGGCCAGGCACCCCAATGGGGACCCCCACCCTGAAGAGTGTGTGACCAGCTGCAAACAGCCATCATCCCCTCACCCAGGCTGGCCAGGCACCCCAGTGGGGACCCCCACGGTGATCCAGGGCAAACCAGCCAGCCCCCACCATGCACCAGGCCTCTATTCTGTATAGTAAAAGGTAATATGCCTCCCAGCACCAGGATCAGTGGAGCCGCGAGGCCTCCCGGCACGGGGATCAGCGTGACAGGGGGCAGCGCCCAAACCCAATAGCCCTGCGGCTCTGTGTGTGACAGGGGGCGGGGCCACAACCACCCTATCAGCCCTGCTCTGTTTGTGACAGGGGAAGGTGCCCCAACCCCCTGATCAGCCCTGCTCTGTGCCTGATAGGGGGGGAGCTCTCCAACCCCCTGATCGCCCTGCGGCTCTGTGTGTGACAGGGTGTGGCGCCTCAACCCCCTGATCGGCCCTGCTCTGTGTGTGACAGGGTGCAGAGCCCCCCCCCCCCCCAAGCCCCCCACGGGCCCTGCTCTGTGTGTGATGGGGTAGAGCCATAACCTCCCCATCGGCCCTGCCCTGAGTGTGACAGTGGCGGTGACCCAACCCCCTGATGGGCCCTGCTCTGTGGGTGATAGGAGGGAGCTCCTCAACCCCCTGATCGGCCCTGCTCTGTGCATGACAGGGGGGAGCTCTCCAACCCCCTGATTGACCCTGCTCTGTGTGTGACAGGGGGTGGCGCCACAACCTCCCCATCGACCCTGCCTTGAGTGTGACAGGGGGCAGTGGCCCACCCCCCTAATCGGCCCTACCCTGAGCGTGACTGAGGGTGGCATTGCAACCTCCCAATCTGCCCTGCTCTGTGCATGACAGGGGGCAGCTCCCCAACTCCCCAATCGGCCCTGCTCTGAGCCCAACCAGGGGCTGCACCTAGGGATTGGGCCTGCCCTCTGCCACCCGGGAGCAGGCCTAAGCCAGCAGGTTGTTATCTCCTGAGGGGTCCCAGACTGCGAGAGGGCACAGGCCAGGCTGAGGGACCCCCCCCTTCCCCGAGTGCACAAATTTTTGTGCACCAGGCCTCTAGTTAATATAATTATAGAGGAATATGCTAATTAGACTGGACGTCTTCTGGCCATCCATCCGGATGTCCTTCTGGACAAAGCCACAGTGGCAACGGCTGAGGCAGAGGATGTTAAGGGCAATCAGTCTGGCAGGGGAGCAGTTAGGGGGCGGCTAGGCTGGCAGAACGCTTTCAGGGTGGTGACTGCTCCGTGACGGTGGTTGCGAGTCATTGCACATTCACCCGAATGTCCAGAGCGCCCGGCACCGAGAGGGACCCCCACGGGAACCCTGGGCTCTGGGTGATGAGGACATGTCAGCGCAGGTCCATCCGTCGTAACTAAGGCACCGCTTTGGTGAGGGATGTGGATATCGGAGGACATGCATGTCTGGGGCAAAGTTTATGTGGGAAGCCTCTATCTTCCATTCAGTTTTATTGTGAACCCAAAATTGCTCCTATAAATAAAGTCCATTTTAAAACTCCAGGGAAATGTCATTACGGAACACGCTGTTACTTAGCGGTAATAACTCTCCAGCCGGGGAGCCTCTCCAGCAATTACAATGCAGTCCTGCGCCACCCGCCCCCCCCCCCCACCCCCCATGTAAACTCACTTCATCTTGTTTTGACTCCAGCGTAAACGCACACTTGACGTTTCTGAATTCCTGCACCTGCACTCCTGCCTGCTCTACAGGCTGTGACTGCCAACTCGCTAGAGTCCTCTTCTTCCCAATAAAGCCTATTGAGTGTAATTGAATTTATTTTTAAAAGATAAGCTGAGAGCTACCAACGCAGTTAGACATTAGACCAGGGGTGGGCAAACTTTTTGACTCGAGGGCCACAATGGGTTCTTAAACTGGACTGGAGGGCCGGAACAAAAGCATGGATAGAGTGTTTGTGTGAACTAATATAAATTCAAAGTAAATATCATTACATAAAAGGGTACGGTCTATTTTTTTTTTTTTTTTTTAGTTTTATTCATTTCAATCAGGCCGGATCCAGCCCGTGGGCCGTAGTTTGTCCACGGCTGCATTAGACCTAAGTCAGACCATGAAGGTTCAGTTCCATGAAACAATCCCTACAATATGCTCCTGCCCACAAGGTCAGAGCCCTGTGTTCCGGAGGGGTTACCTGGAGGCCCTCCCTTCACATGTACCTTCACATAGCGAAGCCGCCTGAAAGTGTCCTAGCGTTTTCCGCCACAGACCGCTGTCCATCTTCTCTAAACCCAGAAAAGTCGATGTGGGGGTTGCTTCATGCGCATAGGACCCTGCTGGTGCTCAGCTCCCCCAGTCACTGCGCGGGACCGATGCATAGGCGGCAGCTGCTGGGCGGCCGCACTGTGACCTGCCGCAGAGGTCATGGGAGCCTGTCATCCAGCGGGACACGTAGGGGAGAGCACGGCTGGCGAGGAGAACTGAATGGCCCCCTGGACAGGGCCAGCTCGCTGGGCCGATCGCTAGACCAGGAGCGCCATCAGCACTCTCCATAGGCCTTTGAGAAATAAAGCGTGTGGCTGTGATGACTGGACAGACGGACAGAACAAAGCAGCTGTGACTCGGATCGACCAGCATGAGGCCCTCAGGACCCCAGGCAGGGCGTCCGTCCTGGAAAGCAGGCCCACACGTACCTGGAAACATTTCGGCAAGAGGCAGAATCCAGGCAGCTCAGAACAGAAAGGTCATTTTTTAAAAAGTACAATACGACTTAGAGTGATTTCTGTCATTCTGGCAGAATGGCAGCAAGGCTGGGGGGAAGGCACCCAAGATGGTGCCGGTGTTCCCCGGGGTTACGGTTACTGGCACTCTCCGTCTTAGAGGCTGAAGGTCAGCGCTCGCCCAGGGAGGCCACTCCGCCCTGTGCTCCCTCAGTCGGCAGGTCCATGGCTCAGCTATTGGCACAGCCCCACAGGCTCCTCACCAAGCCCGGCCGCGCTTCCCCTTTACTGCTGCTTAATGCTGAGTCTCCCTGGGGGTGGACTCAGCTCTCCTGGCGCCTGTGCTCCCTTCTCCCCAGCTCCAGGTCCAGCTCCAGCTCCAGCTCCAGCTCACAGCCCCGCCCAGGGGACCAGGAATATCTGGCTGATGCACAGGCACCCCTGGTCACTGTGAGGATGCTCTGGGGCTCCAGGTGGTGGGCAAGGGGCTGCCCTGACACTCTCCTCTGACCCCCGGAGCTTTGAGTCCCACACCAGAGCCACTGCCGCCCCCAGTTCGTGATGGAGGGAGCAGAAGTGGGCACAGCCCTGAGCAGCGAAACCCAGAGAGGGAAACAGTAGCTGAGAAGCCCAGCAGAACCGAAGGGAAAGGGGTGCCCGGCACAGCCACACTGGGGTTTCCCCAGGAGTCTACATGGGCTCCCCAAGTCTTTTCAGGAATCTGGGGAGCCCATTGGAGCCGCCAACCTGGACACTCTGGCTAATTGTTGCCTGACACCGCCAGCCAGCACCCCAGGGAACGGTTACAGCAGCTGTGTTCCCTACTGCCGGCAGGAAGAAGGCTGCGGAACCCTTCCCATTAGAGACATGGGCGGGGCAGCGCTGGCTGTGCCCCTGGGCAGTTGTGCAGACAGAGGGCTGCTCTCTGTGCCTAGAGCTGGGCTCCAGGAGGGAAGGCTCCCAGACACGGTGCTGAGCCGGCTACTCAGCCAGACATCCCACCAGGCCTGCTGCTCTGGGCACCAGGTCTGCCTGGACGGGAGGACAGCAGGAGCTGTGTGCAATGCTAGTGGATGGAAATACAAATGATTTTTGGATGAAGATGTCGTCACTTCCAAAGTTGCTGTACTCAGCTGTTAGTTATAATAGGGTTTGTGCGTGTGTGTGAGCATGCACATGTGTATTCCTGAAGATTTTCCATAGACAGGATACGTCATCTCATGAATAAAGACAGTTCAGCTTCTTTCTTCCCCACCCAGATGCCATTTCCCCTGCCCAACTACCTGGGTTAAAATCTCCCACACAACGTCTACTAGAAGTAGTGGGAGTGAAGGTCCTTGTATTATTCCTGCTCTTAGGGCTGCTGTGGATTTGCCTCTGAGGATGATACTAGCTGTGGGCTATTCATAGATGCTTTTTATCAGGTTGGAGACGTTTATTAGTATTCCTCGCTTGTTCCATGTTTTACCATGAAAGGATTGTTGATTTTGTCAAGTACTTATTCTGCATCCATTGAAATGATCTCCCCCATCTTTATTCCATTAACATCCGTGTATCTCATTGCTCTTTTGTTGTTGCTGTTGTTAATCCTCACCCAAGGATATTTTTCCATTGATTTTTAGAGAGAGTGGAAGGGAGGGGGAAAGACAGAGAGAAAGAGAGAAAAAGATCGATGTGAGAGAGACACATTGATTGGTTGCCTCCCACACGTGCGCCTACCCGGGCCGGGGATCGAGCCTGCAACGGAGGTACATGCCCTTGACCAGAATCAAAACCAGGAACCTTAAGTCCGTGGGCCGGCGCTCTGAGACAAACCCGTAAGGGCTCACATTGCTTTTTACATGTTAAACCCAATTTTCTTTCTTGGGATAAACCCCATTTGGTCACACTGGGCTCGGCTTCGTAGTGTTTTGTTGAGAGGTTTGCATCTGTGTTCACAACAACGTCGGTCTGTGGTTCTCTTTCCCTCTGATAACTTTATCTGGTTTGAGCGTCAGGGTCCAGATTACTGTTTTTACATTTAAGTTTTGTGATGATAGCTTAAACATAGACCATAATTTGTCTGCCGTTTTTGTTCCCATTAAAAGTTTTTATTTACTTATTTTAAATTTATCTTTATTGTTGAAAGTATCACAGATGTCCCCTTTCTTCCCATATTAAATTATTTTACACTGCATTTCTCGATCTTCAGGTCTAATACCTGTGCAGTCTATTTACTGAGGATTGAAACGTATTTTCATCCACATGATCGGGCACCTAATGGTGGAGAAGAATGGGTACAGTGGTCGCACACGTGGGTGCAAGGCCATATGTTTCCGTATCTCAGTCCCCATACGGTTCCCCTCCAGGCCAGGCTGCCTTCTCTCCCTCACCTCCCTACCGTGGGAACGCCCCTTTATGTCAGACCTCACCCATGAACTTCCTCCCTAAGCCTCTCCTCTAGGCTTCTACACCCCTTCCCTGCGGAACATTCAATGTCCTTGTACCTACATGTTTTTGCTGCTGATATTTTTTCTTCCCTGAACGATTTCTGACTGTTTTATACTTCATTTCATCAGCAGTATCTAATATGTACTCTATTCTTAGTCACAATCCATACATGTTGTTTTTAATTCATCTTTGATGCAGTGCATGTGATATCTAAAATCTTTCCATTTCCATGCCGCTGTCTTCAGCTCGTCAAGCATGAATAAGTGCTGTGAATTCTCATAGCTGCTGAGCATTTCCACCTGGTCAGCAAGTATATATGAAAATCAAAGCACGTGAAATGGATCTTACTTGATTTTACCAAAGGCACATGGAAAATTAGAACCCGGGAAACATAAACTCTGCAATAGGTTGTTACTTAAAAGAAGCCGGTGAGTGAGTGGCTGGTGCCCTGGCAGTGGCTCCGGCGCTGGGACAGAGCGGTACCTGGCGTCAGCAGGATGACCGAGGTGACGATCAGGGAGCAGATGACCAGGATCACGAGCAGCGCGATGGCGATCCCTTTCCAGTTCCTCTGCGGAGGGTTACTCCCCACCAGCTCCTGGAAACAACACATGGAAGAGAGACGCGGTGAGAAAATACAGACACAGGGCAAGCCAAGCCAGTGCTCTCCACGTAACTAAAGGCCCAAGACATGGAAACCTGGACGGGGCCCACTCTCAGCCTTGCAGCGACACGGAGCTCATTCCTCGGCCTCTGTCTTCCCTGCCCCGGAGCAAACCTAAGGAAGAATTGGAGCCCTGGCCAGTGGCTCAGTGGTTAGAGCTTCGGCCCATGGACCGAAGGGCCGTGGGTTCCATCCCCGGCCCCAGTCTGGGCTTGTGCAGCAGAGGCAACCAATCAAGGCCTCTCTCTCACATGGATGTTTCTCTCTCTCCCTCCTGCCCCCTTCTACTCTCTCTACAAAATCAATGGAAACATGTATCCTTGGGTGAGAACCAACAACAAACAAACAAACAACAACAAAAAAGAAAGAATCTGATATTTATCATGTTTGCAGCTTTTGTGTGAACTTAATGTTTCTCCATCCAACAAACTGGGTTCCACAGCACAGAGTAATCATTGTAGAGTTTTCTCTTCTTGCAGCCAAGCCATGAACCCCATAGAATCACCCCAAGTATGTTACATTTCTGGCCCTAAGTCCTCTCTCACCTCTCTCTCACGCACGTCACACTGTTAACCTCAGCTACCAAGTCCCATGTTCACTTAGTGCGCGAAGTGTGCCCATTTCAATCCCCTGACACCTGCTGCTCACCACTGAGCCTTCCCTCCTTCTGACACTCTTCATGCAAGGCTGGCAGACACCCCAGGTGCAAGGGGAGCTGCCTGTCTTCAAGGGTACCTCCCCTGTCCCCATGCTGGGTATCACCCCCCGCCAGGAACCATATTTGCATTGCAGCAGGGATTGGGGGTGACATCTGGCAACATTGCTAAAGGGATGATAAAGGTGGAATAAATCTAGAAATTAAATCAGGTATACTGGCTGCTGAGGCCGAAGTTTTAGTTCCTTTCAAATTATTATGATTGTATAATTTACAGTTCAAATGGGGACCCTTTGAGAGACGAAGGAAGTAGTGTTGATAGTTAATAGTAAGTTAGAAATAGAACAGGGGTATATTAGTAATTAGAATGATTAATTATACAAGGGCGATGGGGCTCTCCAGGGCAAACGGAGTCAGTCACATGGCAGATGGAGGATTTCCAACTCCGCCTATACTAGTACACAGGTCACAAAACATTCCGTTAGAGCCATCGCTGCAACACACATGCTCCAAGTCAGGATGGAACAGAATGAGATGACCTCAAAGCGCAGGCGACGCCATGCACAGACACTTCTTCACCCAAGACCGCGAGTTCTTGGAGCGCCTCAAATTGCTGCAAATCAAAATAAAAATGATACTCAACTACAGGCTGGCAAAGAATGAATACCTGGCGCCCAAATATTTAACATGGACTACCCAAGGTTCAAATTAAGAAAAATTCAACTCTAAGCAACTGGCATTCACTCTCTAGGTTATCAAATAAAGAAAACTCTGAGTGTCCCGGCAGGTGGTTCAATGGTTAGAGCATTGGCCCCCCCCACACACAGAAGGGTCTCAGGTTCGATTCTGGTCAAGGGCACAGACTTCGGTTGCAGGTCCAATCCCAGGCCCCGACTGAGGCATGTGTGGGAGGCAACCAATCACTGTGTCTCTCTTACATCGATGTCTCTCTCTTCCCCGCCTCACTCCCTCCCTTCCACTCTCTCTAAAAATCAATGGAAAAAATATCCTCCTGGGAGGGTTACCAAAAAATAAAAAAATAAAAATTCTGAGAGCCATTATAGTCTTAGCAGAAATAGTTCTACAGCTGTTTAGAAATTTCTACCAGTGTTCTTATTTGTCATCCAAAATTTATCTATTAAGAAAGTGCCCTTTCAGCCCTTAAAAATGAGACTAAACATAAGCAAGGAATCAGGACAGAATGTTACACGGAGACAACCTCGCTTCCTGTTGGACTGAGTTTTCTATATGAACATCGATGCCCAGAAGTGATAGGATCTTGCTGATGCGTCAGCTTGTCCCTTCGCCCACGATGACAAAGGAAATACGCCCTTTTCATCAACTTTGCGAGTAGCATGAATCCTCAAGCAGCACCATGCCTACAACCAACGTTGTGGGGACAATCTCACAGACGTTCCTGAACCCTGATCAGATGAAATCCATGGTCACTGTCCACAACCAAATACATGACCACTGACCACCGAGTCTCCAAGGTCTGGGAAGATACAATGAATGTGCCAGTTTCATCAGCTGGAACAAGTGATCTATTTTGAATCTTGTTTCCTATGAGAAGAATCTGGAATTCTAAATTCTACTTCAAACACATCTATTAGATGTTTATATGCAAAAAAAGTCGAGGATTTTGGCTTTCTGTCAATTTCTTGACCAGCAAGGAGTGTTGTAGCCCAACCTCCTTGACATTTTAACCTCCTTGGTATTTGTGGAGCTATAAGTGATTTAGTTCTTAATTAGGACCGAGGTACAGACTAACTGTGTTCCCGCTGCTGTGGCTGCCGTGTGGCTCAGAGTGGCAGGTCACGGAAGCATGGTAGCCTGTCTGCAGGCCTGCCTGGGTAGCCAGTTCCAGGGGAAACATTTAAAAGTGCACTTTCGCCTTAGCTGGTTTGGCTCAATGGATAGAGCATCGACCTGCGGACCAAAAGGTCCCGGGTTTGATTCCAGCCAAGGGCACATGCCTGGGTTGCGGGTTTGATCCCCAGTGGGGGGCATGCAGGAGGCAGCCAATCAATGATTCTCTCTCATCATTGGTGTTTCTATCTCTCTCTCCCTCTCCCTTCTTCTCTAAAATCAATAAAATATATTTCAAAAAAATAAAAATAAATAAAAGTGCACTTTGCTTGAAAGAACAGAGAAATATAGCTGGTTAAGCACAAGACAAACCCTCAAGCCACAGTGCTAGTCAGAGGATGCCTACTTTCTGCTTGAACGATAACGCCGCTGACATGCAATTGTGAGCTGTCTCGCAGATCCTGGGTCCTCAGCCCGGCCCTCGCTCTGTATCAGCGGAGGAGAGAACAGCGAGGGACAGGAGTCCGATGTGAAAAGCTTACTGTGGCTAAGACACAGACTTCTCTGTTCCCTGACACCCGCCCCCCAACTCCTCAGCTGCCAAACTCCCCGCGTTTGCTTTTCCGGAGAAGGATTTGCCAGGTCTTGCTCTCCTGTCCCCACCGATCAACCTCTCTCTCCAAACACAGTGTCTGAGGTCTCGCTTCGCCTGTGCACCGGGCGCGGCCCTGACTTGTGGGAGGTGGTTCTGCAGCAGGGAAACCGATGTCCTGTGAAAGTGCCTTGAACAACAGCGGCAGCCACCCAGCCTGTGACATCGCCAGCGTGCCCCTCCCTGGCCCAGCGCCCACAGTATGACGTCCAGGACTAGGCTGGGCAGCTCCACAGATAATGACAGAGAGAGTGTCTACAGTATGGGGTGGGGCCAGAGTAGGGTTACAGGTGTTCGCATGAACAGTAAGACAATAGTAAATAAATAGTAATGCAATGGAAACTCTGGCCCTGGCTGGTGTGGTTCAGTAGGTTGATCGTCATCCCAGGCACCAAAGATCTCCGGTTTGATTCCTGGTCAGGGCACATGCCCAGGCTGTGGGCTTGGGCTCAGTCCCTAATAGAGGGTGTGCAAGAGGCAGCCGATCGATGTTTCTCTCTCTCCCTCTCCCTTTCCTTCTAAAATCAATGTAAACATATTTTAAAAAAGAATAAACTCTGTTTCGCATACTCACAACCGTAAACCCACTTTTGCCCACCTGTGTAACCAGGAGACAGAGGCGCTTACAAAACATGTCCTGGGAAGGAAGGTGAAAGGGCGTTCAGACTCAGAAACTGAAGATTCATGCGCGTCGTCTATTTGAATCGTCAGGTGGAGGGGAGAGAAGACGGAATGCTGTCCCTCCAGAGGCAGAGTGAGAACCAGAGCCAGGACTGAGTGTCAGCAAGACCTCAGGGTTCAACCCTCCATGCACATGGCCAGGCACGGCGGCTGCAGGGAGTGCGCAGGGGGCGCTGGTCTTCCGGGGGCGGGGGCGGGTCCTCCCAACACAGTGCCCTCTGTGGACACTGCAGGGTGGGAAGCCAAGTGCAGGACCGAAGTTGCTCCCTGGATGGAGACCTGAAGGAGGAGGCGAACAAGGCGGCCTCCTCGGGCTCCTGCTGCGGAGACTGTGCGAAAGGCCAGTGCAGGGCACTGCTCCGGGAGGGCTGGCCACGGGAGGGACGCGGTGCCAGGCCACTCCCGCCACTTCTAACAGATGCCACATCCTGCCTTTCAGGCCACGCGCTTACATTCAGACACACGGTGACTTACCCACAGGAGAGCAGGCACTTTTTATTTCTTGTTAATCCTCATCAGAGGATATTTTTTCATTGATTTTTAGACAGGTTGGAAGGAAGGAGGGAGGAGAGGGGAGAAGAGAGGGAGGGAGGGAGAGGGAGAGAGAGGGAGAGAGAGAGAGAGAGAGAGAGAGAGAGAGAGAGAGAGAGAGAGAGAGAGAGAAAGAGAGAGAGAGAGAGAGAGAGGTAAAAGAGAAACATCAATTGGTTGTCTCCTGCCCATGTCCCGCAGGTACATGCCCTTGACTGGGAATCGAACCCACGACCCTTGGTGCACGGACTAACGCTCTAACCACTGGAACATGGCCAGGGTGCAGACATTCTTTATTAACTTGCCTTTTCATTTGCCAAATTTCATTTTTCAGAGTGTAGGTAATTTGTTCTCCACACAAGCAATACTGTAACAATAATAATAGGAAGTCAATTAAAGAAAATCACAACTATCTTGTTAATGCAAAAAAAAACATTTTTCACTTTTTTCCAACTTTCTTTCTAGTCCTGGTCTACATGCACATTTAATTTTTATGTATATCACCAGAGCACAGGTGCGGTTTTTTAGTTTGAATGCAAGGTAATATGTTTCTTTGAACATGTAATTTGGGTCCCACATTCAGACTTCCTCATCTGAACTTGCAGGAGTTAAATTATTAAAAATTTGAGAAGTGATCCTGCTTCCCATGAAGGGCAAAGGAAGTTAGTAACTTATCCCCTGAGACACTGAGCCTCAGTAATGTATTTCTTAGTAGAATTACAGGTTTTTGCCTAGAATGGTAGAAATGAGACTATAATGTATTCCCTGTTCTATTTGGTACCACAAACATGCCTTAGAGATCCGATAAAATGGAAAAGCATGCTGACAACCATTTTCTCTAAGGTGATCAATCTTCTGTTTATCCATCCATCATCCATCCATTCTCCATTATTCATCCATCCACCCATCACCTATCCATTCACTGACCCTTCATCCAACCTTCATCTATCCTCCCTTCCTTCCTCCCTTCCTCCCTCCCTCCCTTCCTTCCTTCCTTCCTTCCTTCCTTCCTTCCTTCCTTCCTTCCTCCCCTCCTTCTTTCCTTCCTCTTTTCCATCCATCCTCCATCATCTGTCCATCCATCCATCCATTCTTTTTTTTTCTTTATAAATTTTATTGATTTTTTACAGAGAGGAAGGGAGAGAGATAGAGAGTTAGAAACATCGATGAGAGAGAAACATCGATCAGCTGCCTCCTGCACATCTCCTACTGGGGATGTGCCTGCAACCCAGGTACACGCCCTTGACCGGAATCGAACCTGGGACCTTTCAGTACGTAGGCCGACGCTCTATCCACTGAGCCAAACCGGTTTCAGCCATCCATCCATTCTTCATCATCTCCCTCCCTCCCTCCCTCCCTCCCTCCCTCCCTTCCTTCCTTCCCTCCTTCTTTCCTTCTTCTTTTCCATCCATCCTCCATCACCTGTCCATCCATCCATTCTTCATCATCTCCCTCCCTCCCTTCCTTCCTTCCTTCCTTCCTTCCTTCCTTCCTTCCGTCCTTCCTTCTTTCCTTCCCACAGTTATCCAGGGCTTACTTTGCCAGACCCTGTTCTGAGAACCTCAGATGCCACAGAGAAAATAAACAAAGGCCATGCCACTGTTATTCACCCAACAAATTGAATGGCTTTCAGGTTCTATGTTCCTATGTATCCAGTGCACAAGGTGAGAGGACAAACAATAAACAGCTACATCCATTAAGAGAAGCAGAAGCCCCAGGGTGAGGTCCTGGGAGCTGTCTGCCTGTAGGGAGGCAGGCGAGCTCCCTCATAAAGTGACATTTGAAGGCCAGCTGAGCGGCAGGGGGAGGAGGCGCATTGTTGCTGTAGACGTGCTGGGTCCCCCTGAATTCACACACTGAGGCTCCACGCCCATCGGGGTGGTATTTGGAGAGAGCTTTCGGGAGATTAGGGTTAGGATAGTGCTCTTATAAGAATGGATGCCAGAGAACCTGAGCCCTCCCTCTCCCTTGCTCTCCCTCGCTGCCCCCTCCCCCCTCCACAAGCATCAGGAAAGGCCCCCTGAGAGCGCAGCAGGGAACAGGCAGGTGGTCAAGCCCAGGAGAGAGCGCAGCAGCCCCCGGGCCCCCCTGATCGTGGATTCCAGTCCCCAGAGCTGGAGCAGGCGGCCGCTCCTGTGGAAGCTGCCCTGTCTGGCATCTGCTGTAACAGCCTGAGCAGAGTGAGGCCCACTGACAGCCGAGGGCACACACCGGGGTGGAGCACAGCAAGGAGGCCGCAGCCAGGCAGGGACAGTGGGCGAGTGAGGGGCCCAGCGGAGCGAGGAGGCCAGGCTGGAGTGGGAGCCAGAGAGAGGAGGCCCAGCGTGGGCTCCTCCTGAGAGCGGGTGGCCAGCGCAGCAGGCATGGGTGGCGCTCGCCTGGTGGGAGCGTACATGGAGAACAGAAACCAGGAAGCGAGGGGGGAGGAGGAGGGACCCACAGGAGCGAGCAGGTCCATCCAGGTTGGGGTGGCGCAGGTGGTGGGAAGTGGCTGATTCTGGGCACATCCTAGAAACCCTGTCTGCAGTGCATTTGGGACGCATCACACACCCCGGTGTCAGGATGCTCTATCCTCCAAGCTCTTGCATTGAGGGCTTCCTCACCACACAGAGGTCCATGCCCTTCCCTCGCCTCAGAGCCCAGACAAGTTCTCCACCCTCTGCTCACCCTTTCCTGCTCCCGGAGCTAGTCACCCCTCCCAGTCCCCTCCCCCGGCACTTTGTATATACTGTTTCCTGCTATTCCTCTCTGGCTTCATTCCTCAGGGAATCCATGCTCATTCTTTAGTTCCCATCTCTGACACTGGGGGGAGCCTGGTCTGGTTTCCGGGCAGAGTTCATTATTCTCTCCTCAGGACACAGTGGGGACACTTGGTAAATGCTTTCCGGCAGCATGATGGCACCATTAGATTATGTATCGGATGCCCGTGTCATCGCCGACAGCAAGCTGCTCGGGACGTGCCTGGATGTGCTCCTGCTCCCAAGTTGGCCACCGTCGCGCTCAGGGCCTGTCTGCCTTAAGGGAGTGGCTGTGTTCCTTGCTGGTGCGTCTGGCAGGAAGCAGGTGACTGGTGCAGAGAGCAAGCGCGAAGCAGCCCAGATGCGGTAAGGACGCCACACGCAGCGACTGGCGCTGGAAGGGGTGAAGCTGACATCTCGGGCTGGCAGGCACGTTGTCCCTGGCAATGCAGTTGTTGCTCACACTTATTTTTAACTCAGGCAAACAGAGAGCCAGCAAGGAGCTGAAAGCAGGCTAAACCGACTCCCAGGTTGCTGATGTCTGAAATATCAAATTATTAAGATAATTAACTGGTGATTAAGTAACTGGTGATCAGAGCTTGATATTTTATGTGGGGCTGGGCAGCTAGAATAGATGAAATAGGACATAAACTAATAAAGGCACCAGTCTCAGATGCGAGTCTCAGATGCAAGTCTCAGATGCGAGTATGGCCGACCTGTGGTCTTTGCTCTTCCATGTGAAACGTGGGGGTGAGGTGCAGACATCTTCTAGAGGGTCCTTGTCCGACAAGGAAGAACAAACTCGTGGAGTGACAGATTTCCTTAATAAAAGTGTGGAGTTTATTGGGAGCATATACCAACTTGATCTGGGCAGGTGTGTTTCCAAAGGGGACCCACCCCAAATGGGAAAAGCCTGCCCTCTCTCTAATGAGAAAGAATCTAAATCCAAAAAATCTGAACTCTGTCTCGTCCCTTTGTCTCTGGTTTATATGCTGTAGTTCTTTGTTTGACCCTGACCCTTTCTAATTGGATTTTCCTTGATTTAGGGCCCCCGTGCTTTCCTCGTTGATCACCCTGCTACATAGTATCAATTTCAAAGCTCAAAGCCCATGTGGTGCCCTCATCTTCCTCCCCCTCACCCTGGGGCATTTCTCCATCCTCTGTAAGATAATGCATTCCTCTCCCATGGACCCCCTTCATTCCCTAAAACTCCCTGTCCTGTCTCTAAAATTCCTTTTACATGTGCTTCCCCCAGGCCATGCCACCATGGCCTCTCCTCTCTGGGTTAAAATCTGAACTTCAGACAAAAGAGTAGCAATTCCAATGAAAACTATGAGGTGATGATTTCAAAAATTAGAGAGGTCGGCCCTGGCTGATGTCACTCATTGGTTAGAGCATTGGCCTGAGCACTGAAGAGTTTGATTCCCAATGAAGGGCACGCACCTGGGTTGCAGGTTCAATCCCCAGCCCCAGTCTGGGCATGTGCAGAGGCAACAAATCAACATGTCTTTCTCACATCAATCTCTCTCTCTCTCTCTCTCTCTCTCTCTCTCTCTCTCTCTCTCCCCCTCCCTCCCTCTTTCCCTCCCTCCCTGTCCACTCTTTCTAAAGATCAATGGAAGAAATATCCTCAGATGAGTATTAACCAAACAACAGCAGCAACAACAACAAACCCAAAACAATAGAGAAACTTAAAGCTACAAAAGTAGGAAAAAGGAAAGAAGGGTGGGAGACAGAAGGAATCTTGCTCAGGTGTTAGGACTCAATGAAACATGTTTGAAAGCTCATTCAAATGCACGAACATTATGGAAACATAGATGACTGCACTGCTCATTGCTGTCACTATCAAACGATGTTTCAATAACGTGACAGGCAGTGTGGGGAGAACTCAGAAGCACATGCCATTTCCTGCACCATTAAAGGAAGGGAAGGACAGGAGGCGGCACGCCTGTCTGCCCATGCTCACTGCTGCCCCCAGGGCTCTCTTGAGGGCACTCAGGACGCTGACTTTAGGTGGGCCCCAAAGCAGAGTGTCCGGGGGCGGCTGTGGGACTCCACAAGGGGGCGATGCGTTGACTGCTTGGGCGCACGCAGTCTGTCTTATGCCAGGTGAGTACAGCTGGCAGGAGCAGAGAAGGTGGTGGGTTCCCAGAAGCGAGAGGAGGAAGTGATTTCTCAGAAGCGAGAGGAGGAGGTGGTTTCACAGTAACAAAGGCAGTGAGGCAAGCCCAGGCCTAGCCAGCCAGGCGGGCACAGCTGGCAATGGTGCATTTCATTTGCTAACGCAGAGGGTCAGCCAGGCGGCCTCTGCCCAGGAAGGAAGAAGGGCGCTCACGTGCTTCCTCACGATGACCAGCCGGCAGCAGTCAGTCCCTGCGGCAGCTTTCCGTCGCGCACTGAGCCAGGAAGACTGGCCCTGGCTCCCTGTGCGGATGAGGCCTTTGCCAGGATAGAGTCGGACCTGGGTTTGGGTGACCTTGGTCTTAACATTTCCAGAAGGCACATGGGAAGGTGCAGCCAGATGGGCTGCACCATTCAGGCTGTGAGATGCACAGGCCTGTGGTTGGACAGGGAGGAAGGTGGGGAGTCGCAGCTGGGAATGGCTGCCACTCCCCAGTGTCACACTTCCCCCCTCCCCCACCTCTGTGAATGCTGTTTCGGTCTCCTGAGCTGTGAGCACCAGGCCTGGAGGAGGCTGTGGCCGCAGATACTGTTTCCTGGGATCCAGACAGTGCCTGTGACGGACTGTGGGCTGGGCTGGGCCAAGCTGTGCTGCTGGGCTGAGCAGGTGGCACTGGTGGGAGGATGGCATCTGACCTCAACACTGATGTCACCAATTAGAAATTGCTGGCTGCAGGCTCTGCTTTTTGAGGCCTGGTGATGAATGAGGAGCCATCATCATCTTGGCGACAAGGACTGACATTCCCGGTTATTACAGACTCTCTGGGTGCCTCTTCCCGACAGCCCACCTCCCTGGGGTTTCTGATGCCGCCCCTCCACTCAGCGCCAGGCTCTCTGCCTCCCAGTGTGTTCTTGCCTCAGGGACTGGACTGAGATCCAAGCGCCTTTGCTATGAATCTGGAAACTTCTGTAGTTGACTGTTTTACATAACAGGACTTTACATTCCTGCCTGAGGGCATGGGCATTCACAATCTTATCCACAACCAGTTCCTAGGGCAGCTGTGAGCCTGTGCTTGTGGCTCAGCAAGGAAATAGGCAAATTACTAACTGTAATTAAATATGTATTTTAAAGTGTATCTAGATACATACATATATCTGCATACAGCTATTCTAATCTAATAAAAGAGAAACATGCAAATTGACCGCATCTCTGCTATGCCCCAAGCCACACCCACCAGCCAATCAGAGTGACTATATGCAAATTAACCCAACCAAGATGGCAGCTGGCAGCCACGGAGCTGGAGCAAGCAGGAGGCTTGGTTGCCCCGGCGATGGAGGAAGCCAAGCTTCCCACCCGCCCTGGCTGGCTGTGGCCTCTGCTCAAGGCAGCAAAGTATCAATTATAGAAGATAAATAAATCCCAGAAACTTGCTTCCAGCCGCTGTGGCCTCTGCTCAAGGAGGGTCTGGGAGCCTGGGTTGCCCGGGGTCATGGCCAGCCTGCAAAGAGCCATCAGCCCTTCATCCAGGCTGGCCAGGCACCCCAGCGGGAACCCTCACCCTGAAGGGGCTGTGGCCAGCCTTCAAACAGCCATCAGCCCCTCAACCAGGCTGGCCACACCCTCATGGGGTGAGGGTCCCCTCTGGGGGGGCTTGGCCAGCCTGCAAAAAGCCATCAGCCCCTCACCCAGGCTGGCCAGGCACTCTAGCAGGGACCCTCATCCTGAAGGGGGTGTGGCTAGTCTGAAAATGGCCCTCAGCCCCTCACCCAGGCTGGCCAGGCACCCCAGTGGGACCCCCACCCTGATCCGGGTCACCCTTCAGGGCAAACCAGCCAGCCCCCACTCATGCACCAGGCCTCTAGCTTATATAATAAAAGGGTAATATGCAAATTGACCCTAACAGCAGAATGACTGGTCACTATGACACACACTGACCAGGAGGGGGCAGGTGCTCAATGCAGGAGCTGTCCCCTGGTGGTCAGTGCGCTCCCACAGAGGGAGCTCTGCTCAGCCACAAGCCAGGCTGACGGCTGCCAGTACAGCGGTGGTGGTGGGAGCCTCTCCTGCCTCCTCAGCAGTGCTAAGGATGTCTGACTGCAGCTTAGGCCTGCTCCCTGCTGGCAAGTGGACATCCTCCGAGGGCTCCCAGGCTGCCAGAGGGATGTCTGGCTGCCAGCTTAGGCCCAATCCCCTGGGAAGCAGGCCTAAGCAAACAGGTGGTCATCCCCTGAGGGGTCCAAGACTGCATGAAGGCACAGGCTGGGCTTAGGGACCCCCCCTGAGTGCACAAATTTTTGTGCACCGGGCCTCTAGTCTATAATAAAAGGATAATATCCTAATTAGAATGGAAGTCTTCTTGTAATCATTCCGGATGTCCTTCCTGAGATCAAGCTGGGGCCCGAAAGAAGCCAGCATGGGTCCCAGGTGCCCAAGGGAAGGTGGTGCCAGCAGCTTGGGGAAGGAAGGCCTACTCTTGCCAGAATTTTCATGCATCAGGCCTCTAAAATATATATATATATTAGAGGCCCAGTGCATGAAATTCATGCACAGGGGGGTACCCCTCAGCCCAGCCTGCAACCTCTCCAATCTGGGATTCCTCGGGGGATGTCTGACTGTCGGTTTAGGCCCGATCGCTCCTAACTGCCCTCCTCAAAATCCTGGTCACCCCTTACTGCACCCCCTGACAGCCTGATTGCCCCTCACAGCCCCCCCCCCCCACACACACACACACTGGCCTGGTCATCCCACGCAGCCTGCTGTTCAGTCGTTTGGTTGTCCCTCACTAATCCCCCTGCTGGCCTGGTCATAGGCAGCCATCTTTTGAGGGTGTGAGGGTTAATTTGCAATATTACGTCTTTAATACATAGAATACTTTAAAATTTATGTGTGGTTTTTTAAAAAAACTTTAGAGGAAAGGAGAGAGAGAGAGAGACATTGATAGGTTGCCTCCCATACACACCCCGCCCCAACTGGGAATCTGACCCACAATTTAGGTGTGTTCCCTGATTGGAAATCGAACCCCCAACCTTTTGGTTCACAGGATGACACTCCAACCAACTGAACCACCCATCCAGGGCTTCATTCTCTTTTACCTACAAGTGCAACACCAGACCTGAAATTATTTTAAGGTCTTCCGTTTAATTGGCTGTGTCTGATAGCTTCTCTATGAAATTAATTAAAAACTGAAGCGATTCTTTCTGTCAGAGCTGCAGCTAACTCGCACTATGTTGACGTAGGGTGTTAAAGCTATCATGCTGGTCCTTAAATCACAAAAGCCGGGCACTGTGCCCTGGGCAGTCAGGAGCAGCTGTGCACTACCCCGTGCCGAGAGGTCCCACAGTGGAAACGGGCTGTGCAGGGAAGTTGCAGAACTTGAAACAGCACTTGCAGCTCCATCTTGCTGCGTGTGGTACAAGGTTTCAAAACCCTCTTCAGACAATGACCGTCTGCATAGACCACAATTCGGAGACAAGTTTGAGGCTGGCAGCTTTCTGGCAAGCTCCAGGCTCACTTGTCAACATCAGAATCCCTGCAGGCGCTCAATAAATACCACGTTGCTAACAAGTCTCAAAGGCCAGGACTGCCAGCAATTTCCGGCAGACACCAAAATAACTTGAGCTCATTTTTCCCAAAGGGCTTGCGGTCCTGATGTGACCTCCACCCCCCATGCAGTGTGGAGGCCAGTGCAAGGTGCTGCGGTCACAGTGCGCCGCCACCCTCCTCCCCACCCTGTGCCAGGCGCCACCCTTCCTTTCTGCCAGCTGCTCCCTGCCCTCAGCCCCAGGTACAGACATCGCGGGAGTGAACGGGGTTGGACATGAAGCCTACGTGCTGAGCTAGTCCATCTACAGAAACTTCACCCAGGGGCCCCTGCACGTATGGGGGTCACACTGAAGCCTATTCCGATGAGCAGACAGACATTTCCAAAGACTGCAGGATGCCCAGAGCTTGGTGGGACAGCGAGTCGCAGCTGGAAAGGGGAGGACATGGGAGCTTGGGGTGTGGGGCGCGGATGGGGGTTTGAGGCTGTTTCCGGCGGGATTCATCTGTTGTGCTGTGTGCTTGCAGGTCCTGTAGGTTTCGTACTGCAAAGTTCACATGGGCCAAGTGAGGCGTGTGCAGCAGCTCCAGCTCCCAGACGTCACCATGAGCCGGGAAGGAGGGGACCCGCCTGCCCTGCCACCCTCACACCAGAAGGAGCGAGAGGACGCCAGGCAATGAGGGCACCAGGAGGTACGTGAGACGGACAGCAGGTATGTGGGGGGGTGCCAATCTTGGTGGGGGGGCAGAGGCGGGCCCGGGCTCCGAGGAAGTGACATTCAGCCTGATTGCTGCGGGAGGTGCGGGAGCAGCGGGGGAGGGCGGGGGGACGGGACGGAGGGCAGGCTCTCCACCCAGGCCGCACAGTAAGGGGTGCACCGGTGCCCTGTGGAGCACAGACCCGCTGCACCTCCGATGAGGCCGCAGGGAAGGCAGGGAAGCTGGGGCAGCCATGCAGACTGCACCAGGGTTTTGTACTTAATCCCATGCAATGGAGCACGGAGGTTCTGTGAGCGCCTGGGAAACCCCAGGGGAACTGACCATGACTCCGGCAGTCACTGATGCCAGAATAAGCGCCCTGAGGATGACCAGGGCTAGCTCCTTCTCCCTGTGCCTCCATGGGCGTCCCCTACCAGGCAGCCCTGCCGGAGGGGCTCAGCGGGCGGGCACCACCCCGGGCACCGACAGATTGAGGCTCCATTCCCTGTCAGGGCACACGCCTGGGTCGCTGGTTTCAGCCCCAGTTGGGGAGCTTGTGGAGGCAGCCGATCCTGTTTCTCTGCCACATCAATGTTTCCCTCCTGCCCCCTCCTCTCTCGAAGCATGCCCTTGGGTGAGGAGGTCTATGTATGCATCAGGCCAAGGTGGGATCTAATTCCCTAAAAAGGAAAATATTCACGCAGCCACTATCACAGTGATGGGGAGAAAACAGATGGCGCACGCCCGCCTGCAGTTCTGCCCTTACCCTGCTCATCTCTGGTCTGAATGCGTTTTCCTTCTAGTACTTACTTCCTGTGAACAGCTCCGGCATACGTTTCCTTTATGTATCATGGACCATTTGCGATACGCAGAAGGCAGCAGCCAATACAAACTCAATGGCGCCTGTATGTCAGGGCGCGAACAGCTTCCCACTCGCGGGGCGCTTCCCACTCGCAGGGCACCGGGACTCAGGAGGCAGCACGTGATGAGATGCAGGACAAGCCTCAGGTGACCCTGGAAGCAGCAGACACCATCCGCCAGCTTCCGCTGCAGCCTGCGGCGCGCACACCCCACACTGGCTCCGTTCCTTAGCCGTTGTTCCGGGCCCTATGCTTACATGGCGGTGCTCGAGGCAAACCGGTGCTGTTTGGCCCGAGGAGCCCGAGGAGCCCAGCGGAAAGCAGAAGGCTGAGGTTGCCTCAGAGGACTGTGGTGAACGTATTGAGGCCAGTGCCCCCTGGGACCCTGGGTGGGGGGGCCTGGTGCAGCCCTGGGAGTGACCCGGGGACACGGCAGCCCGGGTCCTCTCTCTGCGCCTCTGTCAGACCTCCCACCGCTGTCTCGCACATGAGCACACCTGGGTCCAGGAGGTGGTGAGGCTCTGCCCCGGGCGGGAGGGGGGTGTGCCTCAGTAACAGTAACAGGCGAGAAGTCTCGGCCTCGACACAAGCTCCCATACAGCACGCAGAGGCGCACACATCTGCAGGGGATTCACGCATGTCTGATGAGTTACGTTGCAGACCAGAAGGTAAAAGCACTAACCAGCCCTCCCACTTCTGGTTATATATCCTAAGAATCACAAAGCACCAGTCAGAAAGAATGTATGACCCCTATGGTCATAGCAACACTGTTTACAATAGCTAAGATCTGGAAACAGCCCCAGTGCCCATCAGTAGACGAGTGGATAAAAAGGCTGTGGTACATCTACACCAGGGAACACTCTGCAGCAGTAAAAAGAAGAACCTCTCACCCTGTGAGACAGCATGGAGAGACCTGGGGAGTATCATGCTAAGTGAAATAAGTCAGTCAGAGAAAGACAAGTATCACATGATCTCACTCATATGTGGAATCTAGTGAACAAAATAAAGTGATGAACAAAATAGATCCAGATGAATGGAATTATACAACAGACTGACGATTCTCAAGAGGGGAGTTGGGGAAAGTTGGGAAGAGATTAATCAAATATCTTATATACATACTAGAGGCCTGGTGCACAGATTCGTGTATCAATGGGGTCCCTTGGCCTGGCCTGCAGTGATCGGGCCGAAACCGGCTCTCTGACATCTGACATCCCCCAAGGGGTCCTGGATTGCAAGAGGGCGGTTCTCAGGTGACGGGCCCGGAATCGGGTTCCCTCCTGTCTTGTTCCAGGTACATCACCTGAGAGCCCCCACAGCTTGGCAGCTCCTGCATTGAGCGTCTGCCCCCTGGTGGTCAGTGCTCATCATAGCTACCAGTCAGACGGTCAAATGGTCGACGGCTATATATATATATATATATATATATATATATATATATATATATCCAATTAATACAGACAATAGTATGGTGAAGGCCTGGGGTGGGGCAGGGAGGAGGGGAATAAAATGGGGGGGGGGAATTAGGGACATCTATAATACTGTCAACAATAAAGTAAAGTAAAATAAAATAAAGCACTTGGATTAGAAAATGCTAGTGGTCTAAATTGCACCCCAGCACACCCAGGTGAGGAGGAGCTCAGCACTAAAGGCAGGACAAAAGGAAACATGAAGAGAAGAATTTCGAAGGCACCGAGTGGAAAACACAAGGAGATGTCAGATACAGGGCGGGTGAGAAGCAGTGGGACACCCAGACTCTCGAGGAAGATGCATGTGAAGAGGCCCGTCTAGATCTCTGGGGTGACGCCAACAGCCAACACACCCAGGCACCTGCGGGTACCACATGTGTGTGCAGATGATGCCCCTGAAAGGGAAAGTGTTTACATGGCACATTCTCAAATAATTTCTTCTTGAAGCTATTCAAACAGATTCTGCAGTTTCAGTGGCTAAACGTTTGTTATCTGGCAGCAGGCCACATCTGGAACAAGTGTATGCTGTAACTGAATCCAGACTAATGCGTTACTTCAATGTGATTGGGCCCGTTTCAGTCATCATCTGACAACCCAGTGCCTTTACATATTGCGATCAAAGAGCCTCAAGGACACCTTTATTGTTGTTATAGGCAAAATTGATTTTAAAAGATAACCACAGTTTATGATAATATCGAGGAGGCCTGAAGCATGTGTTTGAGCCATGACATGGAAGCATGAGGGGAAAAGAAAGGAATATGTATTTGACTTTGGATGTGACGTAACAGCTGGAGAGACATTGTAGGGAGCCTAAAGGAAAGAGAACACAGTACATGCTTGATTGGAAAATACTTTCCTGAAGAAAAATGACTGGGGCCAGCACTTAATGCTGCCTCAGATATAGGAAGCTGCAGATTTGGGACAAAAGAAAAGCTAGCTATTTGCTCTGCAGGACAGAAGGAAAAACTAATTGACACGACAAGAAAGATGATTTGGAACAGCTTCTAGTGTTTCTCACAACGATGCTACAAACGCCTCCTCGGAACCCCGTGGTAGACAGGTCAAGTGCAGACTCCTGGGCCCTCACTGACCTGCCGTCTCGGGGGGCGGGGGGCAGAGAACATCGCTTTTAGCATCTTCCAGGTGAGGTTTCTAGATACTGGACTGTGAGAGCACCATCTACAGGAATGGTTCGCCATATGCCTGTATCCCCATAAGTCAGATCCGTTTAGCAAGTTCCTCCCAAACCGGTTTATGAATGGGAGGCTCAGGCTGCCAGAATCTATTGCAGCTTTGGAACAGGGACCGGAGTTTCCACTTTCAGCATAGGGTCTCTAGCCCACCAGATGCGCACCATCCGTCTTCATCAGATCACCTCCTCTCCGACCTTGTCCACTTCAGAGAGGAAAGCTCCGTGGTGCGCATGCTGGTGTTTTCCCTCGGACCCACCCCCTGCCTGGCCCTGTGTCCTGGGAGACTGGCCGTGACCCCTACAGACTGCAATCGCTGTGTATCTTTGCTGATGACTTCAGCTTGGCCAGTGGGAGGCCCTGGAAGGAGGTGGGTGGGAAGGAGGAGAGGTCCAGTGACCTTTGTTGGACTCGGCTTTGCCCAGCTCACCTGGCAGGGGCGCCTTCCTTCCACAGCCACCGCGTAGGGGGCACCCTTGCCCCTTCAGGCTTAGTGGGGCAGGTGTGAGTTTCCGGGTGCTGCCGTTCTTGGGGGCCTCACCTCTCTGATTGCTCCCTTAACCCGTCCACACCTCAGCAAACAGTCCTTCCTGACAGGCCCTTGCACCCCTTTGAGCTGGACTAGGTTTGTCTTTGACACGAGTTGGCAGAGGGCCCCGTTTCCTATAATCAGATGAATGGCCATTCTCCAGTCGTGGGCGGTGATCGTCGAGGCTGCCTGGACGGCACCGGGCTCACCTCAGGGGCACTGAGAGAGGATCTGCACTGGAACACGCTCCCCGGTGAGCTGCATCGGACAGCAGCTGGGGAAGGACTACCACCACAAACACAGGGAAAGGCTGACCGGGAATTCCAGGCCCCGGGCCACCGCGGAGGACAATCGGTGATGCCCCTCGCCTCACGGAGCCTGGCCGGCACCTTGGCTTTGCTTCGCTCACATCCTTGACAACTGGCTGTCTGCGCTGCAGACACACAGATAATGGTCTGCAGCGCAGATGGGCTCCAGGCTCTGACCCACCGAGGCTGGACCTGGGTTGTGCCTGACCTGTGGGTGCTAACGCGGAGCAAGCAAGCTGATGGGTGCATGGGGTTTTAAGGAGCTGGCTTAATTAACTACGTGAGAAATGGGTTGTTAGAGGACTCCTGAATTAATGTTCATGACAAAGCAGATTTTTTAAAAAGATTTTAAAATTGATTTTTAGAAACAGAAGGAGGAACAGGGGGAGGAAGAGAGGGAGAGAGAAAAACATCGACTTTGTTGTTCCACTTACTTATGAATTCATTGATTCCTGCCTGTGCGTGACAGGGGATTGAACCCAAAACCTGGGTGAATCAGGATGAAGCTCTAACCAGCCGAGCCCCAGCCAGGGCTAGAATGCAGGTTATTTTACTGGGCTCACGAGAGTACATTATTGGTGAAAAAACTCACTGTATACTCATTTTGATTTTCACTTAGTTATCAATTATTTAAAATAATTGGTTATTGAATTTCTCAAGCAGTTGCAAAGAAAGCATTTGACTTACATAACGCTACTCATTCTTCTAAAAGCCCAATGATAGACAATAGAAGAAATTAACCAGAGGAGGGATAATTATTTGAAGTCTTTATTTATAAAACGTTGTGTGTATTTAATACAAATTAAATGTCTAAAACTGGAAATACTTCAAATGTGGCTTCAGGTAAATGGATTCAAATAATATTCCCTGTTCTTTTCTCTATAAAATCCAATTGGCATCTGAATGAAAGCACTGCCCCTGAGGAGCCAGGGCCGCACACCACAACCACGGGCAGTGGGCTCCGTGCTGCAGCCTTAAGAGTCGTCACAGACTCCCTCACCATCACACACGTCCCTGCATCCCGGAGGCTCCATGGAGGCCTGTGGTCTCTGACTAACTGAGTAAAGACCAGTGGGTACAGCATCGTCGGAGACACTGTTTAGGAAACTGAGTCTCTGGAGAAACCCTGGTGGCTGAGGTTTCCCTTTCCTTAGGAAACGGAGTAGCAGAGCCAGAAAGGGAGTTACTGACGGTCCGGGTGCCTGGGTGGTAGCTGTGTCTAGTAGACCAAGGAGCATCTGAGCAGGCTTCCCAGACTTCCACAGGCAGGACCAGCGAGGACCTCATGGATTCGGTTCAAATTCAGGTCTGGGCAGGGCCAGTCTGCATTCCTAACGAGCTCCCAGGGAACACCAGTGCTCCTCAGTCTCCACTGTGAATATCCTAGATGCTGGCCTGCAGGGCTGACGAGGAAGGGGTTCTAATGAGGAGGGTCTGTGAGATGCTGGGCCACGTTCTGTGAGGTTTCAGGGCAGGAGGCACACGGGAGCACCGAGCAGGCGGCCCTGTGAGCAGGTGGGAGGCACCGGCTGTGGTGTGAGACCCTTGGCAGGGCGGAAACCAGGGAGGAATCAGAGAAGCCATGAGTGGGGACATAGCCATTCTGATGAGGTAACACAGAGTGAGCTGAGTACAGAATTGCAAAGCTTTAAAAGATGTGACGCTGGAAGAAGATGTTGCATTTGGACTGTGGGAGCTGTGGGGCATTGGGAGATAAAGCTTTTACCGAGGTAACGGGGCACCCATTGTTATGAAGTGAACTGTCTTCCTCAGAATCCATAGCTGGAGCTCTAACCCCAGGGCAATGCAGTTGGAAAAGGTCCTGGGAAAAGGACACAGCGAGATCGCAGCCACAGCCACATCCACAGCCACAGCCACAACCAACCTCTCCGGCACTTGCTCTTGGATTCCAGCCTTCAGCGTGCTACAGAATAAATTCTCCTGTTTCAGCCTCCGGTTGGCGGTATTCTGTTATGGCAGCCGAGTGGGCCCAGTTACCTGCTTTCCCGAGAGCGAAAGGATGAACTGGATGCACGCTTGAGCCCCGCCTGTCAGGATGCTCACTCTAAGGGGCTAAGCTGTAACCTAGCAGCCCAGCACCACAGAGTTCCAGGTACGCAAGTGCAGATGACAGAGACAGAAGCCATGGAAGTAGGTGTTTAAAAGTAAGAGATGCAAGAAATAAGCCAAGAGGTGCTTGTCAGCCTGGGGGACACAGGGTCATAAATGTCTTCGTTGGCCCAGGTGACTTTGGCTTGAGTGGTTGAACGTCTGGAGAGCTCGTTTCTGTACAGATTCACATTCAACCCCATTCAGGAAGAACGATTAGAGGGGAAACCCACTCTACCTTTTAGCAGCGGAAGAAGAGGACAAATGCAAGGTGAGCTGTTAAACTCGGGAGAAGGCGGGGAAGGATGCTGTTGAAGACCCATCTCTGTGACATTTCTGCTCAACAGTGAGAGGCGTTCTCTGCTATTAAGGTTATTGTAGAATGGTTTTAACCAAAGGTCGAGAGAAATGTCCTCTGTGCCCTTTTAAGGATGCATCCAGTCCTAGAAATCTCTGACTTGATGGGAATTTTTAACAGGGTCGAGGCAGGAGACATTCTCAGCCCAAAACTCCCTCTGGCAATGCTTGTGAACACCTATGTCTCTTTTGTTGCTGTTAATCCTCACGGGGGTGGTGGTGGAATTTTTCTATTGAGTTTTAGAGAGAGTGGAAGGGAGGGGAGAGACAAAGAGAGAGAGAAACATCGATTACCTCCCACCTGCGCCCTGAACAGGACTGGGGATGGAACCTGCAACCAAGGTAGGTGCCCTTGACTGGAATCGAACCCGAGACCCCTGGTTCCAAGGGCTGATGCTCTAACCTCTGAGGCAAACTGGCGGGGGCAACACTTATGTCTCAGTTCCTAAGAGCCCATGATACAAGCTCCTATTGTCTTAGGGGAGCAAAGGTGCATGTATTTATGTCAACAATGATTTGTAATGTATTCAATCTAGCAAATAAATCAGGCTCTATGGGAAGACATTAAACTTAGTTGTTTTAAAGAAAAGAAACAAAATCTCCCACTATGTGCATTGGGTGCTTATTACAAGTAAAATTAAAAATCTTAACATCCATTGATTAACGATGCTGAAGTAGAGAATTGTGTTTGGTTATTAGTTATAACTGGCTCTGACCTCTACCTTGGGAGAGGAACATATCAGGAAGACATAAGGAAGCAGTATAGTACGTTACCCAAAGGCCTGGGACTCACAAACACACACACAGAACCAGAAAAACCTCATTATTTTGTACGCTTCAAAGATGGAAAAACAAAACAAACTTTAAATCCAACAAAATTCTGAATCTGAAATAATTTAGTCCCAGGAGACATTTAAGGCAGTTTGCACCTGCTTATTAGCAGAGTTAGAAGAAAACTCTGCAAACCTCATTTTTGCTTTCTCAAAAGTCCACTAATCTTGTCTGTCAGGAAATGCACAACCCAACCAACCCTTCAAGCCATGGCTTTAACATTTCCAAACTGTCATCCCGAAGACGTGGCATTAGGAAAATCCGAGGCTGTGTGATCTTTGCTCACACAACATTATGGACCTGTCTTGTATTTTCTCTTTAAAGAGCATCTCTTGTCCTTTTCAAGGGATGGATTTGCAAAGATGGGTACCACTCATTAAATTCTAAGACTTCTGCATGTACTTCACCCCAGTGATCTATTTTCCTTCCGTTATTAGCCGCAGGAATGTGAACAGAGAATGACTGTGCCCGTGCTGAAATGGGATACTGTTGCATTTTCTCTCTCCCCGGCACAGAAGCCTTTCCTGCTCAGCACCTTGGACAGCACCGTGGGTTTCAGGCAGGTGCCCAGCCTGGGCTGGGGCTGGTATTGTTACAGAACCACCTGCTAAGTAAAGCTGGTGCCATGGCCAGGAACCAGATCCGGGGGCCCTAGATCTTGCTTTCCAAATGCCATTTTCAAGTAAGAAAATGCCATTTTCACTCTTTGGAGAAATGGCTGATTCTAGAGCCTGTAGTGATTCTGACCCGAATACATGGCTCCAGTCAGGAAAACAAGGGGCGACTGAGAAACTCAGAGGCCAGAGGGCACGGTGCGCCCATAGCTCAATGCAACGTGAGTCCCAGGACCGGATTCTGGAACAGAAAGAGGCCATTAATGTGACTGGAATTAAGGTAATTTACCAATTGCAGTTTCTTAGTGTTTTTGCTTTTTGTTGTTGCTGTTTCATTTTTTTGTGTGTTTTTTTAAAGGAGACAGAGGTTCCAAGGAAGTTATTTTTATTTTATTACAATTATTTTTAATCCTCATTAAGGATATGTTTGCTTTTATTTTAGAGAGAGAGGAAGGGGGAGAGAGGGAGAGAGAGAAACATTGATCAGTTGCCTCCCACAAGCTCCCTGACCGGGGATTGTACCTGCAACCCAGGCATGTGCCCTGACCAGGAATCAAACCCTCAACCTTTTGGTGTATGGGACAATGCTCCAACCAACTGAGCCACCTGCCAGGGCAACTTTCTCAGTTTTGAGTAACGTGCCATGGGAAGGTAAAGTGTTAACAATGGGAAATTGGGTGAGGAGTATAAAAGGACTCTCTGTCCTGTCTTCACCACTTTTTAATATATAAAATTATCCCCAAATAAAACAAGATTCCATTTTAAAAGATCAAACAAGCAAAAACCCTAAACCATTCATACTCAGTATTAGATTCAGCTCGAGGAAATCAAGAACTAACCTGCTTCTCCAACCTCAATTTAACACACACTCAAGCAGGTAATTGATGGCATTAGACTCCAGGCCCCTTGATACTGAAACTCCGCATTTACACATTAAACACAGGAAGATTCTTTACTTTAAAAAAGAAATTTTCTTTGTCCCATTTTTCTTGAAACACATGACTTCTTAATCCATCGCTTGCTTTCTCGCTTTGAAAAGAAAGTACTGCTGCTATCACAGTGTTGGTGAGGGCAGTGATAGCGATAACAGCACACACTCCTTGAGCACTGAGTACGTGCCAGGCTTGTTTTAGCTGCATTATGTATATTAACTCATTTAATCCTCATAGCCCATGAGCTGGGTCCCATCCCTGTCCCCGGCTCACAGAAAGGGCACGGAGGGACAGAGGGTAGCCACCTTCTGCAAGGTTGCTTAGATCCAGCTAGGAAGTTCCACAGCCAACAGTAGAAGCCAGGCAGTCCTTACAGAGGATCACCTCTTAACTGACATTAATGATGTGCACGTGATGATTGACAGGGGGCCACCATCCACCTTGGGCCCAGCCTGGAAGCCCTGGGAACTGGTGCTGCCAGGAATGCATCCTCCCCTCAAAGAGAAGTAACAAATCAGCTCCTTTGGAAATGAAGAGCAGGTTCTATAGCTTCTTTGATCTCAAAGGAAGCCACACATTTTACTTAGTGCCTGGAAATTCCCAACTTTAAAATTGAGGTTCAGAAGAGAAAGCGACCAGGTGGGAGACCAAAATGATAGCATCTCTCATGCTGCCCCCTTGGTGGCATCTCCTCAGAGCAGCGATGCCAGGGAACACAGGGCGGAGAGGAGCCAAAAGCAAGCCTCATCTAGGCAGAGTCATGGTGGGGAGGAGCGGCAGGTACTCAGGGCACTGACACACACACCGTACACGGTGACTTGTAGGCACGTGGCTGGACACCAGAGACACAAAGAAATGTGAGACCTGAGTCTTTCTCTCAAAACCTTTTCCAATAAGTTTTCAATAAGAGAAAGACCAGGACCATATGATTTCAGTTATATGTGGAATCTAATGAACAAAATAAACTAACAAAATAGAAACAGGCTCATAGATGGAGAGAACAGACTGACAGCCATCAGAGGGAAGGGGTGTTAGGGACTGGGTAAAAAAGGTGAAGGGATTAAGCAAAAAAACCCAAAAAACCCAAAACTCATGGACATAGACAACAGTACAGTGATTACCAGAGGGAAGGGGGCTGGGGGAGGTAGAAGAGGGCAAAGGGGGGATAGCTGGTGACCAGAGGAGACTTGACTTGGGATGGCGAAGATAATATAATACTCAGATGATGTGTTGTAGAACTGTACACCTGAAACTTATATAATTTTATTAACTAATGTCACCCCAATAAATTCAATTTAAAACCTCCTTTTCAGTTAAGTTGGGGGCAGTCAAGATACAACATGCATAAAATGATTTTTTTAAAAATGAAGTGTGAGGGACCACATGACTGCCATAGAAAGAAGAAATAGGTGCCGTTTGGAAAAGGGGCCACCGGGGACATCTTCTCAGAGGATTCTGCCTTAAATTGGAAATTTAACCATGAGTAGGGGCTCTAGTTGGAGCGGAAGGTTGGAGCAACACCCTGGGAGTCAGAGGTCTGGTCCGCAGTCCGTGATCCGCTGCGAGTGGGGAGGGAAGTAACGGGATGGACAACACCTGTTAAAGGCAGCATCTCCCCGGAGAGGCCAAGATAACAATGTGTGCGCTGATGGAAAGGGGCATCTATCTTCCTGAGCTGGCCCAGGACCAGCTGGTGCTTGTAAGGAGTGATGATGTGTTGCATCTGCACAATTTCTTCTTTTCCCAGGAACACTTGGCGCTCATGCTTAGAAGACGGCATCTGGCATCCGGACACACTATCCTGACACCCACCTTGTTCTCTCTCTCTCTCTCTCTCTCTCTCTCTCTCTCTCTCTCTCCCACGAGCTCAAGCAGAACTGTGTTTGAAGATGTACTAAGGGGTAGCAATGGCCTGTTCTGACCAGCAGGTCTGGGTGCAACCTGAGAATTTGCCTTCTAATAGGGTCCCAAGCTGTTCAATGTTGCTGCTCTGAAGGCCACTGGCCTCGAGGCGACTGCTCCTCCACGGGCCTCATGGAGCCGGCTGAGGTGCCTGCTAGTGTGCAACGCCAAGCCCACCTGTGTGTGTCCACTGCCCACCCACACCTTCCCCACGGGTTGCTCCGATGGCCACTCTGAAGAGCTGACTTTGTCTGCTAAGAAGTCTTTTATATAATCACTAGTGACCCGGTGCATGAAATTTGTGCAAATTAACAGGGAATCAATTAGAGGAAATATTTTAATATTGCTATTTGCCCTTTCTTTATAATAGAAGTGTCAGAGATGAAAGAAAATTAGTAAAATGTATATGAAAATCTCCCTCCTGTCAGAGTCTGGGGTGTGGCATGGGACCCAGAGTCAAGTCCCCATCCACCCGCACACACCTCAAAATCACCCAAGACCCAGACCCGGCCGGCCCCACCCCCATCAAGCCTCGCAGGGCGGGGGGCACAGTCTCAGGTTCCCCGGCCCCTGTGCGAAGGCTCGACAACCATTTGCATATTAGCTCTTTATTATATAGGATAGTCATTCGGTTTTCTGTGTGGTTTTTTTTTGTACTTAACTGGCAAAATGAAAAGCTAGAAATACTTAAATACCCCAATTAATTTTATTTTTATTTTTATTTTTTTTTGCTAATTTACTTGTGCTTAAAACTCAGAGCCTCAGAACCATAGTCAGGGGAAAGATGTACCTTTTAGGTTACATATTTCACAATATTGAATTATCATTTGGCAATTTCCCCAAACAAGTTATGTAGCAGAAAGATGATTTGACTTTGGGTGAAGGGCACACAATGTGATATGCTGGTGATTTTCTATAGAAATGTACACTTGACCCCTATGTAATCCTATTGGCCAATGTCACCCCAATAAATTTAATTAATAAAAACAAGAAAAACAAAAAAAAAGAAAACAGTCATGAAATGGTGAAGTAACAGAAGAAAAGAGGGGCCCACACTGTTGAGAGCCCCAAAAGCCAGAGCAGGAAACAGGAAGGAAATCAGGGGTCTGACTCTCGTGCCTCCCCTCCGCTCCGGATTCCCAGAGTCCCATCCACAGAAGGCAGGAGCTGCAACGCTTCCTCCTCACACCCCTCACCTGCCTCCACAGTCAGTGGCCACCTTCCCCCCCCCCCCCCCCCCCCCCCCCCCCCCCCTCCAGAGGCTCTGCTGTCTCAGTTACCTCTTTCCAGGCCCAGGTTTGGGAAATGCTTGAGAACTCTTGCAACAGGGGGCCTGGGCATGAAGAAATGCCTACAAGGATTCATCTGGTGCCCTGTGCCTTGTGCTACCTTCACGCCTGTCCCAGTACCCTCTCAACTCTGCCACTCCGAATCTTTCTGATCTTTCCACACTCTGCCCATCATGGGCCTCTTCCTCTGTACACCTAAAGCACCCCACTTTCCCTGGGAATTCAGATGCACAGTGGGGGGCCAGCGTACTGCACCCTCTCTAGGGGGAAACTCTGCAGCTCTCTCTGATGGTGAGAGGTAGGACACCAGGAAGCCCAGAGGGACCGGGATGCTGGACAGAGGCCCTCAGCGTCCTGTGGCGTCTTGTACTGTGGGTAACACCTTGTTATGACAACCAAGAAAAGGGCAAGCCATTTTACGATGCTCCAAATGCAAGGAGAGTTTCAGGCATTTTCAGGGATGGCTCTGACTCAATCCCATATACAACTCTGATAATTTGCTCTTAGTGTCTCTGTTTTGTGCAGAATAAAACTCAGTAATTATGTAACTATGAGCAAATGCCCAATCCCTTCTGAGCCTAAGACTTCGAGTTGGTATTTGAACAACTCTGAGGTTCTACGCCTTACACTTACGTCACATGGGAACCTTCCTACTGTTACGTAGGGCTCTGTCATTGTCCTGTGCCTTCCCAATGCTGACACTGGGAAGCTACCACCACGTCTGTCTTTTTTTTTTTTCTTTCTTAATCCTCATGCAAGGATATTTTTTCTATTGATTTGTTTGGGGAGAGTGGAAGGAAGGGGGGGCAGAGAAAGAGAGGGAGGGAGAGAGAGAGAGAGAAAGAGAGAGAGAGAGAGAGAGAGAGAGAGAGAAAGAAACATTGATGTGAGAGAGACTCATTGATTGGTTGCCTCCCGCACGTGCCCTGACTGGGGATGAGGACTGAGTCTGCAACCTTGATACATGCCCTTGGCCAGAACTGAACACTCAACCCTTCAGTCTGAGGGCTGGTGCTCTAGCCACAGAACAACACTGGGTAGGACAAGTCTGTCTTTTTTTTTTTTTTTTGAATCTTGAATAATATATTTTATTATTTATAGAACATAAGTTATTCATTTAAGGGTTAATATTACAGTGAGTGAAGCTGACTATAAATTGAGAAAATCTGAGCCAAAAGTTGGTTAAAACAATAAGATATAATTTTAATTAGAAATATGAAGTTTCAAACTTCTCACTGAAATGATGAGGGCAAATATAGCCTCATTGTGAAGGTCACACAAACAATAAGGTCATATGTGATTATAGATTATTTATTGCTTATAAACTCACATGTCACGTGCCTCTTGCTGACACGCCCCTGTGTTTCACTGCAGCCTCCTCCTTCGTGGTTCCCTGCTGAGTCCCAGGAACCTCTTGGAGCCATTGCTTGGTATACTCGTCTCATCGATGTCAGCCTACCTCCTTCTAAGCACAGGGTACAAACTTTCTTAAGTTTTCATTTAGAGTAGCAAGTTTTAAATGTTGACATTTCTCTATGAGCATTTAACCTCTTAGAAATGAACAATGTTGTGTAAATCTTGAGGAATAAGTTGTATTTTATGTAATAAGAACTGTATATGACTTGAACCATAACCTTTAATTTTATTTTTCTTATTATTTTCATAGTATTACCTATTGTCTTTCTGTTTATCTCCTGAAGTGGCTAAAATGTTTTATTTTAGTATTAGAAAATTCAGATTGATTATGGAGGTGTTTTAAGTCTCAAACAATGACTGAGAAGAATTTTAGTTTTGGTTGCATTTCTTTCATGTACTTTAACTTAGGTTTTGATTTATTCATTCTTCTTTGAATTTAACATTTTATTTTTACTGTTACATATATCACAGTCCAAATAGTCCTTTTGATTCAGAAGACTTTTAAAATATTTTCCCAAAAGTTAAAGAATGCATTTTTATTTAAGATTGAAATTTTTTTACAGAAGAAAGAAATATTAGCAGTCTAATTTGTGGTAGGTCCTGAAGCATTCTCTTGAACTCAGTGAAAACATTGACATGTATCTTCCCATCTACTTAGAAGAAAAAAATTCTCCACTTGCTTTTGAATTTTATTTCATCTGTACTTAAATCCTTATGAGGATGAGAAATGTGCACATTATAACAAATGTTAAATATAGGCAAATTGAATAACCACCACTCATAGTTTGGCCCAAATATAGGATCTGGTTTCAATTAGACTAAACCTAGGGATTTACCATTGTGATGTCAATGGATTCTTTCCACATTAGATGATTTTGTAAAGGCATTTTGGGTCCAAAACTTGGGTTCATTTTTGGGGAAATTTAGGTGTCCTAGTTCAGAATTAGAGAAATGTTCTCATATTAGACCCTAACATCCTAATGACCTAGATCCCAGGAATTCTTCTATTCCCGTATAGCAGATGATCCACTGGGTGCTAGACTTCCTCTGGCCAAGGCCCCTACACCTCCTATCTTTTCATTTCTCTTTGCACAAACAGGTCTGGGCACAGCAATGAAGATGTAATACATATAATCAATGTAAGTCTGTCTTCTTCATCCCAGATTTTAAAGGCATCTATTGGCCCAGCAGAGAGGCCTCAGCTGCGGGGATGGGAGGGAGGGGAGGACCCTGTCCAAGTGGCTCCAGGCCACAGCCTCATTAGCCTACAACTGGGCAGCAGTGAGTGAAGCAATGGGGAACGGGACATCGGTTTCCAAAGTTGTGATTATTTTTAAATGCTTACATCTCCTCTCTAAGGCATCCTCAGATTCTCTCCCCTTAGGAGTGGGCAGTGCAATTGGTGTGTTGTTTCCAAAAGAGGTGAGAGGTATCACCTTGGAATTAGCTTTAGGAAGCATTTTACATAATATGTGGTCTGTAATAATATTTTAAAATGGTAATAACCAGTAAAGAAAGGATGGAATTAACATCAGGAGCAAGTCAGGGTTCTTTCCCGATATCATAAAATGTCATACAATGAATATAACATAAAATTTACAAACTATGTAGAGTATTTCAATTTCCAAACAATGATGTGCAACTGTCTCTCTTTCTCCAAAGATGTATTTTGTGTGGGTGTGTGATTCCCTCTGGTCCGTCTTTATTCTGATAGAGCCACATCGTACACTGAGGGGAGGTTTAATGGGATTCAGTGATTCTTTGGGTGGCTCCAAAGAGAAAGAGCAATGTAGTCGGCCATGGGGTGTGGCGGGCAGCTTCTATGACGCCCAGTCCCCATTTGGGGTTCAGACCCGTGTGCAGTCTCCCAAGATTGTACCAGCCTTGGTCTGTGTGACCCACAGAAGACGGAGCAAGGCTGGTGCCCTCACTTCAGGGTTAAGATGGAGCAGACACCACAGCTCCTGTTCTACCGGCCGCCCAGTCTGGGCGCTGGCTCCGGGCGGCCAGCTGGTGCGTGAGGGGGCACAGAGCCCCTGGAGCTCGGAGTGACTGCCTGTGGCTCCTGAGAAGGCCACCGCCTCTCCCGCCCTGGCCCTCAGGGGTTGGGTGATCCTATCTCCTCGCCTGCCAGGTGCTCAGCCTCGAGGAAACTTGTGAGGCCACAGTAAATAGCAAACGCATGGCGGGGGATGTTCAGAACTGGAGCAGAGGCTTCTGGCTTAGCGTGTCTTTTCTAGAAAAATACTATGTTTTAGTCTTCAACTCGTCAACCCAGGTCAGTGGTCGGCAAACGCATTAGTCAACAGAGCCAAATATCAACAGTACTTCTTCAAAATAAACTCGCCCAGGCCGAAAACCGACTTCCGCGCATGGGCCACGAAGTTTCAATCGCATTGTATGTGAGCCCGCAAGAGGTATTTTGTGGAAGAGCCACACTCAAGGGGCCAAAAAGCCACATGTGGCTCGCGAGCCGCAGTTTGCCGACCACGGACCCAGGTCAATTAGAGATTAGGTGCCGCCGAAGACCTTCCGCTCCACTGGCGAGGAGCGCACACAGCCAGGTGCTGGTCAGTGGGCAGGTGCAGGCTCCGGGACTCCTCTCTGGCCTCCAATGCTGGGGTTTGTTTGGAAGTGTTGGGAGTTCCCCCCGCATCCCTTTAGACCTGCCCTGCCTGTGAGCATTAACCCGAAGCACGATGCCCGCTGCTGATGGAGTGTCGGGGCCTGGCCGGCAATTATCACTAAACACAAATGAAGACTCGAACTGCTCAGAGCTGTGCGGTCCAGACACAGGAGAGCGCCGTCCCTGCTGCCTCCCTGGCCAGGCACCTGCCTGGCTGAGCTGAGCACACCTGTCCAGGTGGCGGGGGCCAGGGACGGGCTGGCGTGACTCCCCTTCGAGATGGCTTCGCGTCGGTAAGCTGGAGGAGGGTACCAGACGCCTCATGTCCTTTCCAGCTCCTACAGCCTGCGAGTCCCTGAAACCTGCATCCTGCAGATGCCTGCAATGTAAGCATCCGCCTCCTGGGGTTGCTATGAGGACAAATTTAATGATCTTCTCACTAAGACTCACATGGAAGCTGTTTTCTACTTTGATTCGTGTGCAACAGAGTCAACGGACAGCAACTTGAATAGTCATTGAGCCACTCAGATAAATCAATAAACGCAAAGATAAAACCCCATCTTCAGCAACCGGTCCGGCTCTGGATGGGCCCCAGGAAGCGGCTGCTTGCTGACCCAGCTCCCCTCACAGGCCACTCTGAGCCCAGTACCCATCCCACTCCCTCCCATCGCCAGGCACACAGCCCGCCCGGGACACCTGCCTCCCTGGGCACCTGCTGCTCTGCAAGGCGCCTGCAGCCCTCAGAGCTCTACCCATTCAGTGCCCTCCTACCTGAGGGCTTTGTGTTCCAATCAAGACCCCAATGGATGCCCAAAATCTGAATGGCACCAACCCACAGACACTTTGCTTTTTCCTACACATACACACCTATGATAAAATCTAACTTATAGAGATCAATAACAATAAAAATAAAATGGAACAATTACAACAACACACTGTAATAACAGTTAGTGTGTATGGCCTCTCTCTCTCTCTCTCTCTCTCTCTCTCTCTCTCTCTCTCCCTCAACACCGATGGCACGGCACTCCCCTCCTCTGTGATGACGGGAGATGGTGAGATGCCTTAGTAAGCTGAGAATTTTCACCTGAAGTGTCACTTAAAGGAGACACTTCTCAGCTTCTCTTTTTGGCGGAACTGAATTGTGGGCATGGCTACCCTGTGCTTTGGGGCATCGCTGAGTCAATGAGGGACCAGTGCCTGGACAGTGGATCTGAGATCCACCAGGGCAACGGGGTGGCTGGCGGGCGGGCATTCGACAGCTGCATCCTCATGATTCCCGCCCCAGCGCTGGAACCCAGAGTTCAGCACGTTCCTCAGCGTGGAGCCCAATTGAAAACATAGGACTTGTTTGTTTCTGGAATTTTCCACCCAGTGTTTTTGGACAGCTGCTGATCTGGGGATCGGACGCTGCAGATGAGGGGGTGGCTGTGTCGGGAGCAATGCCCTCAGGGCTGGAGAGACTCGCGGACATAACGAAAGACAGACCAAGCCCACAAGTGACAGGAGCAGAACTAAAGCCCAGCCCGGAGCAGCGCGGCTCATTGCAACGCCTCTTCCCGGATCTCCACCTGCGACACCCAGGGGCCTCCCCACTGCGTCTTCCAGGTTCTAACAGTGTCCTGCTCATCTCATCCTTATGACACGTCTGTGTGCTAACAGGAAAGATCTCATTACCCCCAGTTCGCAGCATGACCATGGAGTCCTGGGTCTGATTCTGGCACCATTCACCATGCAGCTGCCGGCGCTGGGCAGTGGAGCAGGGACAGCCACAGCGGGCTGGCCTCCCAGGAAGTCAGCCCTCCGGGAGAGCAGTCTTCTTCCTCCAAAACAAAACGGCAACCCCCTTCTTTCACCAGGCCACCCTCCCTCACCCCTGACAGCTGTCAGTCTGTTCCATTGATGGGGAATATACGACATTTAGGGGCTAGCAATCCGAATCTGTGCCAGGAACCAGTGTTCTGCTGCACAGGAACCACACACAAACCCCGGAGGGGGTGGCAGTGCTGGCGCCAGGCAGGCCGAGCCTCTGAGTATAATCTCACTTCCCCCATCCCAACCCGGAGTGGGGGCTGCAAGGCCCACAAAAGTCTGGAAGCACCATAACCGGTTTGGCTCAGTGGATGGAGCGTCAGCCTGTGGACTAAAGGGTCCCAGGTTCGATTCCGGCCAAGGGCATGTACCTTGGTTGTAGGCACATCCCCAGTAGGAGGTGCGCAGGAAGCAGCTGATCGATGTTTCTCTATCATTGATGTTTCTAACTCTCTATCTCTCTCCCTTCCTCTCTGTAAAAAATCAATAAAATATATATTAAAAAAAAAAGGTCTGGAAGCTGATTCATATTTGGGGGACAAAGGAACTAAAGGGTATAAAGGGAAAGTTTCATCCATATGCACTCACTCAGGCTTTGGAGAACTGACTCCCCTGAGTCACTGTACTAGTACATCTGCAAATAAAGGGCTTTTCCTGGAACCTCCGAGTACTCATTGTGTGTTTCCCAGTCGCCTGGTAAATTCTGTACCACCATGCTTCTATGTCTCTGCATTTATTTTGTTCATCAGTTCATTTTGTTAATTAGATTCCACATATGAGTGATCATGTGACACTTGTCTTTCTCTCACTGGCTTATTTCACTGAGCCTGATACTCTCCAGGTCCCTCCATGCTGTCTCACAGGGTAAGAGCGCCTTTGTTTTTATAGCTGCAGAGTGTTCCATGGTGTAAATATTCCACAGCTTTTTTATCCACTTGTCTACTGATGGGCACTGGGGCTGTTTCCAGATCTTAGCTATTGTAAATTGTGCTGCTATGAACATAGGGGTGCATACATTCTTTCTGATTCTTAGGAAATATTCCCAGAAGTGGAATCACTGGAACAAAAGTTCCAATTTTAGTTTTTGAGGAAACTCCACACTGTTTTCCACAGTGACTGTGCCCGTCTGCGTTCCCACCAGCAGTGCACAAGGGTTCCCTTTTCCCACATCCTCGCCAGAGGAGAGGGACATATATGCATGGCCATGGACAAGGACAACAGTGTAGCGATGGCCAGAGGGGCTGGGTGGAGACAGGGAAGTGGGGGCATCTGTAATAGTGTCAACAATAAATGTAAAAAAGAAGGGTGGTGAGTCTTTACAGATAATACGGTTTCTCTTGAATTTCCAGGATCCAAAGGCTTATTATCACTGTTGCTGAGTTCTCACTCCCCTAATGCACTCCCGGGGGCTTGGAGCCGTAACTATTCCCTCCTGTTGATTAGGAGGCAGTGACTGTGCAGTAACACTCCCTGTCCCCTGGCTCCCAAGGGCAGCGGCTGGGGACCAGACCTCAGGGACTGGCTGAGGCACTCACCTGGGAGCAGCCCCTCCTCCTGCAGGGCGCTGCCAGGGCTCTCTGAGCAGCCCGTGTGCTGCATAGAAATGAGCACGGTGCCCGAGTTTGCTAGTTTTAAGACAACTTGGGACAAAAGTGATAAATGGCCATGATTGGCGAAATGGAATTTTCTTCCCTAGAGAGTTAGGCCTGTGACAGCAGCGTTTGACCTGGAGAAGTGTCCTGTGGGTGCCTGGGGACCCTAACCTTCTGTTGGGGGACGGGGTCCCTTTGCAACACTGAAAACAGCTCAACCAGGATGGAAAGAGAGGAAGAGAAAGGAATGTGGCCCATTCACTGGACACGGAGAAAAGGTGTGACCCTGGAGTAGAAAGGAAAGAGCGATAAGATGGTGAGATGACATCCTTCTTTCCCAGGTCACCTTGGCGCCCGGACACAGGGCTGCCAGCTGGGTCAGGATGCCTCTGCAGCACAATGAGAAGAGGAGGCGCCATCCTCCCCACAAAGCCCAAACCCGGAAAAGATGCACTTGGCCTTGTTACGTGAGGCGTGCCAGTTCGGGAGTCAAATTCACCTGGGACTCAACCCAGGTTTTGTAACTAATTCCTGGAAATATCTCAGGGAAGCTGTCTACGTGGTCTGCTCCGCAGTCTCTCACGGATTAAGACGGGGCTGCCAATGGGGATACTGGGAAGGCGAACATGTTACACGGGTACAAAGTCCAGTGCCCTGCCAGGCAGATGCGGCCACAGCACATTGTCACTCCCCTCAAAGTCACTCTGACCATCTGAGGAGGGCACGCTGACGATCACTAATCATTTTGCTGCATCCAGAACCACCACATGCTTGATGGAACACAAGTGTGGGATATAAATCTGGAAATGTCACTCAGAGAAAGAGGAAGCTGAAACAAATAATCTCCCTGAACACTGCTTTCCTTAGAAGATTGGCTATAACGCCCAAAGGCACCAGGTGCCCGGAAGACAGGAAACCTACAAGGAGAAAGAGGATGTTTATCAGAGAAGTTTTTTTGTGTTTTTTTTTTTTGTTTTGTTTTGTTTTTTACTGTCTCCTCTCCCCACAGACAGGCAAAGCACATACATGTGATGCCCCTGGCTGGCCAGCATCTTGGTCTGCATCTCAGGAGAGTTTAAAAATAAACACATTTATTGGCACTCACCCAACATCCAGCCACCGCCCTTTCCACCAGAATCTGAGCAACTTCCCATGAGAAGAGAATTAATCTGGGTATTAGCAGCAGGCAATGGTGGGATATTATTTCTTATGGGTCATTTGCTTATAATTTCTTCCACTGAAATCATACCACACACAACGTGGGTAAATTTTATTCAATGATGCCGGTGATATTTTATAAGAAACATTATTTTTTTTCCTCAGGGGAACCATCATTTTCCATCAACTTGATGAGCCTAGAATTCTCTCTCCTTTTCTAATGGAGCTTGTGGGTGAGGAATTAAAACCGAAATGGGAAGCTTATATTCCTTTCTTAGCAGATCCTGCTCCACTACCATTTCCTACAGCGCAGGCCAACAGCTAGCATCACCCACACGTTCCTCCCTCGGACCGGCCTCTCTGTACCCGTGCTCATGGCTAGACGGTCCTGAGGAAACCATCAGACGCGGCTAAGTTTTGTTCCAAAATAACTGAATGATTCTAAAAGCGGGTCCCATTTCATTCCTGTTTCCCGTACATTTCGTCGTTTGAAGAATATCTTCTCAGTGTGCCCTGCTGACCAGTGGAAACCGTGTATCAAATAACACAACAAAGCCAAGGTGATGGCCCTAGCCCGGGTCGCTTGGTTGGGCGTTGTCCCATGCACTGAAAGGGTGCGGTTCAATTCCTGGTTAAGGCACATGCCCAGGTGGTGGTTCAGTCCCCAGATGGGGCTGGTGCGAGAGGCAACTGATAGATGTTTCTCTCATATCTCTCTCTCTCTCTCTCTCTCTCTCTCTCTCTCTCTCCTCTCCTCTCCTCTCCTCTCCTCTCCTCTCCTTCTCATTAAGCTCCAGGCCCTTTGGGGTGCATAGAGCCATTACACCATTCATCATTGCTACAGTCCATCAAGGGCTGCATTTTGGTGAGCACCTGAGTTCCTTTGTGCACAGTGAGGTGCTAACTGGACAGTTTTTCTCCACGAAGTTACAAGTAAAAGAGCAGCCCCTTTCCTTCCCTTCCTCCTTCGTCCACAGAAGCAGCACCCTGGCCAGTCTGGAAGAGGGGCCATCGCAGGCAGGCTCGGGGTTGGATGCATAAAGCTTGCATCCCGGATCTGATTCTGCCGCCTCCAGCGTGTTACTCCTGCTGTGTGTGCCTGGGCTCCTCAGAGACTGGGCCCTGTGACGCTCCAACAACACGTGTTCTGCTTGTCAAGAATGCGAGTTGTTTAGTGGGTTCTGCACACACAATCCTAGCCACTCTTCTCCTTTCTTAGTTCCTAACATGTCTTTATTTCATTTATTAACCTGCTCAACAGCCACCACCACAGCAAGGCCCAGGTGCACCCTATCCCTGCCCCGCGGTGTGGACGAAAGGGCCACATGGAACCTGACAGGCTCAGGGGAGGCCTGCACGGCGGTCTTGCAAGCTCAGAGACCTAAGGTAACCACAAGGATGGCCTGAAATTAAACTAATTATAAGCAGTTGTGGTGGGTAGTTATGTCCTAGGCCCCTATCTTCCCTGACAAGGCCAACCTTTACCTTCACTGAGCCTATTGTCTTTCTGCATCTACAACAACAAATGGTTGAAATGTCAGGGTAACTTGTAACTTCCCTGTTTCTGGACTGCTCAGGGCACAACCAAATGCGCTGGGCCCAGGAGAGAGACCACAAGTTCCCTCAGTGTTATCATGTTAATTGCTGACTGTTCACTACCCTGCACCCACCTCAGTAAAAGAAGCCTGTGTCTATCTTTTACTTTTTATCCAGTCCCAGGTCTCCCCGCTGTGCTTTCTCCGCCTCTCTAATCCATCACCAATGGTTTCAGGTTACCCACCAGGTCTCTTCCTTTGATTGTAAGGTATTAAAATAGATGAAAACCCGACATTCTCCAGAGCATGATCCCAATCCATTGCGATTCTGCTTTCTGGCCATTGTTAACAGTTTGGCTCAAATAAACTCACAAAAATTCCTTACAGGTTTGAATGTCTTTACGTTAACAGCGACTCCCCTGCTGACGCTGCTGTCCCAGAGTAGGACTCTCACAGGGCGAGGCAGCCTCGCTTATGTGGCATTTAGCCACCAAGCCGACAAATGCGATTGTCCATGCTATCCCTGGGGAGCCTGAGGACCGGAAGTAGTTATCACACACAATGGACAAGAAGGGTAAAAGGCACAGCCCAGGCCTGTGGTGCGGCTCAGTCAGTTGGGCATAGTCTGTGCTCAGAGGGTTGCGAGTTCGACTCCAGCTCAGGGCGTTATTCTTCTTATCTGTGCTCTTACTTCAGTGACTGGAGAGTCAAATCAGCTCAATTAAAAACCCACCCTGGCAGAGTCTATACACCCAAAAGGCACAGGTGCTTTTTAAAAGCCATCAATGCAAAACTTGGAGTTCCTGGGCCCTAAAGGAGAACAGAAAGGGGACAGGGTTGTGGCCAACCCCCAAGCTCTCACTCCCCCGCCTGCACCCCCCCCCCAGATCCCTAAGTCCCCTGGAGACAGGAAACAAGGGGCTGAATGACAATTTTAAGTGGCTCTTTACTACCCCCCCTACCCCCGTCCCCCTCCAGGCCTATAAGTGTTTATCTAGAGCAGTGATGGCGAACCTTTTGAGCTCGGCGTGCCAGCATTTTGAAAAACCCTAACTTAACTCTGGTGCCATGTCACATATAGAATTTTTTTTATATTTGCAACCATAGTAAAACAAAGACTTATATTTTTTATATTAATTTTATGTATTTATATGCCATTTAACAAAGAAAAATCAACCAAAAAAATGAGTTCATGTGTCACCTCTCACACGCATGTCATAGGTTCACCATCACTGATCTATACTAATAAAAGCCTAGGTGACCATCACGCCCCCATGTCATCACAAGATGGCTGCCCCCACATCATCACAAGATGGCCACTACAAGATGGCCACCACAAGATGGTCGGCAGGGGAGGGCAGTTAGGGGTGACCAGGTTGGCAGGGGAGGGCAGTTGGGGGCGATTGGGCTGGCAGGGGAGTGGTTAGGGGCAATCAGGCAGGCAGGTGAGTGGTTAGGAGCCAGCAGTCTTGGATTGTGAGAGGGATGTCCGACAGCCAGTTTAGGCCTGACCACTGAGGGATCCCAGATTGAAGAGGGTGCAGGCTGGCCCGAGGGACACCCCCCCCCCCAGTGCACAAATTTCATGCACTGGGCTTCCAGTTGAGCCATAAAGGCTGTGGGTGCACATACCAGCCTCAAGTGCACTGGAACCTCCCAGGCAGGTGCTATTGTAGGAGGCCTAGTGTTTCTACCAGGTGCATTTTTCTTTAATGATTCCAACTGTTTCTAAATCGGCAGAATGGTTGAAGGCGTATCCTCCAACAGAAGCAGCTTGATAAGATACCTGGTGATATCGCTCCCAGCAATATCCTGCCTTCTGGTGAGGTGAGGGAGAGAAAAGCCTTCATGAACTGGCAACTGTGAGTTACCACCTGCAGAGCCCACCACTACTCCCTCAATGAACCTGGAGCTACAGAGGCATGGGCTTGGGTGGCAAACCAGCGAATGACTCCGGTTGCAGTTCGTTTCCTGGCAGGAGGCTCTCCATTTGGGACAGTTAAGCCTTTCTCTCAGGGCTGAAATGCCCGCCTGCATCCCTCGGCCATTTACACTTCTGGCCTCTCTGAGTTCCGACTGTCCTTCACTTGGTATGTCCCTGAGTCAAGTCTAGTCCACATATGTGCAGCCCATAGCACATGACAGAGAGCTGAAGGGGAAACACGTCTGGTGAAGCTGCAAATGCAAATGAAAAGCACTGTAATGACTAATGGCGGGGCTTGCGCTTTAGATTTATTTTCTCCTGATGAAGAGGGAGACAACGCGCCCATCTCCTCTGCTCTCTTATTTAAAAGCTCTGACCCCGCTGGTGTCCCCTCCCCGCAGGCCCTGACCTGCATTTCCACAGTCCCTGGGCCACGGAGTCCTGCTGGGAACTGTGCAAAGTGTCTGTGCGTCTGTTGGGGCAGACACAGAATATCGGAAATGAACTATAATTATAAGAATTATCAGTCTTGCTCTGTTACAGTGATGGTTCTGCTCTGATGGAGAAGCACATTGTCACCGGCTGGGAGCTGCCACCCTGGGTCATGGGGGGTCACGTCAGAATGCGGCCCATCCTCCGGTCCCGAGAACTGCCCGTCATCGTGGAAAGATGTACAACCTCGCGAAGCCCCTGCTCTTTACAACCCCAGCCCCTGTCACCTGCAACCTGGTCCCGGGGCACCTGCCCCTATGACCCCGCGCCCCCTGCCCACATGACTTGTAACCTGTAGTGCCTATCCCGTGCCCACTTTCCCATGACTGTAACCCCTACTTCCCCATTAATCTTCGTCCTTCTACCCTATACAAGCAGCCGGCTTATGGGGGCTGCAGACCAGGTTTCTGTGGCTGACCCGCTGCTCTCCCAGCTGCTGGCAGGACTGGAATAAACGCTCACGTGGTTCAACCCTGTCTCTGCTGAACTGGCTGACCAGGCAGCCCCTTGGTTGTCTGGTTACATTTCCTCCTACCCTCAATTCTCCAGTTCTGCACAATTAGACTCTCCTGGCTTCCAGGCCTTGTCTGATGCAAGCACAGCTAAACATTAGTGGGGAGGGGTGCACTTAATTTTCTCATTAAGAAGAAACACCGCTTGGTTTCCATTCTCACAGAAACCTCCTTCAGGTGAACTGTGCAGCTTTGCCCTTGGAGAAGCCGAAGGAACCAAACCTGCCTGGAGGACGGGAGGTCTCACCCTCCCTGAGCGTGAGACCAGCTGAGAGGGACGAGAGAAGTCGGTCGGCCCTCGCGCCTTCCTCCAGACAAGGCTGCTTTTTATTTATTTCTTTTTATTGTTAATCCTCACCTGAGGGTATTTTTCCCATTGATTTTTAGAGACAGAGGAAGGGAGGCAGGAAGGAAGAAAAGGAGAGAGAGACACATTGACTGTGTGTCCTACATGTGTCCCGGGCAGGGCCAATGTTCAAACCTGCAACCCAGGTACATGTCCTTGACTGGAAATCAAACCCACAACCCTTCAGTGTGAGGGCCGACACTCTAACCACTGAGCACACTGGCCAGGGCAAAGCTACTTTTTAAAAGTTGAGTCAGTACAGGAAAGAAAAGTTAAGGGATTGGGGTTGTGCTCCGTTGAGTTCAGAGGAAATCAGGTAGCCATGCCCACCGCTTGTCTGAATACCCATCGGAAACACACATTTACTGGTGTGGGCCCTCAAATGCGGTAACAACCAGCCCATCATCTTCCTCCTGTTGACACGATGCTGGGGGACCCCTGTCCTGAAGGGGAAGGAGCCTTTGTCAGACCAAGTAGCCTCTGTGCTGACGGCACCCAGAATCAAGTCGCCACCTGCCTCGCTACACCCACACATGACCTTCATACTTTCATGAACCAACCGTTTTGCTTACACGTATTCTCTGTTCGGATGTGCAGGAGGCCCGGGGAGCCCGAGGGGGCGGTCAGGGCTGGCGGTCCCTCCAGGAGAGAGCGTCTACGGGGAGGGAAGGACTGCAGAAGCTTCTCACCTGATTGGCGAGAATAGGGTGATGGTGTCAGGAGACGTGGGTGTGGACAGAGGACAGGGTGAGGGGCACAGAGTTTGTGTCGGAAGGACATCCACCCAGAGAAGTGTCTGTGATAATGAGAACTACCCGTCAGGGGGGTTAGGAGCAGCTGGAGCGGGGGCCATGGACCTGGAGGTGATGCCTGGGGCTGGCGGCCTGGAGAGCAACAGAGTGAGCGCAGGGCCTTGGCACAGGTGCTGCACTCGGTCAGCTGAGCGGCCACAGGACACACAGCCACAACGGCCACCGTGCTGCTTGCAGTAGGAGATCCAAAGACAAGGCCGTGGCCGCGAGGACTGTGTGAGGCAGTGGGAACGGTCTGATGCAGCAGCACGAGGACTGTGTGAGGCAGTGGGAACGGTCCGATGCAGCAGCACGAGGACTGTGTGAGGCAGTGGGAACGGTGCGGTGCAGCAGCACGAGGACTGTGTGAGGCAGTGGGAACGGTCCGGTGCAGCAGCACGCAGGACACAGCAGCACATGGACTAGGAGGCCAAGGGCAGGGATGGAGGCGGCCGGCAGTCAGAGCACAGGCTGCTGACAGGCATCTGCTCCTTTCATCAGACGCGGGGCGGGACCAGCGCCTACAGCACAGGGAGGTCAGGACCCGGAGGCGAGGAGGAAAGCTTTCTGCCTAAATGGGAAGCAAAGGGGCCGGGGTTCCTCAGAAAGCTGGGCGGGGGTGGGGGTGGGTGGGGGCTGAGCGCAGGGCGAGCCCCTTAACACCTATTGCAGCTCCACACCCACAGGGACCTGCACAGTTGGCTCCTAGGTGCCGCCTCACCCTGGATAAACCTGCTCGGACATTGTCAAGTCCTACAGTTTAAGAGACAGGGATTTAACGCAGACAAGGGCTTCCAGCAGTGGGAACCCCTGGGCAACCTCTCCAAGGGCTTCCAGCAAAGTACAGCCCAAAGCCTTTTGTGGCCCTGCAGGTGCCCGGTGAGCACGCTGCCCCTCCCCGTGGTCACAGGGCACCTCTTCATTTAGGTGAGAGGCCTTCCCTGACCTCCCAAGGGGTATTGATCTCTATGCTTTCCCTGCCCCCCGCATTCCCACTTTTCTTTCTAGCCCTGCTGGGTACACTCTACATTCACTTGTTTGTTATTTTTACCACTTGGATCTAAGTGCCTATAGGGTAACTGGCATAAGATAGATGCTCAGTAAACTACCTGTTGAACTAATAAATAGCTGAATAAATGAATGAAAGACTCCAGCTTCCTTCCATGGTAACATCACTTGACAAGCAATACAAGCCCCAAGGAGGGCTCGCAGACCTTCGGTTGTGCAGAGAAATGAGACTGTTCTAGAGCCACGCATTGTCAACATTCATCTTTGCAGTATTAGCTGCTCTTACAGGCTCCGTATAATGCCACTCCTGGAAATTGGGTCACTTGTACTAACCCAGCTTTTGTAATAATCACCCACCTGACTTCAATGCTCTGCTATTGGACCTTTGCTGCAAAGAGCCAGACGCTGCCTAGGAGCGTTACCACGGGGATCTGAGTACATTAGTTTTGTCTGATAATAAACTTGCCGATTCTATTTTGGGGAATGTCGGAATACAAGAAAAATCAAAGTGCTGCTGCATACATCTCCAAGGTATTGCATAGCTCAAAAAATTGAAAAGAAAACCTTGGTCTTATTCTCTTTGTTTTCTAAGTATTTAGGCACTGAAATAACTCATCAGAAAAGAATTATAAAACATGCCCAGTGCATGAGTTCATGCATGGGTGGGGTCAGGGTGGGGCCAGGCTGGCCTTCGGAGATTGGGCCCCAGCTTGTGCCCCAGCCCCCCAGCCCCGCAGCCCCACCTGGCACCCTGCCTTGGCCTGGCGCTGCCCCCTCACCTGCTCCACCATCACACCTACGGGGCGATCGATCGGCTAGGCTCCCTGCCCAGCTCCCTCAGTGTCAGGGAGCCAAGTGGTGGCTCCGCCCACGCTGGTCGCCATCTGCTGGGCGATCCATTGGGGCTGGCAGCACCTGCACTGCTGCCCACTGCCAGTGCCACATCACCGACACTTGCCATGTTCTACACCACCCCCAGTGGTCAGTACATGTCATAGCGAGCGGTCGAATTCCCAGTCTCCCCACCAGTCCCCCAGTAGAACTCTTGGTTGAACAACCGCCCAAGGGGACAATTTGCATATTAGGCTGTTATTATATAGGATGTTATTGTTTGATACTAATTCCAAGATACAAAAGGTTGATTTTCAAGGGCAATGAGACACTGAAATCACAAAAGGCTACTTCATGAAACAATTAGAACCCTAAGGTCCATGCTGAAAGAAAATTTATATAAAACTTCCTTGAAACCATAAGTACACCCCAGGCTGATGAAATCATCTCAATTTGACTAACCCATTGTTTTCATCCTGAAATGAAACCATCTAAACTTCCAGGCATGATCAGCCCGCAAGAAGATCCCAGTGTCCATTTAACGCCCGCACCTGTCGTGGTGGGCGAGGGCCCTGGGAGCTGCAGGGAGGCAGCCACCATCCCCCGTGACTGCCCCCACCTTGCTCTGAAGTTGTAGTTGGTGAAATCAGCAAGAACGCCTCCTAATAACTGGCCCACGGTTCTGTGTCCACTGGGGGGCTTTGGTGAGGAGCTGTGAGCGCAGCGGAACTGGAGCTCAGGACCAGGCGACAACCTTCAGCGTGGACGAGTTTCCCGAACCAGCCCACCAGGCGGGCAGCAGGGTTTCTGCCTGGATAGGATGCCAGCGCTCCGGGCCCAGTGTCTCGGGAGACAGACCCAGACACTGCTCAGTGCTCCAGGTCCTTCTGATGTGCATTTTTTGCCTTTATCATCAGTAAACTCAGTAGTGACCTGACTTGGAAACGAAACAGCTGAATTTGAAGATAACCGTTGTCTGCAAAGTCTCAGAACTATTCTGAGAATGAAAGTCATAGTAGGACAGGGCGCGGGAAAGCATTGTGCACTGCAGTCTATCCACTCATCATACATTTCTGGGCGCTGCTGTCTGCCAGGTGCTCGTCCAGGTGCCGAGCCTGTAACAGGAGGAAAGAACGGGGAGGGATGGCCCACCTCACGGAGCTCACTTCCAGGGCAGGTGGCAGTGAGGGGGTGGGAGACCAAGGGACAAAGAGAGGCAGGACGTGCAGAGGCACAACAGCCCCATGGGGTCGGTCAGGGCTCTGTGCTGACCACTGTGAAAGGGAGGTGGGAACACGAGTCCTGGGCCTCCTCGTGCCAGTGGCTGTGTCGGAGCCACAGGTGCTGTGAGGCTGGGTTGGGAGTGGGGGCAGGGAAAGATTCTTCCTGCTGTCATGAGCACGTGGAGTCTTCATGTTTTACACAGAAGGACAATCAGCAGGCCCCAGAGGCAACCCTTACAAACATTAGAGCAGTGATGGCGAACCTATGACACGCGTGTCAGAGGTGACACGTGAACTCATTTTTTTGGTTGATTTTTCTTTGTTAAATGGCATTTAAATATATAAAATAAATACCAAAAATATAAGTCTTTGTTTTACTATGGTTGCAAATATCAAAAAATTTCTGTATGTGAGACGGCACCAGAGTTAAGTTAGGGTTTTCCAAAATGCTGACACGCCGAGCTCAAAAGGTTCGCCATCACTGCATTAGAGTGTGCCTGGCTGGCATGGTCCAGTGATTGAGGGTTGAGGAGGTCAATGTTTGATTCCCGGTTGGGGCACATGCCCGGGGCTGTGGGCTTGATCCCCAGTGTGGGGCGTGCAGGAGGCAGCCAATCAATAATTCTTTCTCATCATTGGTATTTATGTTTCTCTCTCTCTCTCCCTCTCCCCTCCTCTCTGAAATCAATAGATAGATAGATAGATAGATAGATAGATAGATAGATAGATATTAGAAGCCTGATGCATGAAATTCGTGTGAGGGGCTTGGCCCTCACTGCCATGGCATCTTGACTCAGCCCTTGCAGCATGGCTTCATCTGGAAGGTCATCCAGAAGGATGTCCGGAAGGTCATTCAGCTGTTGGCCTAATTAGCATATTATGCTTCTATTATTATAGATTTTAAATTATAGTATCAAATAATGTTTTATTTATTTTTGGTTAATTCTCACCTAAGGATATTTTTTCCAATGATTTTGGAGAAAATGGAAGGGAGGAAGGGAAGAGAGAGAGCGATTGATTGGTTGCCTCCCACACAGGCCCTGATGGGGCTGGGGATGCATCCTGCGACCCAGGTCCATGCCCTTGCCTGGGAGTCGAGACCACAACCCTTCAGTGCACAGGCTGACACTCTAACCACTGGCCACACCAGCCAGGGCCAAATAATGTTTTAAAAATAGATGCAAACTACAATGGGTTTCCATTCACTGTAGGATCCAAAGGAAAAATGAATGGCAGGAGGCTGCAAAGGGGGCTGGGGGTGGGGGGAGGAAGGGTTTTTTACAAGACTTTCAGCACCCTGTTCAGAAAGGTGAGGGACTGCCAAGAATCCAGGACTGCCAAGTATTTGTCCCGTACCTTCTCAGCGTCAGCCTAAGACGGATTGAGAATGTTCTGAGGGTTTGCTCTGGGCCTTGCCAGAAATAGCTGCCTGTTCATAGAAACCGTGGTCCATGAGTGATGTCCCACTCTGTCCCCGCTCCCTTCCGCAGACTGAACCGATGAGCTAATAACTCCCCTTCTACATGGTCTGGCAGGTTCCAGGTTTTCAAGAGGAATACTGAAGTCTATGCCAGCAGCCACATGTGGGCAAGGGGGGGAGATCTGATGAAAGTAGGTCACAATTGAGTTTATTGCCGATAAAGGTAAAAAATGCACATGAAACTCTTGGCCCTGAGTTGAGCTAGCCTAAGAGTTTCCTTGACGTTTCTGTTGTTGTTTTGTATTATCTATTGACTGTAAGGTGACAGAGGACGAACCCTGAACTTGGGAGAACAGACATCCTGTTGAGGCAGTGAGTTCAAGCTCAAGGGCTACTTGACGGAGACTGAACGTTGCATCATCAGCCAGTGATCCTCATTCTGTAAGCGAGGGCCCTGAAGCGCTGGGAGGTATTGTTTGCCAAGAATGCTCCCAGCACCGGCGGACCAGAGCCTGTGGCCTGACCCGGACCTCCAGCTCCGCCTCCCGTGGCTTCAGCAGCAGAGTCATGGGCCAGCCTCCTGCAGGTTCACCCTGTTCCTGTTCAGGCACTTCCTGTGCCGGTTCAGGCACTTCCTGTGCCAGTTCAGGCATTTCCTGTGCCGGTTCAAGCTCATCCTGTAGGGAAAGGAGCTCCTCTCCAACCTCTTTTGCTTGGGATCAGTGGGGCACGCTGCCTCCAGACACCACTCCTGGCTGGTCACACAGCCGCCCTGTTTGGAGGGAGCAGGGTGTCTGTCAATCACATTCCTGCCTGAAGACAGCAAGTGGTTCAAGACCAGGGACAAACTCCATCCACTGTGGCCGGGGCCTGAGCCCTGAGGGAGGAGGGTACACACCCGAGGCAGCCGTGGACAGTTCCAAGTATGCACTGCAAACAGAAAGTGAATGCACACACAGGCCTGTGCACATGCACACACATACGTTCACACAACACATGCCAACGCCACAAACCTTCACATAATGCTGCAGACGGAATTGGTTTGGAATTCCTGTTCTCTGACTTGTCAGATTGCCCTGTTATTCAGGCACTATCAGTGGTGTTTTTTGAGCTGCAGTTTGTAAAAGCAATTTAGGAGGCTGCAACCAGAGACTTCTCTTTAAAGAATGGAGCATATTAATACATACCACAGAATAAGGGCAAGGATTATTAGGTAAAGTGCGTGTGCCAGATATTATAGCTATACCTTCACAGATACCCCCACACAATTCTACAGACCCCCGTGCACACATACACACCCCCACACAAATATATGCCATTTCACACTGGGTGTTATATAGAACATTTGTCACTGTGGTCACCCTCAAAATTTTGAGACATTGACAATGTTATCAGGTCCCTCTGCTCCCTCAAAATACACATGCAAAGGGAATGAAGACACAGGTAGGAGATGTGGGCAGGGGACAGGAGGTTGGATGGCCTTGAGTCACAGAAGGTCTCAGGTTTGCTCAGTGGCCTTTAAGACCAAGAAGAGCCTGGAAGCGTTGAGTGTGAGAGTGAGAAGCAATCCCCACCAGAACCTCCAAGATCATCTTTAGCACATCCCCTGGGACACCCCCAGGGCCAGAATCCTCCCCCATGTCGTTCACAGTCACAGAGGCACCACCACTGGAGCTGGGCATGTGCAGAGGCTCGACACCGAGGCGAGTGGGTGGAGGTGATCCCGCCGCAGACCCTACTTGGTGGGGTGGTTTCTGGGGCCTTCACCCTCTCTGCCCACCTCTCCCCCTGAAAGGCGATGGCCACAATCCCTACCTCACCCGGTCCCCAGGGAGGAAGCAGGGAGAACACACGCTCTCCTAGGAAACGCAGGGCCGGGGGGGGGGGGGGGAGCCGAGAAGATAGAAATGTGGCCAGCAGGCAGGGACTGGCCCAGGGCAGCGTCCCAGACATTCGTCCCCATCCCGAGAGGAAGCTGCCCAAATAGCCCACTGTCCCTGCCAGGCCCCTCCTCTAACAATGGCACAGAGACATGAATGAACATCATGGATGCTGCTCTCTCTGCAACCCCGAAAGCAACGAAACGCGTCCATCACCCACAATAGGTGTTTCAGAGGAACAGGAAGTAGCAGGAACCGGCCTGACATTTTCCCGTAATCAGCCTCCTGGGTGCTACAGACATCGGCTCCTGCCACCTGCACCGACACTTCTATTTTAAAGCATCACAACGCTGGGGAAAAGCTGAATAAACATACAATGAACACCTGACATGCTTCATGTAGGCACACCAAGTGTTAACTTTTGCTGCACGTATGCGTGCTCACTCTCTTTTCTTCTAAACATACATACCAGCTGTCCACATATATGTAGCCGTACACACACACACCAACATTTTTGCTAAATCATTTGAAAGTCACTCATAAGCACCCCAGGTGCTGTGGGAGAAGGTTCCTTGAGGCACTCTCCTGCCTCACAGCCCGCACGACCACCCCATCTTTTAGCACCAAACCCCTGCACATTAGGGAGGTCCCATTCCAACCCCAGACTGGCCCCAAAAGTCTTTCACATCTAATTTTTTCATCAAAGAACCAGTCAAAATGAGTGGTTTGCATCTGTTGCTATTTCCATTTTATCTCCTTAAATGTTATACATGCCCCGTACTCCTCACTTTTTAGTTAGTTTTGTTTTCCATGATGATGTTGTTTTTGTTCTGTTCAATTTTGTTTGTATGGATCCAGGCCAGTTGTCTTCTAGAAAGTCCCATGATCTGAGTCATCTGACTTTTTCTCATGATTAGATTCATATGGACACTTTTGGCAATAGCACAGCAGAAGGCTGCTGCAGGCGGCTTGCTGCCTCGCACCAAGGGGCACACACTTAGTTCCAACACCAGCAATATGAACTTGGCCATTTGGTTAAGTAAGTGTTCAGTAGATTTCTCCACTAGAAAGTTAATTTTATCTTTTCATTTTTTATAAAAAGAGTGCATGGGATTATACTTCAAGATTTGGTGGCTATTTTATTCCCCAACAATCTGCCACTTAATGATTTTGGTATTCATTGGTGATTTTTGCCAGGGTCAATGATCGATTTGTTGTTCCACTTATGATTCAGTCATTAGCTGCTTCTTGTATGTGTCCTGCCAAAGATTCAACCCACAATCTTGGTGTATCAGGATGACGCTCTAACCAACTGAACTACCAAGCCAGGAACTTGCCTGGATCAATTATGATATTAGGAATTGCAACCCATAATTTTCTAAATCCACAATGCTTTCTATGTTTATTAGAAAACATTCTTCTGAAAAGCAGAGTTTTCCATTCTCTTTACACTTCCCACAATTTTAAGGTAAATTCTTAAAGCAAAATATTAGATGAAAAAATTCATTGTTGCAACCCAGGCAAGTCTTTGTTCTGGAGATATCTCCCTGACCTTTGACAGGGGCATGGTGTGGATTTGGGCTGTCACATCAACACGTTTTAAAGAGAGCCATCAAGCCATTTCTTACTTCTTGGTGTTAGTTTGATAGCACATCTATTTTTGCACTACCTCCAATTTCTTTACTTCTCCCTCTGCAATGATATAACAGCCTATGCAATTTTGCTGCTTTCACAGACTGAATAGAATATCTTTAGAGAGAATGTCTGGCAATGGATAGAAAAAGATATAAAAAATCCTGCAGTTTTGAAAAAATGACTAGCATTTAGTCAAAAATATTTGAATGGCTCATAATTCTGCTGGGTCCTCCAATGGAAGCATAAAGAAGACATAACTTCTACCCTCAATAAAATATCACCATGCCCTGTTCCATATGCAAATAAGGGGTCATTTAGATTTATTAAGAGGTACTTCTATTATGTCCAGAAGGTACACCCCTAAGATTCCAACCTAGAGTTAAGGCAAAATTCTCCTTTGTTTACAAGAACCAGTGATGGGGTTGACATCTGCACTGGGTTTTTCACAGCTGCTCTGCTCACCTGTCAGCCCAGTACAGGTGCCCAAGGGGCTTAAGTCGTCTGGTCTACAAGGAAAAACTCATTTGAATGTATGTTCTAGAAGTTATTTTAAGTAGTGACTAAGAGTCTGGACTCTAGATTCTACTGCTTGGGGTTTTGTCCCAGCTCAGTCACCAACCGTGGAAACTTAACCACTCTGGACCTCAGTTCTTCATAAGCAAAATGTGGGTAGGATGGCCTACCTCATAGGACTGTCATAAAAACTGAGTTACTGCAATAAAACAGCTTCTAACTATCCCTAGCATATAAGACATATTCAATACCTACTAGTTGTTGATGTTATCATAATTATTATAATAAAACTAGAGGCCTGGTGCACGAAATTCATGCACTGGGCGGGAGGGGGGGGGGAGTGTCCCTCAGCCTGGCCTGCATCCTCTCCAATTCGAGACCCCTCAGGGGATGTCCGACTGTCTCTTGCAATCTGGGACCACTGGCTCCTAACTGCCTGCCTGCCTGCCTGATCGCACCTAACTCCTCTTCCTGCCTGATTGCCCCTAACCACCTCTGCCTGCCTGCCTGATTGCCCCTAACTGCTCTCCTCCTGGCCGGATAGCCCTAACTACCTCTGCCTCGCCCCACACCTGGGACCTAGGATTCCCTCCTCTGGCCAGCCACAGGCACCCAGGACCCAGGCCGGCTTTGTCCAGGCTGGCCGCAGCCATAGGGGACTGTGGGCAGGCGGCTTATCTCTCCCAGGCCACAGGCGCAGGTGTAGCTGCTGGCACCCAGGACTGCTGAGCAGGTGGTTTGTCCCTCTCCCAGGTCACAGCCCCAGCCGCTGGTGCCTGGGACTGCAGGGCAGGCGGCTTGTCCCTCTCCTGGGCTGCAGCCTGGCTGGTCCCCATTCCTCTCTCATGAACTCATTTGTGCCTGGCTGGTCCCCATTCCTCTCTCCCTAGTGTTGAGTGTCTGAGCTATTAAGGCATGATGGTGTGAGGGTGTGATGATCATTTGCATATTAGCTCTTTGTTATATAGGATTATTTTTTAAGAAGAGGAATTTTGTTTTTTATTTTCTTTCTTCCATCACTATTTAGCCCCTCTATGCCCTCTTCCACCTATAATTATTATTAGTATTTTGATTTGTTTGTCACCAAAAGTGTTTGATATAAGACAAAGTAAGACTGCCCCCCAAAATAAGGATTTCCTTCAGGATGCTGGGAACTCTCCTGCTCTAGCTGTGCCACAGCCACAGCACAGCATGCTGAACTCTCCTGTTCTAGCTGTGCCACAGCCACAGCACAGCATGCTGGGAACTCTCCTGCTCTAGCTGTGCCACAGCCACAGCACAGCATGCTGGGAACTCTCCTGCTCTAGCTGTGCCACAGCCACAGCACAGCATGCTGGGAACTCTCCTGCTCTAGCTGTGCCACAGCCACAGAACAGCATGCTGGGAACTCTCCTGCTCTAGCTGTGCCACAGCCACAGAACAGCATGCTGGGAATTCTCCTGCTCTAGCTGTACCACAGCCACAGAACAGCATGCTGGGAACTCTCCTGTTCTAGCTGTGCCTCAGCCACAGCAGAGCATGCTGGGAACTCTCCTGCTCTAGCTGTACCACAGCCACAGAACAGCATGCTGGGAACTCTCCTGCTCTAGCTGTGCCACAGCCACAGAACAGCATGCTGGGAACGCTCCTGCTCTAGCTGTGCCACAGCCACTGCACAGCATGCTGGGAACTCTCCTGCTCTAGCTGTGCCACAGCCACAGAACAGCATGCTGGGAACTCTCCTGCTCTAGCTGTGCCACAGCCACAGAACAGCATGCTGGGAACTCTCCTGCTCTAGCTGTACCACAGCCACAGAACAGCATGCTGGGAACTCTCCTGCTCTAGCTGTACCACAGCCACAGAACAGCATGCTGGGAACTCTCCTGCTCTAGCTGTGCCTCAGCCACAGCACAGCATGCTGAACTCTCCTGTTCTAGCTGTACCACAGCCACAGCAGAGCATGCTGGGAACTCTCCTGCTCTAGCTGTGCCATAGCCACAGCAGAGCATGCTGGGAACTCTCCTGCTCTAGCTGTGCCACAGCCACAGCAGAGCATGCTGGGAACGCTCCTGCTCTAGCTGTGCCACAGCCACAGCAGAGCATGCTGGGAACGCTCCTGCTCTAGCTGTGCCACAGCCACAGCAGAGCATGCTGGGAACTCTCCTGCTCTAGCTATGCCACAGCCACTGCACAGCATGCTGGGAACTCTCCTGCTCTAGCTGTGCCACAGCCACAGCACAGCATGCTGGGAACTCTCCTGCTCTAGCTGTGCCACAACCATGGGAGGAGATCCTGCAGTTAGGAGCCAAACTACAGCCCACTCACACAGAGGTAGAGCCCGCTGCATGGGCATGAACTCTCTGAATTAAGGAGCCCATGCTGCCAGCTCTTCACTGGAGAGAGCAGCTGCATGGACAGTGGGCACACAGGCCAGCTCCCGTGAGAGCAGTGAGGCTGGAAGCTGGTGGGCTGCTTTGTGGACGCTTGAAACCACTAACTTCAGGAACACTCACCAGGGGTCTCTGAGAGCATAAAGAGCTGCTGGAAGTTTCTTCTGTGCGACACAAGTGCCTTTCTCACACTCTTCATGTGTGCCCGGGCATTGCTCGTGTGTTGCTAGCAGAGCTGCAAGGTTTGAAGTCCCATCACATTTATCACTGAGAAAAGTAACCACCTCACTTATCCCCCCGCATTGGTTTTTAGAGAGAGTGGAAGGGAGTTGGGGGACACACAGAGAGAAACATCCTTGTGAGAGAGACATATCATTTGGTTGCCTCCTGCACTCACCTCAACCAGGGTTAGGGCTTGAGCCTGCAACCAGGGTACATGCTCTTGACCGGAATCAAACCCGGGACCCTTCAGTCAAAAGGAGGATGCTCTATCCATTGAGCAAACAGGCCAGGACAACCCACCTCACTTTTAACCACATGATGATTAATGAGGGGTACGTATTTCTAAGTATTAGAAATAGCTGTTACAACATGGGTGATAAGACAGCGTTTCTTGATAGTCTGACATTTTACCCTTGCAGCCCTGTATATTAATTATTTATCGTGACAAGTATTTTTAAAGTAAGGGCTAGGCACAGAGCAACCGTCAGCAGCCTCGGCCCTTCCAGCCCAGCAAGGCTGCTACCTGCTGGCACCAGTGACGCCACCATCTGCTCAAGCCCGCGGCCAGCAGCCTTCACTGCGCACTGCAGCCTCCATGCATCCAGCAAATTGCCCGGTGCTGGCAGATTCACCAAAACGCCATCTGAGCAAACATGCTGCCAACTAATGCTCCATGGCTTAGTGCAAATGCATGTGGCTCTGGGAAGGCCGGCGGGCCAGGGCAGCGCTGGTCAGGGGCACGGGAGTGGGCCACCACCACAGGGGCCCCGCCGCCTGATCTCCTCTAACCCTCATTGCCTCCCAGGGGACCCACGTCCAAGTGCCGGCTCCTTGGCACCTTGGCGGGTAGGGCTTCAACATATGAATGTTGGGGAGACACAAACACTTTATCTGCTCATCCCTGGATACAAAATGGTGAAAGAATGAGAGGGAAGGCAAGACTTTGTTGAAGACGCACATGGATGGTGACCAGACGTGAACTCCACTCCCCACCAGCCCTGGTCGCCCTGCTGATCCCGGCACGCTTGGTTCTGTGTGGAATAGCTCAGCCCGGGTGGCAGAGAGGTGGCCGGTCACCATCTATGTGATACATCAGTGAGTGATGAGTGCCCACCTGGTGGCCTCTGCCTCCTGTAGGCCTGACCACTGTCACATCACCTAGCATCCTTTCAAGTCACGGAAACAACTTGAAATCGACAGCTAACAGCACATGTGCAGGCATCAGATCACAGTGTCCAGAGACGCAGGAATGGGTTGTAATACATGTTTCAAGTGTGTGGTTGTCACACAGCCTATAGTCACAGATGACAGAGCATGTCAGTCATGTCCTGGGTTCTGCCTGAAAAGCAAGTTCCAGGGGAAACGTTTTACAGGACGTTTTGCTTAGGTTATAGAGAAATGCAGCTCACGGAGCACAAAGCACAGAGAGCTTGAACCACAGTGGCGGCCACAGATGCTGAGTTTCCGCCTTTTGTTTAAAGATAACATCCTGGGGCACAATCGTTCTGCGGAATCTTGGCTCCTCAACCTGTCTAGACACCGGCCCACAGTGACGGAGGAGAGGAGTTACTCAGACTAAGGACCACCCTCAGGCTGCACAGGACTGACCCACCAGCTTCACCCAGGACCCC